>OX402538.1:9763836-10363836 GCA_948098885.1 Drepanosiphum platanoidis | reverse complement strand
TCCATTATCAAAACTTGAAATTGGTTTAAATATGAATAAAGTTGTTCTGGGAAGGGTGGTGTGTGTTATTTACAATCAAGAACCCGTTCCTTAGTAAGTTATATTATTATTAGTATATGTATATATATATATTTATATAATATGTACCAGTTAAAATAACTAAACATTTAAAATTGATTATACTAGTTCATTTTGTTTGGTGGACAAAGAACTATCGTGTATTGTTGTGTCAGTTTACAATCTGGCTCAAGGTAGAGGACCAATCATTGGAGACTCTGTGGCTGTTCCAGAACCATTTGTGACTCATATTAATGCGACATATAAAAATCAGGTTTGTTTTTATTTTATTTTACTGTCATGGAATATATATTTTGATATTTTTAAAATTATTTTTAGAAATTCCAATACCCCAGCATTAGAGTTAACCTTCCTTTGACCATGGTTGTGAACAAGAAATGTGTAAGTGCCGAATGCGTATCTCAACCACAGTTTATGTCCAAACCATTCTAATATTTTGTTTTCTACAGTTGTTTTTTTATAGTCTATCAGTTCAAATTTTATTTTATAAATATGAAATTTAAAATTTACCAGAATTATAAATACTTTAAAGTACTAAGAATCTACTTTGATTGTAAAAGGCACTCATGCCATTCGTTATATTTTCCATCACTAATTTTGTATTATTAGTGTTTATTTATTTTTTACTTTTTTATTCATACTTTTTAGGTTAAAAATAAAATGTAATAATTTCAAAGATTATATTTAAAAGATAAAAAAAATTTCATTTTTTTTAGCAGTTAAAATTTTTAAATTATGATATATTTCTATAGTGATTTTTCATCCAAACACTGAACAATTAATTATATTTTTGACTTATTACAATTTTAATTAGATATATTTTCTGTTTTATTACAATGATTTCACAATTTCCTTGCAATACACAAACATAAATATTTATTTACTATTTGAACTATTAATTTAATTTTAATCATGCTGTACATAAATACATTAGATTGCCATTCAAATTTGTTATACAAATTTATTTTCAATTTTGGTTATGAAAACTATAATTTAATCAAATATTTTAGTTTAAAATTTCTTTCGATTAAAATTTTATCAATCTATCTCAATTATAAAACTCATAGAACACATGAAATCGAACTATTAGAAAAAGTAATAGTTAAGATGTTTATGTAAAATTAAATTTTCTTATTTAGATTATATCTCTAAACACTGCCTTTATTCAGTCTAATAAATCTACTAAATTTAAGAGATTTTTTACGCATTTTATTAATAAACATTAAACAATGCTAATATAATACCAATACCATTGACATAGCTTACTAATAATGATGAATACATTAAGACAACTGTCATTTTATGTATCTATATCTTTAGTCTTCTAAATTCTTAACGACTAATTATTGTACAACAATACATTTTACTTTTAAAGTTACTTTTGCATGTTTAATATGACGTTTGATTGTTAAAAATTTAACAAATCTAGTTAATAATTTACTAACTTTACTGATAAGTTATTCCAATATAAATATAAAAACTTTCAATAGTTTTATTTATAGAATAAAATTCATTTTTATAATTATTATTATTATTTTTTTTTTAATATCATTTTTGTATTACCTGTGTCTGTCTATTGTATGAATATATGCTATTAGTGAACAGGCTGATGCTTTTCAAAGTTTCAAAATTTTCTGTTATTTTAATGGTTTTAATGTGCTGCTTTAGGATACCAAATGAAATGTATTAAAATACTTCTGTGATTATGTGATAATATTGGAGACTAAACAATTTATGTATTTGTATTAATAAAATGTATAAGAAAAAATATTCTAATAGAATCTTTGTATGTATATGTTTATATTTGTCGAATTTAAATAAAATATAGTTTGTACTCCTTGTAAATTTAAATTAGTCATCAAAATTAATGTAAGACAGTTGTAAAATTTGAAGTTAGTCGCTGAAAAACAAACCTATCACAGCTTCAGATGTTATATAACCAGTGATATTTCGGGTAGTATACGCAGGTATACATAATTGTTGGTATTTTCTACCGAACGAATAACAAATGCTGAACTGCCAATTATTTCATAGCTTTTTCTGTCTGTTCATTTAATTGATTGAAATAAATAAACATATTATAATAGAACAGAGTTTGTACTTTTTTATTAGGGATTTTTCACATTAAAATTAAAATATTTAGTAAAAATGAAACGTCTATTATTATCAAGCTGTTATTATCTACAAATTGGAACATTTCTTACAGACTTACTAAAATGGAAGTCAAACTGATGACCACAAAATAGGTGTTCCATAGAACAGTGTTTACCAACTGGTGTTCCATAGAACTCTAAGGTTCTATGAGAAATTTAGGAAAATATAAATCAATTAATAATATTTTTGATTTGAACTATAATTTTATTCAAACTTAGAATAGCTCTTCTCATTAGGATGTACCCTTATCTTATGATAAAATATTTATTATATATAATAATGATATAACAACATTGTTGGCCGTCGACTTATATAATATATATTATAATTTATAATATTTGATATATAAGCATGTCTTACTTGGATTATGGGGGAAAAAATTGGGATCCAGTTCCTGACAAAAAAAAACAAAAATGTTCCAGTTCCTGCAAAGGTTCAGTGAGTAAAAAAAGTTGGGAAACATTGCTATAGAATATCGTGAATCTGTACACTTTAAGTATTTTTCAATGCATGGCGGCGAATTAAGTTTCATAAGCTTTACATGACGTGTATAGTTTTTCATTTAATATCTTTTAAGTTATTTTCTTTTTTCAATTTAACGAATTCCAAGAATATTCTCTTATTAGATTACAACAAATTGTATGTGTTGTGTAATAGATTCAATGACGAGTTTAGAGTTATTGACTGAATGTTAAAATTATTAAGACCTCGTGGGCGTATAGTTCGCCTGTATGGCTGTATGTCAATGATCAATTGTAATTACTAATTATTATGAATTATGATATATTATGTCGATAAGGCGTTTGATTTATACTTTTAATTATTTTTATTCATTTTTTTTTATGTTATATTTTTTTTGATTTTGCATTATTGCGAATCTTATTGTTTATTGTTTTTTGCATATCTCCTTTAACTTGTAATTGTGTTGGAGCTGTTGCAGGTCTTCTACACAGGGGAGATATAGGGCGGTCTCTTTCTCTCTCTAGAGTCTAGACAGTTGTCTACTCATAGAGAAAGACCACTCTCATAATTATGTTTTACATGTTATTATTGTATAATTTTTAAGCCTCGGTGACCATTGATTTTGTGTACTCGTGAGTAGTAGATGTAGTCGAGTGTAGATGTAGCTATGTACCTAAAGTATTGTTACCTTACAATGGACCGTCGTGATCTGTCTACGAAATATCGAATCCCGGCGAATGAAAGAACATACATCGATAAACGTCTTTCCAAAAATCCTTCTCCCGACGTGCAGGTACCGCGTTCTCGTCGTTTTCCCCGACGATCGTTCCGCGGTGTCATCGATCAAATATATTGTACATTTAAATATAATTAGGTGGTATATTAAATCGACGGTAATATCCACGTGTTGAGTACCAGTTTGGTGGTTACTGGTTTGCGTGACCGCTTCGATTGTATCGCCCGCGTGTGACAACACTCTATGAAATTACAATAATCGCCGCGTAGACGGCGCTCTTTATTTTTCTTTCTTCATTATTCATGTTTTACAAGCCACGTTTGAAATCACGTCATCCGCAGTACTCGTTTACAATATAAATATAATGTAAATTGCAATGATATGCGGCGCTTTGACCTATTCTGTATTCAACGGGTTTGTCTCATTATGATTTACATCCGACTCGGTGGGTACCTAATGACGAACGTCATCGTCTCGTTCATTCTGCAACTTTGCACGTCATCTGCGCGCGTTCTTTTCCTCTCTGACCCTCTTACATAGCTGTTGATCGCATACGAATAAAGAATATCAGAGATCACAGGCTCGAGTCCCGATCGAACGAGTCTTCCGGATTATTATTTTAAAACTCGGTGCGAGATCGCGATTGTGAAACGCGCATATACTTATGTGTTAATATTATGTTATTATTATTAAAAATTACGTCGCCAATAAAAAAAAAACCAGTGGCGTAATTGCGGTACGTCGGCATTGTTGTGCGGCTGTACCCTTCGCTATATTTTGCTGGAGGTGCAATGAGCAAACGTGTATATTTTCGTCACCCCTTCCCTCCCTCCGGGATTAAATGGTGGCGATTATCCCTATGGATCGTCGACTGCTTCATCTTCCCTACATATACGAGTATATATTGTTATGGCCTCTTTAATATTGATATATATAACTCGTATACTTAACGTGAAGATAATTTCATTACACTTTTTAACACCCCAATGGATTTTTATGTAAATATAACACATTAACACCTATATACATTCAAAATGAAGATTTATACACGAATAGTAAAGCTATTCTATAGTTAATTTTAAAAAAAGTAAGCGCTAAATAAATTAATAAATAAATGCCTAACATTTTTCTAAAATTATAAAATCTTGTCAATTTTTAATAATGTATTTGTAACATACTTATTTATTATATTGATGTACCCTATCTCAAGATTCATAATTAAATATTACAAATAATGGATTACTCCTGGATACCTAAACCTGAGATTCAAAAATTGAAAATTTATTGGAGGATATACATTATTCTACTTCAGGTAAATGAATTAAAATACATTACATTTTTCTATGTTGTTGATGTATAATAATTTTGTAAAATATATATTAAATAAAACTGACTAATAAATACACAATTATTGTTGTAAAAAACATAAATTTTAGGGTTCTCCCTTCAAACGACGCTAGGCCGCTAGGGCCCAATTTAGCCCAGTCGCGTCACTGGACGAACAGCAACAGCGTATATGTTTACTTGTGTGAACCCAAGATACGTGTAGCTCCATCCGCCGCGGATGTTAGGAGACGATCGGATAAATAATCATAATATGACTATAAGAGTGGCGTGCGTACCTTATATAGACGACTTAGCGACGAACGCGACGCGCGTAATGGATTTTATCCGTTCTCGTTATTAATATTACTCGGCGCCGAAATGAAACGCATTTCCGAAAATCGTATTGACGACAACGCGCAATTTATCAGTTCCAACGCGCGTTGTATAACAGCGGGTTAATAATAATATATAATAATAATAAGTTTTGCATAACGCGTCGGTGGGTCGTACTTATTTATTACATCGATATAATATTATAATATATTATCACTAACCTCGGGCCGTCGTCGACTCCATTGACGACCGTTTTCATTCGGCGGGTCCGCAACATTTCACAACGTATTTCGTGCTGGTGCACTCGAATAAAAACACCACGACGCGGACAAACACGCCGGAACGATTATTTCATTACTCGCGCGAAACACGATATTACTATGATACGTTTGTTTTTGGCGGACGGTACAATTCACAAGCCGTTTTGGCGAACGGCGGCGGCGCAGCACCGCGACGGAAAATACGCTAAACATCGAATATCGATAGTACGGTAGTTATTAAGCGACAAATAATTTGGTTTCACCCACGCGACCGCCGTGAGACGTGCGATTATTCGTCGATAATTACCATTACCATCGCCGCGAAACGAAATGTTGAAGTCGTGAAACGAGATTCGATGGCGGTCGGCATAAAATTCTCGAACACGGACACGCTCGGAGAACCCCGGACATACGCGCGAACCGACGAAGACTGAAGGGACAGCGGAAGGGAAACCCCAGATAGCCCCGCGTCGGCCGAAACGGTTGGAAAAACGAACAGCCAATGATAATCTGCAACGAATTCATGGAGAGTAATTTGTTTTTTTTAACGGTCGTTTTTTTAAACGACCTCCGGACGGACGACCGGGACCGCGGTATCCAGAGTTCCGTCCGTGGCGCGCGACCGCGGCCACGCGGCCACACGGCCACGGCGGCGGCGGAACATTCAAAGTGCCGCGCGCGGTACGCGGTTCGCGCCGCCTGCAGTGCTGCGATTTCGCAGCTAAACTTCAAAACCAACACTGACTTTATAAAACGTTTAGTTTCTTATGCTTCGTTTGCACGTGACGAGCGCTCGGCCGAGCACTATATATAGACCGAGTCGGCGTGTACGCGCATTCTATTCACTCATTTGACATTTTGTCCTTTGACATTATCGGCCGCAACTAAACGATTTTACTTCGAAACGACTTCGAACCGAATGATGGAGATAATACATGCCGTTTTTATTTATCGATGATATAGGTATTTCATATTATATAAGACAATGTTGCCTACGAACACAAAAAACACGAAACCCATCGGGTCGTGACCATTTTACGGAAACCCGTAATTTAAATTAATTTTATAAGAGTGACCACCCCGCGATGTACAACACACACATGCACGCGTTCAACGACTATGCCTACATTGTACGTATGACGTTATTAATTCGTTGTCACGTCGATTTTCACACGACAGTGTAGTAATGTGTAATTCCTCGTAGTACTACGTCACTCCGTATATACATACACTATAGTGCGCGGCCAATCGCAGTGTATAATTTACATTGTAGAGTACCTATTATATATTATATTTTATGGGTAACGAAAATTCGTTTTCATACGGTGCGGTGTAACATTATCCGTGATGATCTAACTGCCGCGATAATGACGAAAAATTCGAATATATTTTTCGGGGGGGGGGGGGGGACAATATTTTTTGTTCGTCCGTTGCTGAATATTTTCGTAACCTATCATTACCGTGCCCACACACACGGGGGCAGTATTGGGACACGACGACAAAAGGCAGTCCGTTTCATTGCTGTACACGTAAATAACACACATATTATATCGGAACTCGCGTTCATTACATATTGTGTGCTACCAATACCGTGTACGTACATATAGTGCGCGTATATTTTTTTACACGTATATAAATGCGCGTCTATATCCGGTTCACATGGTCCTCTAATAAAGTCTCTCCGCCGGTCTTTCGCTCGATACGTCGTCGTCCAATATACCCAGTGCTTTAACCCCTATAATTATTGACGTGGGCATATACGTATAATCCTTTCGGACTTCCCGCCCGGCGGCTATGCCATTTAGAGTACGAGTTTCCGATCAAACGAAAATGTCGTTCCGTTTTTGTTTTTTTTTCCACGCCCGAGTCGCGTATAGGTATTGTAGTGACAAGTGGGGTAATGGGCACCGAGCGGTGTATACACATAATATTATAAATATTATAATATACTCTATTGTGACGATCGTCTCCGCAGACCGCGCACACTTTCTAATCGATAATATATTTTATTGTGTGATGTGACATACCCATGTAGACGTTTTCGCAAAGGATTCCGGTTTCTTTTTGAAAATAACTCGCTTGATAACTCGTATACTTACAAATAACTTGATTAAAAAATGCACGCGAATAATAGGGGAGTTGTGTCGATCTTCCACCGTTCAATTATTATTAAGATATAGGTACGACGGCGGCGGCAAAAATTAAACCACAAATCTAGGACCCCTAAAAAGTCAAAAATGACTCTCGGTGCTGACTTCACGCTTTAATTCTTCGTCGTGATATTTTTAATATAATATATATATATATAATGATAATCAAATGAAGCCGAACAATTAGTACAGAAAATATTTCGTTAAAAATAGGTCATAAATTAGTAAGACTTACCGTAAAACATCGGTCCGCGATTCGCGAGCAGTAACGAACCTTGATCAAAGTAGTCCCGAGTACGTTTTATTTTCTTCGTTCGCGCGAGTATTCGTTTTCGGCACAACGGTTTGCTTTTAATTGCCGAACAAAAAACGATTGCAGAACATTTCGCGTTGTCTTTACTTTTAACAATAAGCGCACAATAATTATTCACGAGTGCAATAATATGGTTACAATATTATCACTAAAGTAATTATTATTACTAAACATCAGTGGTCGGCTCGCTTCTTTTTGATGTTCGGTAACCCAATAATATACAACTCGCGTTGATAACGCTGTAAAAATTCGATACATAACAATATAATGTTTACTTACAAAACTGACAGAGTGTCGTATTATAATATACGGATAAGGTTAAAAGCGTATAGAGGGAATACCGCGTGAGATTTTAACGAAGCTGTGTGTCGTGTGTATATACGTATATTTTTTTTTTACTCACGAGTTTAGGAATCGGGTCGGCCCTGTATACGTATAGAATAACAAGAATGTTATACAATCTGAAGCCAAACACGATATCTTATCTGCAACATTTTTATGAGAAAAAAAAAAAAAAGAAAAGAAAAGGAAAACATATTATAGCGTTATGTATATTATTATAATATTATATTCGTCTATATAGAATCTAGATAATGTCGAAACTGTTGTTATTAAATTAATAAAAATAACTATTATTCGACGTCGAATTGGTTTTTTTCATATGCAAATCGAAACGATAACGAAACGATTATATTTTACGTACTCGCGCGGTGTCTACGAGACCTATTTCAATGAAAGTGCATTTAATTTTTATAAACTAAAGCCAATCGATGACACTCATAATCCGTCGATTCATACGAAATTGCTATTTACGATTTCGTCGGCGTAGGTGTAGTTATGCCAATAAACCGATTGTAGAAAAAAAATCTATAAAACACGACACTCGTGTACAATTTGTTTTTTATTTAAATCGTTCATTTGGTAAAATTAAATTAAACTTTTTTTTTTTTACTACCGCATTGTTTTCTCAGTACCTACTTACGTATATCGATTTTCAACACGTTTTTAACACTTCACATTACTCATGTCTTAATCTAATGTGTTTATCACATTGACAATATGTTATTTAAACACGTGTCGGGCAACTGGAGATTTGAAGTTCATATTTTTTTTTCTCGAATTTTTGATATATTTAAGTTGTTTTTTTTTTTTCAAGCCTTATTCTTGTACCAGCAGTCTGACCCGTAAAGAACGCATTCTCCACACTCAAATCTAATAGAATAAAAAAAAAACACGGTTTACACAGTGCATTTACATAATTACATATTATCAAGTGTGTGGCCGTGTGGGCCCTGTGGGCTGCACAACACTACAGAGCTCTCGCACACATTTTTTTTTTAAATATTACCATTTTTTTCTTTCTTTTCTGAAGCTTTTCAAATACAGTTCACAATGGGATTAAGCGACCCGAGGGCCAGTTTTATTATATTCGTCAATATTTCATAAATTCACGATTGGTTCGTTATTTTTGGTTCGGTTCAATAGTTTCCAACTATAATTCGATAAGCATAGTTTATAATACGTAAAGTTCATACATGTATGTATACAAGTTATTGATATTATGTTGAACGTATGCACAGATACTAGAGTATAAAATTTAAATTTAAAAAGTTCATACATCGAGGAATATCACATTTGTGGGAGACTGGTGGTCAAGAAGGAAAAATACAATTCTATACAATATATATATGATTTTTATATTTTAATCTATATCATTATTTTATTCAATAAATATTTCTTTTTAAAACATGTAAGTTATACAGAAAAAAAAGTATAAATATATAATAAAAATAAATGAAGTGAACATCAATACTTAAAATAAAGTACGCAATGGTGTGTGAGGAGGGGGGGGATTAGGGAATAATCGCTTGGGAGGCGACAAAAGGGATATTTCGATTTGGCTTGTAGCTGTACCGAGCGCTGTGCTCGTGAGAATATTACAATTAAACTAATTTTAAAATTATAATAATAATATTATTATTATATGTATATATGTATAACATAATAGTAATATTAATAAATAATAATGAATAAAACATGGACACTATTAAATGGCCATTAATTAAACCCTTAATTAATTTTAAGACAAAAAAAAATAAAAATAAATAGTTTTTTAACACTTAGGCAAATAAAATAATAATAGTTAATCATATTAAATAAACGTATTATCTTGAGAATAAAGAAAGACAAAATCATACAAATATAATTCAACTCCCAATATGACGCGATGCAATTACTAATAAGAACATAGTACAACGAGGGTAGTGGCGATGGGGAGTACAATAAAAACAAGGTAACTCGAATAATTATTGAACCATATCCCTCTGCATTGACCACGCGCGCGCTTAAAACATAATTATCATTATTATTATATAAAATAGAAGAAATGAATTAATATGACCTCCGAAAATGTAAACAAGTGTTTTTTTCAAAAACACTCTGTCCCGTTAGTGCGTTTAATTTTATTTTTACTAAAAATACTTAAACAATACATATAACTTTAATTTTTTTTTTTTCTTTTTCACGATATATATTTTCCTATACGTTTAGAGATCAAGAACATGACGTGTAAATTTAGCTACTTTTATGACTCGAATAATTGTTTGACGATTAAATGACGATTGAAAAGAGGTAAAGGATAAAATTAAAAAAATAAAATAAAATTACAAATAACTAATTTCTAAATGAATATAATTATCAATAGCCCACACTCAAGAGATCTATAAAATTTCCGCTACATTCAAATTATTATAACAATATTAATCTAGCTAGGTTTGTGAATAAATCCATAAAAGTTGAGTCCAAGAACTGTTTATTGTATTATCTCCCAATGTGGGAGAGGAAAGCAATGAATGACAGTATTAATATATACAATTGCCTTTTTTGAGTTTTTTTTTTTTTTTTCAAATGAAACATAACTTTTTTTGTATCATAAAATAAAGAGGAGATCATACATAAAAAAAAATAGTAATTAATAATAATTAAATAAAACGAACAATAAGAATTTTAAACTTAGAACACTAAATAGATAAAAGAATATTATTATTGATAATAATAACTTAACCCTAAGCTCCTAGAAAACATAAAGCTATAACTATTTATCACATTTCTCTTTTAAAATTACATCATAACCTAAACATAATAATAATAATAATAATAATATTAACAAAAAGTAATCGTAATGAATAAAACCTCGTGGAAGGGGGAGGGGGCGAAAATACTAAACCTCGCTCGTGGTACTTATCGAAACTTTGTAAAAGAATGCACGTGGTAATAAATAAAACCAAAATAAAAATACACTTATTATGAATAAGATGAATAAAAGAAAAAACAAGTAAATCATTGATGATGATTATAATAATAATAATAATAATAATAATAATTAAAAATGAAAAATTAATAACCGTTAACTTACTTTTTTTTAATTTTTTTTTTTCTTTTTTTTTTTGATGGAGAAAATTAAAAATGATATAAATAAATAAAAACAAACAAAAATAAATAAGAATAAAAATAAATACAACGCGCTAGCATGTAATGATAATGATAATAATAATAATAATATCGTGTATACGAGAGGTAGTAGAAAATGAAAACTTTCGATGCTCGAATACTCTAAATATTATCATCGGATCGTGCCTGTGATACGACAGATAGGGGAAAAGGATTGAAGCTCCTCGTCCTTTTTACGTACTCGCAAGAGTCGTCGGGTCTTCGGGCAGAGGTGGTTTTCTTCTCGGCGGAATGAGGGACGAAAAATAATTATATTTCCTACGTTCCTAAACAATATTATAATAATATAGTAGGCATATGTATAATACTAAAAAAATATAATATTTACGTATATACAACACACACGCGCGTCAGACGATCAGATTTCTACCGGATGGGGAGAGCGGGGCGAGAAAAAAAATTAAATTAAATTCATTATGTAATAATAAAACAAATTGTCGTCGTCGTCGTCGTCGTCGGCCGGCGGTGGGGCGGGGTGTTCGCCGCGTCTCTTGTCAGCCGTGCACGCTGCAATCCGACGCCTGGTAGGACCTCTTGGCCGGCGGCTCGGCCGCGGGATTGTTGTTCTCCGACTTCTCCGGCGTCGCCGCGGCCGTCGTGCTGGCCACCAGCGCGTCGATGAGCGACACGTGTTCGTCAACCTCGGCCGTCGAGCACGCCAGCAGGCCGCACAGCTCGGCGGCCACCTCGTTGGCCGCGGCCGGATCGATGCCGCGGACGGCGGACAGCATGCACGACGCGGCCATTACCGACGGTTTTTTCGCTATGAATTCGGGCTCTGATGTAAACAGAAAAAAAAAAAAAAAAACGAAAAAAAATCCGATTAGAAACAAAACAGAAAAATTCGTCGAGTATGACATGAATATTGGACGGAAAAAGAGGGCTATGACGGTCGATGACACTTTTATCGTGACGCGTATAGTTTAACAACAAAATAACTATAACGTCGTCGTTCGATTGTGATTCGTAAAAAGAGAAACTAATGTATAATCTTGTATTACATTTACAAACCTTATAATACTATAGCTGACCCGGCAAACGTTGTTTTGCCATATATTTCTAGTGAATTTTGTAGTATATATAAAAAATAACGCAACTTATTGTAAGTGTGTGGGGACGGCGGCGTCTACGATTGAAAGAGGAATGGAGCAGCGCGCACGCACGCAATTTCGGTAAAAGTTATGTAACAAATAATAATATATGACGTTGCAAAATCCATACCTTTTGGTAAACATCGTCGGGTTTTCGCTATACGTCATAATTGTATATCGCGCTTATCGACCAATGACAATAGATTTGCCTGCGATCGTATTCGACCGTCCAATGAAAAAAGTTCTATCGCATTCGTTCTATTGTTCATCGCACGCAAGCGATTTCGGTAAAAGTTATGTAATAATATGATATTGCAAAATCAATATCTTTTGGTAGAGATCGTCGGGTTTTTTGATGACATAATAATATATTTATATAAAATGCAAATTACCACGCACTCGCTGATCGTTGCATCTCAACATCTAGCACGTGAAAAGTTTTTCCCGGTATGAGGGAGAAATAACGTTCTTCATTTTCAACCCCTTTAACCCCCTTAGGGGTTGAATTTTGAAAAATAAGTTAGTAGATTTTTCATTACTATGTATGCTAAGTTTCAAAAAAATCCGATCGAGAAATAACGTTTTCCCCCCCTTAGGGTTGAATTTTGGAAAATCCTTTCTCAAGGGGCCTGTTCTTTTACATATATAAAGGATAGACGGTGAATATTTACAGACTTTTTAACTCCAAAACGTTTGTAGATGTTTTACTATACAAGTAAAAACTATTTATGAGCACCTATGTATATGCATTAAATTTCAAGATGTTTTAACAATGCAAAATTATTTTATGAAAAAAAGCGAAAGTGATTAATACAAAGTCATTATGTAAACACATGCATAAAAGTAATATGGAGTGAAAACATTATGTAGGATCTGGTAAACTGCGCCTACACTTGTATGATAATAATGTAATAGTACAGTAGTAGTAGTAGTAGTAGTAGTAGTAATAATAGTAAAGTAGTTCAAACACCTGCATCGCGCAGAGTGTAATAGTAGAGAAAGAGAGAGGGACGGGGGCACTTTAAATCCGCATATACTTATATATATATATGTGTGTATATATTTCGAACACGTGGTCGACGATTAAAATTCGTTTTTTCACGCTAATATTATACGATATAAAACAAAAACAAAATACACCAACGTTTCGGCCGCATAAATACGCCACCGAAGGCTACGGGTGGATAAGCCGGGCGATCGCATGTGCGACGCGAGTCGTAATAATGATAATAATAGTAAACAGCTCTCGGGCGAACAACAAGGGGACACACAATATCTCATTTATAATAATATATATTATAATTATAACATAAATATATTACGTTATAAAAAAACCTATACGCATAGGACGCGACTGTACCGTTAAAAGAATATACGCATAATATTATGTATTATAATACGTTTCGTTCGACGAACTCGACACCACTATAAGGCGTCTCGTTTCAAAGGAGAGAAACTACAGTGGAATTTTATGACACGTATATCGGAGAATTATTATGTATATGAAAATCGAATTCCATTAGCGTGTGATGTGCGCGCGCTTCCCCCGACGGAACGGGGTTTTATACTAGTGAATATTGTATTGTTTCTTTCCGCCGTACGTCTGTTCCCAGACATATAAATATCAATGGAGCGAAAATAAAATACAAAAAAAGGGTATTCGGATTATTGTAAGCGGGTATTATGCGCACAGACGCGACGCGAGTAGAAATAGGGCGCCGTTTACAGATGTCGCCGCCTGCCCCGTTCGTTACTGCCACGACGACACCGCGCCGCGCCACCTCGTCGGTCTTGGTCGCGCTTCGAAAACGCTTCACGACAGTATAACAACAATAATGAGGCGTACCTACTATAAATGCGCATTACCGGAAAAGCCTTTCGATTAGCCACCACGGAGACCTATACCTCTTCCCCCTTCGCGACGACGACGAAACTGCATGTTTTTGTGGGAATTCGTTGCAGGCCGGGCTGTGGTCGGTCCTATACAATTTACGATTAACTATTCCATCGACTATAAACGACATTCAATAATTCTACAACAGTTGGGAGAGGCGATTTGAAGAATTCCCGACGTGAAAAAAAACCGCCCCTGAAGTTTTCAGGAATCCGCCGGACAAGGTGGCCGAACGGAGACGCTACTAAACGCGGGGGAGAAGGACTCGCGTGTAAAGTGAATCGCTTGATTGCCGACGAGAGCTATAATAATTCAATTACGCGCGTAGAAGGAAACGACGTCACCGCAACACGCACATCCATCACCACGACGTCCGTTTCAATATTTTACGAGTCGTTCCGTGGGAATATGCGGGACGCCTTGACTGCAATAAGAGACGATAAAGGACGAGGGAAGAAAAACGAATTTGGTTTACCGATTGGGTACACGCTCACCAACAAGCGACGAGACTTTTTGTGCGTTAAAAGGGGAAATAATAAATGGCGAAAACCCTCCACGGACGGACAAAACGCGCTCGGGGTCGCGAGAAGGCGTATCAACAGATTTTCCCGGTACTGCAGCACTACTAAACTTCTGTCTTTAAGGGGGCTGTCAGAGCCCGAACCCTGGACTTGGCGTGATTATACGAAGAAGACGTACGCATTTCATAAAAAAAAAGGCGTTTAAAAACAAACGTTTTTGAGCATTTTATGTAACATAAAGCGGTAACAAATCGAGCGCGCGACAGTCGAAAACGACAGACGACACTGTAAAATATAGAAACGATATTGTTTTTATAAGAAAATGTTTCGCTTTGGGTCACTGCGGCTCCTCCGACGCGATAAAATTACACACGCCGTATTATTTGTAAGCGTTGAGAGACGCAGAGAGAAGTGTCCGTTTTCTTCGTCGTACACACATCGGATACGCGCAGACATATTATCGCGCGGTTTGACCTCAGCGCGGAATCTTCGCGGCTACGTCCACGACCCCCCCGGAGGGACACGCGCCGTTGTGGTCATTGGCCCACGCCGCCGCCGCCGCCGCCGCGACAAGATGACGACCGACAGTTGCGCGGGGGACAGGTGCGCGAGTTCGCCGCAGCGGATCAATGGACTGCCATGTGCTACGGACTATAATATAGTGACTACGTGCCGCGTGTTGCGTTCGCGCGCGCGCGCGCGCTACCTGCCGCCGCCGTTCGAACGGGGACCGGGGGGGTCACCGGGTGGGCAGGGTTTCGTCTGGAGGAGACGACGACGACGACGATAATATCAATATAATAATAACATTATATAGGTAAATAATATTTATTTTTTTTTTTTTTGTCGTATACTACTCCGTTTTCACGCATCAGTTTCAGCCGCCGACGGTAAATAACAATAATAATAATAATAACCACAGAATGGAGAGTGTGCTGTTGCGCTGCCGTCGTCGTTATTTCCTTTCAGAGTGACCGCCGCCGCCGCCGCCGCCGCCGAGTCATTCACTCTCGCGGTAGTTCGACGACGACATAATAAATAAATACGGCGTGCCCATTGTACCCGGCCGTGGTGTAAACGTAGAGGTGCGATACCCCGAGCGCATTGTAATGCGTTTATAATATGTACGCGCGTGTGTACGAAATGTCAAAATCTTGACAAGGAACAGCCGTCGTCGGGAGAATAAAATCGCGACCCCAACGCGAGTATATAACGATATCCATCGAGACGAGAGTAAAATAGTGCCGGCGAATTGAACGATTGTTTAACCTATATTATGATGTAGACGTGTGCATAAATATACGCAGATATTGACCTCGCGGGGCGCGAAAAGGTGTGTTTTTCGTATTGCACGCGAGTATACATTACATAGGTAGTCACTGTAAATACGGCGAAATTCCACAACGTCTATAACGGTTGATCTTTTTCACGAGCCACCGACGAAATCGACGCCGCGGGCTATACAGATTTATGCATGTTTTACACGTATAGGTTGGGACAACCGTGATGTCCTCATGGAATTATCTCCGTAGACATTATATTTTATTTTCAAAAAATCATATTAGCCATACACGACTGACGGATGGTATTTAAAATCAATGGTTATCTTATAATTTATACCAATTTATGACAATAGTCAATATCATGCGTAAAACAATAGGGCGCTTACACTTTCCTATAAACTTACATTAACTTTGATTATGAAGCGAAACATTTCATTTTCGATTGCGATACTTGGGTGAAATTTTCAAAACGATGTGTACCGAAGACCGGTTATTTTGTAGAGACAACAAATATTTTATTTTTTTCTTAGCCCGATAAAAAGGAAAAAAAGAAAATTTTTCAAAAATATTCAGCGCGATAACAGACAATAGAAATATATTAAAATGAAAAATGAATACACACGGAGGTATTTATCACCACAGTCTACTTATATATACATACATATTTTATGTATCGGATCGTAATTACACCGCGAGTGATAAAATTGTGAAGGAATTTCGTGTACCGGAAAAACGCGGAACAACAAGTTCGCTGCTCAACAGGTATCAAAATTCAAGAAGGAATTTCAAACTCGCTTAGCTACATTTTTTTGTAATTATTGCTGTACGCTGCACGATTACCACTAAACTAACCAACTAAATATCTGAATCGTTATACGCGCAATGAATATACTACTATTGGTTCATTTTTATAAAGTCGTTTTTTTGGTTTGTATTTTTGTATCGTAAAACAATAAGAATTGCTGTTTCTAGAACGATAAATGAATAAAAAAATGAATGAACGTTTTTTTTTTTCATTTCCTATTAGTTGATGTACATACGTATGTTTTTGACGATTGTCAATTTTTGAATGTTATCGAGTGGAAAATTGAAGTGGCCAAATTTACTGCACATCCATAACATCACACCCATGTCATGACTCAAACGTCATCGCGCGCGAATTTCTTTGAAACCGACCGTTTCACACAATACCTTTATGAAACATGTGAATAAATACAATTTAGCCCGTCCGTACCTGTCGACACGTTTGTATCCAACCCACCGCCACCATCGTCCTGTTTTTGTGTCCAGTCATGTCCCTTTTGAACATCATATTTTCCCACACCGTGCGCGTCGACGCAACAATAACAATACGTAATAATAAGGAGTCCCTTTTATAGTTTGATGTAGTAAGTCGGTACGTGGTTTTTATATTATTGCATGGGTATGTATTATAGGTGTACAGTATTTATTTCCTTTTTAAAAACACTCTATACGCGAGTCACTGGTCCGACAGATTTTATATTCGTGATAAAAACGCGTTTGTAACAACTAAAAACCACGGCCCGCCCGTAGCGACCAGATGCTTTTATAAAGTTACGTTACGCGCGCACAAGCTCCCAACGGATTTTCATCAACCGGTGGTGCCCCTCCCCTCCCCCTCCCCCCCGAGATCCTTATCCTCGTTATTTTTACCCGGAACCAGGAAGTAAAGCGGACAGCGTATATTATATAGGTACACGAATGTACGCAATAATAATAACTGTATCGGTCTTGCGCGACTAGCAACACCTGGTCGTATAAACAGTTTTGGGGGAGATCGGAGACAAATAACGAAAATGAATAAAAATTGTGATTTCTTTTTGTAAAAATACACGGACGAAAAAAAAAAAAGCAGATGTTTTTTCCTTGAAAAGAACAAAAATCTTGGTGTGTATTGTGGGCACAAAGAATTAGGGTCGCCAGTGCCACGAGCCTGGATCTTTGCGTAATCCATATTCTTGCCAGATACAATGGGCGTAAAGAATCAATATGCTCTGATCGATTGCGTTCCGGCATTATGTGCAGGATAATGAACATTTTAAAAGTGTAACCGATTTTTATAATAATCCTACGGGTTCATTTAGGGTCACCCCTTAATGGAAAGGATTAACCTCGGGAGAAATCGTTAAGAAAATCCCCTTACAAATCCGAAAATCTCGCGATTCAACTTAATATACCGTTGAAGTAAATATACACGTATGTGATCCGTCATCGTTATTTAGACACGAGACATAATATAATATATAAACATATCCGCTTTCTTCGTTTTATCAGATAAATATATATTGTACATTTTCATATTTTTTAACGTATAATAATAGTTATATAGTAATTTATAATAATATGTACAGAAATGTATTTGATTTATTCTATATTATACAGATTATCGTGCCATTTATGATTCTACGTGTCGCCATAGGAAAACAAACGATCTGTCGGTAACTTTTATTTCTATTTCTTTTCAAACATGGATAAACTCAAAAAGAAAATTAAAAATATTCTTTACAAACGGAATATAGTTACCATAACGTTTTATGGCGTTTAACATATATTTGTAAAACCAATGGCATTCCGTCTTAAGTGCGAACGCAGCACGGTTATAAATATACATGTACCCGTGTGTAAACCGTATATGTGCCGATATACTAGTGCTCATATGTATATATTTTATTTTACGATCAAACGTACCTAAATAAATAACGGAATTAAACTTCTGTGCTACATAATATGTGTGATCGTCATAAACGTATACTAAAACGGTCGATAACCGCGCGCAGATATATTAACGAGACCATCCGTATATCATCATTAACATCATTCACGAGGTATATTATTGCGGTGCCCCGAACAAATCGGATCGTAAAAAATACAAATCTGTCGATAGAAAGAAAAAAAACGTTGTCGCCGGGACAAAACACACTGCCAGACGCACAAAACGAATAATAAACGCGCGGGTAAGCAATAAAAATCGGTTAGTTCCGATTGGCCGGACGGTTGATTTGATTTTATTATTTTTTATTATTATACCGGCGGAAAACGATTATTGCAGACGTATATAGGTGATTTGAAAAACACACACTCGGAAAGACACGTATTCGACGAGAGTAAGAGCTTAAGGAAATGTACACCCGTGAAGGGCGGCGCATGGGGTGCGACCGATTTTTAAGTATAGGTACGAGTTATTACCGATAAATTCGATCATTCGGGCCGTTTATCGCGTACCGTATTGGCTAAAAGAATAACTAGATAGAACAACAAGCGCAAAAAGAACATTGAAAACCCGCACGGTAGATTGATTCCAATAAAAGACCGTTATAAACTGAACTCGAAAAGACTTCCGAGGTTTCAATGGAAAACAAAGTCGTTGAAAGTAATCCAATAGATTTACAATAAAAACGAATGACTTCTTATTTTAAAAACTAGCCAAATTTGTTCAGGTAAAAAACACGTCCCTACGTTTTTTCCATCAAATTGATGGCAAATATTTGGTTTTTAACACTCGTCGTGCTTCGCGTACAGAGTTCAAAAAGTTTTGCCTATATCTGCTGAAAATACGAATTAAACGTTTGACGGCGAGTACTTCCTGTATAATATTATATTTCTCGAAAATATACTAATGGCTACTACCACGTCGAAATAATTATAAGAAAATGTACGGGGAAAATATTAGAATAGCTGTGTGATAACCTGTCACCGTAGGGCGTAGATGATAAATATAATTGGTCAAATTTAAACTGTCCACACAATTTACTGTAAATGTAAAACAGATTAATTTATAAACAACGGATTTCATCCGACCAACAACCTGTCGACCTGCAACAAAGCAATTGCTCCGTCCGTCAGCTGCACAACGTATACCTGTGCGTACACGCTATATCGTTAACACGTTATCAGTAGGCATCGACTTATGCATTGTTTTTTTACCCTCACTTCATCGCGTTATATACATATATAAAAAACATAAAACTGTAATTACTACCACGCTAGACACTGTATGCCTATATCCTTCCTTTGACTAGACGTGAACGGAGTCAACAGACGACCGGGTTAACGGCACAACTGTTATCCCGTAACACATTACCGACGACAAACCAGCCGGCCTTCCCGAGAAGTACGCAATTTTCAGACATCTCGTAGAACGAAAAAAAAAGAAGAAAAACAATAACGCAGCCGATGACATCAACAACACGCTGTTAATTTGTCCTCGATAAATATTCTCCAATATCAAATGTGAATTTAACGAGAAAACATCATCGGTGTCAGTAGCCGGTAGGCAACGCACAAAAACAATAATATAAACTACATAATATACAGTTTTTTAACGAAGAATACATCATTTTTAACGATAATAAGCTTTATAATGTTTCCAGTAACTGATATACGTATGAAGTCATTACACACCAATAATTTGAGGACACCAATCGGTTATACGAATACTCAAATATAACTACTTAATTGTTGTTGCCTATTAAGTAATAAACTATAGTACTCAGTAAGACTATATCGATAGAAATAGTTACAAAATAGGCTCACAAAAATCGTGAAAATAATTATTATTATAATTAACCGGCAAATACGAATTTATGAGAAGTAAAATTGTCTTTTCAAAGCATTTTCTTGATCGATATTATTCTATTGGCAACACAATACTACGCCTAAACAAAATAAATATATTCGAATAACGCGTAAAAGTTTAAAAAATACAAAAATAGAACGTTTATACAAAATTATACGTTATTTCAACTTTTTTTGGCGTGTACTATAGTGTGTAACCCGTTACTATTCCTCGGCACTTTTAGTCTCTCTTACATGCCATTATCATAACAGCTCGGTCTCGAAGTTCAAGGTGGAACCAAAAAAAAAATAAAATAAATATTCAACGACATATGGTGCCAATTGTTTTACACGGGGTAATTGTTTATTCCCAGGCGCACGCGCGTGTTCTTCATGGTTCACAAGCAATCCACTAGGGTTGATTGTATCAAAAGACAACGCCGCTAAAAGAAAACGTACATGACTAATGATATTCAACAAAATGTTTTCTTGACGAAATGCTAACGAATTCACCAAATGTCGTTTACAGTTGGTGAAGTATTTTATTTTTTATTTTAAATTTTCGGTCCGTTGGGTATTTCACGAAGACTGTCTGCCAAGTTTAACGATATTTTTTAGATATACATAGTTTTGGTACAAAGCGCTAGTATAATATAATTAAATGAATATAAAAACAAACAAATGGTAAAAAAAAAAACCATAACGAACTTTCTGGTTTTCACTGAATAGGACGAGAATTATTAACGTACGGCCAAAACTAGTTTCGACATTGTGTACACACACAAAACACAATAATGCACAGAGGGAAAAACAGTCACGATAACGGAAATTCCAAATATTACCCTTTGAATATCAGAAAGAATGAAAAAAAATAGAAAAAAATCCATCATTATTTTTTTCATTCGACTTTTTTACCTTCTAATTAGAAATAAAAATCACGTCTTTCTTCTTTTTTTTTTTTAATTTCACAAAGGCGCTGCCGGAGACCCCATGCGAAATTACCAGTGCATTGTTTAACTGGTGTTTTTTTACTCCATGGGAATCAAATGCAGGCAAAAAAAGTCTATGTAAAAAAAAGGGTAGAAAAAATTGTTCTTCTTACTCCGGGCCTTACCCCTGACAGTAGGTATAAATAATTAGGTTTCCGGATACATTAACAATGAACACGGAAACGAATAAATATTCAAATGGAGAATCCTCCTCGGGGTCCCGGGCCAATTGTAAAATAATAATTGAACATACATTATGATTTATAGATGGTTAGAGAAAAGAACTACTTTTAATTAAACAAAAATCCCACAGTATTATATTATTTCATACGTCTTTTATTTGTTACCGTTATAGTCGAAAGATGCAAAGTAAAATATTCCAACGGACAAATATATGTATATCATTACGTTCTACGTTTTCTCGAAGAACAAAAATTATCGATAAAACAAGATATTAATTCAAATAATATTCTAAATGTGAAGTACAATAAAATTGTACGATTAGTACTATAATACGGCTCATAGATGTTATAACTCGACAAAATATATAAGGTACCTAATACCTAATTATTATATAATATAATGGAACAAAATTCGTCGAGGTTTTTGCTTTAAATCCGCGTATATGAAATAAGAGTCGTTGTACGAAATACGACCGTATTGTAAACGGTACCTTTACAGAATATTGTGAATGCGACGCGGGAAAAAACTGCACGTCGTCGATTCCGTCCCCTCGAGGTCAGAAATCAGCTCCACGGGGCCTAACGATGGAGTTAACGAAATTTCGGTTATTGGTGAAAACCGCAAGACGTTCTCGTAACACGCAGCTAGCAGCCACATAGAATAATAATATCGTACGAGCCATACGATTCGCGGGCATTAGCATTTATTGTTATTATATTATTTTCGACACGATCGCTCCCGTGGCGACGACGGGGTCTCGAGTACGCCAATAACGACGTGTATTTTTGCCGCGTCTGGAGTGGCCTCGTCGTCTCGCACTCATTAGAATGAATATAAAAAAAGGGTTGTGAAACCAATACGACGACTTTTCGGTCGTCGCCGTCGACACCGCGCCGCCGTACGCGATAATGGGGTTGTTTGTTCGCGGCCAGAAACGATTAATACAATTTTTCACGGTCCAACGGTTCACGGCGGAATTTCGTTTATTAGCTCACGCTCTCTCTTGAAATCGACGTTTTTATATTATTAGAATTTATTATTTGTTAACGAAAAACAAAGGTCGAGAGCCGAACGGTTTTTATTTTTGCAATAACTCCAAAGAGCCCGACAAAACGTCGAACACGCGCGATTTCAACACAAAACGCGAATTTGCCGCAGTTAACGTGGAAAAAAAAAACGGCATGTTAACGGAATTTCCGAGTAAGCAGATTCGCGTGACGCAACAAAACGAATATATTATGATAACAATTCAATTAAAGTCGAAATGATATAGAGGCTTTATTTGAGGAATAATGTGTTTTTGTAGTGTTTCGTGATTCAGTCGTTGTTTTAACAGATGAATGGAATCAAATGTAAACAACTCCCCCGACAAACTACTATTTTTATTAACACGCATATGTACGGCTATGATAATATGTAATTATGACAAATCCCGTGTTTGCTAATTGACTGGGTACTTGGGTAAATATGTTTTAATCGTTGAACGGCATTAGATTTTTTTTACAAGTAAAATACCAAACGCAATAATAACGATGACTCGGATAAAAAACGTATTGTACATTTGTAGTTTTGTATCTACGTATATGGTAAAATTATGAAAATATAAATAACGATATGTTATTTGGTGTGAATGAATAATTTCATTAGCGATCACAATAATACATTTAACTTGGCGTTTTTCTTCTTCACATTTCTAGAGAATAAGTACCGAATTTATCATTGGACACTGTCGGTAATAAAGATTACGGAGTAGCGATTTTTATCGTAAATATATAGGTTGAATAATTTCTATGAATTCTAGAATAATCTTCCGATTTCGAACAACACATTAAAGTTTGCCAATGAGTTCATGACCGGCATATCCGTATTATGAATGATTTTCAAAGAAATCAAATTATCAGTCGAGTAGAAATTTGTTAAAGACGAAAGAGAAATTACTACAACGCTGATCGCTTGTAAAGATGAAATAAGTATGAACGGAAATATCAATTATTAAGCGCTTAAAAGTGTATTTAGTTTCGATTTTAATACTTTTGAACCGGAAAATTAAGAACTTACAACTAATAGTTATCAAGTCCTCGAAATGGTTTTGAAATAAAAACCCCAACCCGTAATGATTAACCGCACAACCTAATGAAAATACGTTTTTTAACTGCCATTTTTCCGGTTCCACCGAGTGCTATAATATTAAGCATACATTGTGGGCACTTAAAATTAAGATCAAAATAAAAGGGATTCAATTGTTTATACGATAATGTTTATGGTATGCAATTTCATCAGACATAGGAAACGCTACAAGACTTGGTAGATACGAATATCACAACATTTATTCTAAAATTTTCATTAATACGCATAGGCGTGACTAGACTTCAACCGCAGAGATAACATATGGGTACTGAGCACACGGCGCCAAAAATAGTACATATATATTATATAAAATACATTAAACCACGAACAAGCAGTATCGATATTTTCTAGCACCGAATCGGTCATAATAATCAGACATCTGCTATATCCAACCAACACTGAGTTTTAAAATATATAGCCGAAACGCGGAAAAATCGTCGCAAAAAGAAGAGTTTCTCTAAGCGCAATATAGGTGTACGTAAAATGAAAAATAATCGAATACTATTGTTTTAAAAACGAATGCCCGTATAAGCATTATTCGCGGCGGTAATAAAAGACGATCGTTTACAAAAATCAAGAAACTACGGCAATCTTTTAATAGAAACAATAATGATAAATTAAACAACACACGCTTGAAATTCCAAATAATCCCGACGATCGACGGCCGCTAATTGTAACGGCAGAGGCAGCATATTTCACGCGAACCTCTACCGTGTATATTATATTGTCTTTATTTAGCCTATTACGAGTATTTTCGTTGTAAATTCGTACACGCATGCGGTACGTTTTTCAGTTTATAGTCGAAAACAAAAACAAAATCTAATAATAAGTACAGTTTATATTATAATAGGTACGTCATATTGTGTTACGCGATTTCGCGACCGAGAAACGTCGAGAGAATGGCGCGAAACACGCCGCGCCGGTGGCGTTTTACTACGGTTGGGTAAGTACCGCGCGCGCGCGCGCGCGCGCCCGCTCGAGGGACGACGTACACGTAATATTGTACGCGCGCGGCCAGGTGATGGGAAAAGGATCATCTAGCGATATATCGCGCGCCAACACAAATAACAATAGGCGCGCACGCAGCTGCCGCCGTCGCGTCTGACGCGTCTCGTCGCCGTCGACGGTGGTGCCGGTTGTGCGCGTTCAGGTAATGCGGAATAGCGGCGGCGGCGGTGGTGGTGGTACAGCCGCCGCGATGCGAATCCCGTCGTCCCAGACGTCTAGCCGCCCCGACGTTACGGGTGGCAGGGGTCTTTTCCGTCTGCGCGACGGCGGCGGCGCCCGCGAGATGAGAGAAGGGTCCACGGGGAGAAAAAAAACCCGACGCCGTCATCCCTCAGCACCCGCGGACCGGTTTGCTTTTTCTTCTCTCCCGACGCGACGACGCCCCTCCTCACTTCTCCGCGTTCGCGTCTTCTATGCCGTTCCATAGTATAGCATAACAACTATACACTACTCTATATATTTGTTATATAAATTTTTTCTTTTTTTTTTTCGTGCCCGGCTGACCTACGGTCAATAAATGATAATCGCGACAAAAGGGGTCGCTGAATATATAACACACACGTGAAATAGTATACATATATACATTATACTTATGATATTACGATACTTGTATAGTCTGAGATTTTTTTTCTCAGGCGGTTGCCGCCGCCGCCGCCGCGTCTCCGACGTCGAGGGGGTGGAATTTTGCATAACACTACACGACTACCGTCTGGATACTCAGACCCCTTCATGTTAATAATTATTATTGTTATTATTATATTATTTCTTTTCTTTCTTCTTTTATTGTTACAACGGTTATTTTTTCCAATTCCCGACCCGTCGCCGCCGCCGCCGCCGCCGTCGCCACCACATACGCGCATACGTATTACACATATGAAATGTACGGAGCACACGCAGTTATCTTTACATACACGTCGCACAAACCAATTGTTGTGCGAAATTTTTAACGATTTATTCTTACGGCATTTTGTACGTCTTTGTCTTCCAGCCGTCAGGGTCCATACTAATAAGTGCGGTCGTGTGTTCTCCAGAAAGCGACATCCCTCGAAAGACACATGTACGAATGTACATTCGCAGATATACATTATGCCGGTTGTATAAATAATTTTATTATGCGTCGAAATATACCGATGTGAATTGAATCCGTACACGGAGAATCTCGTTATTCCGATTGTTTGTATTGTCAGCGCAAAACCACCAATTAACATAAAATGCGCGCGCGTGTATGTATAAAAAAAAATATACATATATAGTCGATATGCGCGCGAGGACAACGGGGGTGGGTTACGGGTATTTAACGTATTTATTTTTGAAAACTCGTCGCGGTCTCGTCTCGACCGTTGGGTGCGTCCGAGAGAACTCAACCGTTTTGCGGATCAATGTATTCGACCTCTTTTTGTACCAACTTCTTCTAATTTCTCCGTCCATGGGAATCCAAAGGCACTAGAGCGTCCAACGGCCGTAAACAATCGACAACGATCAATCATACGCGTAATCTGCGTGTACCATCGCCGTCAATGTCGTATAATAATATGTTGCTGCTGCTGTTGCTGTGGCGCAGCGCGTCCCGCAAATGGACCGGCTTAACTCGTTCCTCAGAGTCATATTTGGACGCAAACAGTGCGTGTCAAGACAGATTTGACAAACGATTGGCCCCGAAGGGCGACCTTTACCGTCCTTTAAACGGATTTCTGCGGCGCCGCCGCGTCATCACTGCCATGCGCATGTTATATAGCTACTGTTACTGCCATCGCCGCGGCCGAGAGGGTAACGGACTTAATTTGCATGTGGTGCGGTGGTGGCGGCGGGATACACGGTGGAGAGAAGAAGTTTTTGTTGTCTTCGGGCCGAGCAGCTCTTTTGCAGCCGAGGGTGACGAGGGGTTCTCGTAGCAGGACAATGTGCGCGGGGAGGGGTCAGGTGCAGAGGACGAAAGAATATGCTAATCCTGGATGAGGACAAAACGCGGGCCGCTACTCGTGTGTGTCGCGGTTGTGACGAATTACGGGTAAGACCCCAAGACCGTTATTGGCCATTCGCTACAATTAAAAAACGCTACGAGAATTTTTTCGACATTGTAATACATCCAAACGTATAAGCACACAGTTTATTTGCCCTGAGAACAGCAGGACATCGTGAAAATGATAATGTCGAGGGTTTTTATAGACCTATTGTTTACCCGCAAAAGAAAACTGAACATCGACCCTTCCGGGTAGGTAACCGCTAACAGTTCCGAAAGTTTATGAGACAAACAGCTGCGCATCGTTAAAAAAAAATAAAACAGAATTTTTTTTCTAACCTAAAATAAGAATAATCTCTTACCGTCCGAAATTAATAATGGCCACAGCGTTAAAAAGACCATGTCGAGATCATTATAGAATAAAATACAAGTTACATAAATTAACGATGACACAATATGATAATAATATATATTATTTTATTACATTACGGACAGTTAATAATAACAAATATGTAGATAAATCAACAAGGGAACATTACAAAAGTAATGAAATGAAAAATACCATTTTCTACGAATAAATAATTATTCACCGAGAGGAATTTAAAACTGTTTAACACATAAACTATAATAATTATACTGGTAGTATATTAGACTTTGCAGATTGCAAATAATAATATAGTCTATTTTATAATGATAAAAACGTAATGTCCCAACATTTATAGAAAATGTAATAATTAACATAATATTAACCGCGATAATTTTATGTTTCGATAACAATTATTTTATATTTAATAAATGTTAATGTCATTCAAATATTTTAAATTAAGTAATAAATTTAAATTGTGACTATGATGAAATAATGATGTTGATAATGATAATAAATCAACTAAAACGAGTAAAAACACTTATTAATGCTTAAAATATTTAGAAAAAATAGAAATGAATATCTGATATGCATCTTAAAATTGAACGCAATACGACGAGGTAAGAAATAAATGAAGGTAAAAAAGTGCCATCACACCTTAAACTATTATCGGTAGTCAAAAAGTCAAAATATCGCTATTTGTTCAAAATGTTCAAAACTCATCTTAGTTTATAATATTAGTGCACTAATAATTTCGATTAATCATCAATAACACTTACCTAATTTATGCACACATAAAAATCGAGAAATGTAAATAAGTTTCCAAGGAATAGTTTGTTAGAAACATATTTATTAGTAAAAATTTAAGCGGAAACCTTTTTCGAATTTGGTAATTTTGTAAAAACTATTTAATTCAAACGGTTTTTTTTTTAATCTAAATTGTATTAATTACGCGTACTTTTAGTTATGAAAACTTTTTTATTAACAATTACTATTACGAATGTAAACTCTACAACTCATTAATTTCTGATTAAGACGACGCTGTGGCGTAATAGTAATTACATATTTAAATTGTTATTTTCTAATATCAAAACAAGAGAAAAATAGCTGAAGGTTGATATCAAAAATTAAAGTATTTATAGTCTACAAATATAATAGCTTTTAGTTACTATAATATAAACGGTCCATCTCTATAATTACAATTGCGGCGTACTGGGTGGCGAATAAAATGCGATCGGTAGACACGATCATCAAACTATGACAAGAGATAACAACCACTGAGCTATAAACAGTATGAAAATAAACCACCCTTATACCAAGGATTAAATAAGATATACGTTTTAATAGCACGCCTATAACGAGGTGCTGAAATAGTGCGTGATAATTTTAACGCCTTTCCACCACATTCAGGTCCAATAAAACTATCATAACAATTTTATCAAATGGTTTTTTCATTTTTGCTCTCAATAGCGCGACCCTAATAATATCGTCGTAAAAACCAAAAGGGTATACTATTTTTTTTTATATATAGTTTTCTCATTACGTGGCTGCCGTGGTCGACCTGTTGGCTGTTAATAACAATAAAATATTACTGGAAGCGCATTTTTACGATCGATAAAAGAGGATACAACAATCGGAAGATAAATCCAGATTATACACCACGTAATAATCAGTTAGATGACGTAATTAAGTGCTGGCAAAGATACGACGTTGTAAAGTTCACGGAAACGGTCTATAGGAAACACACACGTAATTACTTCCTCTATGCAATACAAATATCGCATTTATAATATAAATACTATATATACATACATATACACACATATACACATAATACATAATGTTCGTATTATATTTAAATGTAATTATATACACACAATATTACGAGGTCGTTGCCACTAATCGATTTAAATAAAATATTCTATTATGTTGTCAATTTGCAAGTATTAATATTAACATACACCTTATGATAGCAAATACGATAGGCTTTTTATAAAACCTTAAAAGAAACGTAAATCGAGATGGAAGCGATGATAAATTGCAAATTCGTCAAAAAACTTACTCGAAAACATAAAACATTATGATTAAAGACTAATGAACCATAAAATCTTCATGAAATTATTTATTAATCTGAAAAACCTAAAATCATACTAAATGTTGTACTTGATTTTTAGGATTTCAATAAGATTTCAGATTATGTAAATAGTTATTAAAAAAGGTAAAGGTAATTTGATAGAAATTATAATGAATAGTTTAACGCACGATGGTAAAATATTATTTCAGTTTTGTATTTATGTATCACGAATATTTTATAAGAAAAATTGACCTTTCAAAGTTGAATTATCAACTTACATTTATCTTTTCTATGTCCACCATTCTAAAATTTAACATTTGAAATTATTAAAGTGGAAATACATTTAAATGTTTATATTTGGTTATAAATTTATCATTTGTCTGGTTTTCAAAAATTCAATATTTTTAAAACAAATTATAGAAATATTATGTTATCAAGTAAATGTGTCAAATATGTTATTATTTATATTTGATATTGTGTTCATCTGGTTCATGTTAGGTTTATTTGTTCAATACACGTTTAAAGGTTTTGAAACTCGAGAAGTAATTCCACAATTCGGATGATAACCGGGTCGGAAACTATTATAATTTATCATTATTAAACTGAATGAAACAATATAAAAGGCAAACGATAAAAGTGAATGATTAAACAGACGTTTTATAACACCGTGGTTCATATTTCGAACGAATAAAGATACACGCGTACTCCATCGCGTTACTGCAATGTTACACAGACACTTGAAACGTGGCAATTGATTTGACTCGTTGCCTGATAAAAAATAATGTATATTCATTCAAACGGTACCTAAATAATATTATGCATGAGTTATAATATAGTATACCGTTTTAATTTGATCTTTGATCGTGCAACGAATCAGTTCAAATATCTATTTAGAATTTTTCAATTAAAATAAACGAGAAACATATTTACGAGTTGAAATATTTTAATACCGTATCAAAACTAAAGAATATAATATTATGAATTTAATTTTTTTGATAATTTAATAATTTATTTTATTTTATAGTGCGGATTATAGATTTTACTTCACCATTTTCATATCATCATATAGAATTCTAGAATATAATAATAGTGTATTATAGACGTAATCCACATTTAGGATGTGGAATCACTAGGTGGAGGCACGAATTGGAAAGAAAGAGCAATAGATAGGGAAGGATGGAGAAATGGGATGGACCTGAGAGGCCTATTTAACCATAGGACCTAAAAGAAATAGGTAAAGCTGTAGATATCAATAGATTATTGAACAGATTTGTCGATTACACGCGCTCGATATGTATGTGTACTGTGTAACTTTTTTAATTTGTACTATCTGCCAATGGTCAATTTATTCGTTTAGATGTGATATCCTCTATTATTATGATTATTGTTGTTGTTGTTACGTATTTAACGACATTTGCGCTATTGTCGAAAGCTTCCTGTCTGGAAGCGCGTCTGTTCTAAACACGTGAGTTTTATTTTATTTTATTTATTATCAAAAAACGCCCTTCGTCCATTGTGTTTGGAGTCGTTAAGCGCATTTTAGCCAACACAATACACGAAATGGTTTTTTTTCTAGTCCGAAAGGCAACGGTCGCGTGCCACGGGTATTTAACACAGATTTCCTCCCTCGAGACAGATGTAGTAAACCCATTGTGTTCAAAAGACGTTTTTCTCTTTTCTTTGCCCGGCGTACAAGATTTTTTTGTCGCGCGCACACTATACACTAGCACCTCCGGGATATCTTAATACTAAAGTTAGGCACGCGTTTGATCGGAAAACAATGTATATTATTTATATTATGATATTGTTTTCGGAAAAACATGAAAATCATCAAGAATAATTGATGTTGCATTTTATTAAATGATAATTATTCCTGTCTACTGGTGCGAATCGTTAATTATTAGATCGTCATTTAATGACGCGCTATTGATGTCGGTCAGAAAAAAAAAATGTATTTTATTATATCGAACAAAATGACGAATTTAATCGAGATGAAATAATGAAAATAAATTTACAATATTTATACGCATGTATACGTATGTGTATATGTATGTACTATGTGTAATATAAAAAAAGAAAAAGTCAGGCGCATTATTACAGCTGCCCGGAGAGGGGCAGCTGCAATGTTTGGATTTGTTCCCTCAGCGTCAGCAGCACTATTGGAGGCACACTGCTATAATTTCTCTCTGTCATACACCTGGTAGAACACGTGGTGACTCCGATACAGATCGTCGATTTATTAAACGATAAAATTCTAACTACATTATCATAAATAGAGGGTAATTGATAAAAATTTGAGATCATTGGAATTTTACAAACTCTATACATACTTATTATTTCCTGTAGATATAAGGGAACTACGATGTAAAAATCACCCAGGTCAACCGAATAACATTATCGTTTATACGAGGGTATATCAAATGGTCCATTAGAACTGATAATTGGAGATAAATTATTCCATAGGGAGGAAGTGGCTTAATTATAAATTATACGACAGGGCAATCTATAATAGTTTGATCCAACAATGATTTGGGAAATAAGGTTCATATGATTAATGTAATCAAATTAATTGTTTTGGACATAAAGTAAAGACGAAAAATATGTAAATGAGAATTAAAATCAGGTGATTGGCCTTCCGCGGTGTCATCGAGAGTTAATGTTAACTAGTATAATATTATGTTAATTATAGAAATTATTCGAACTTTTGTTTCTTGTGTTTAAAAATTATAATACATTTTTAAAATTGTATTTCATCGGTCCTTATATAATTTTGATGTTGTCATTGTGAACATTTTTAAACGAAAAAATTCTCTTAAACTGTCAAGAAAGATGTTTGAACTTCAAAAATGGGTTAAATTTATTCGGGATGATTTTGTATCCAGTTAAGGGGTTAACTGAACAATTTAATTCAAAACTCTATAAAATAAGTAATATTTCAATGTAACCACCATGACAGAAGCTTTCCATCTCGATCAAATGCACCTTGTCCTTTGTTTTTTTCTTAAACACTTCCTCTATTTCGACGGAATTAAAAAAAAACCAACAAGACATTAAAACATCCCGCATTCACCTCGATCCACACCGTCTGCTGTCGTACAGCTGCTACCGTTAGTGTATAGTAATCGTAGTAGTAGTAGTAGTAGTAGTAGTAGTAGTAGTAGTAGTAGTAATATTGGCGGTAATAATTGAGTGTTCACTTTTAAAAATGGAGGTCAACGTCGCCAACACATCTGTACGACGAACAACAAATTTCTTTCTAAGTTTTTATGTGTATATGTATATATATATATATAGGTAAACACACACATACACCTACTGCACACTATAGATATAATAAATATACGCAATAACAGTACCAAGGCTGTTTACCCTAAGGTTCAATAACCAGCACGTGTCTTATCACGTGTGCCTATCCAAGGCTAAGGAAATTACCCTTGGCATTAACCACCGGCTATAAGACGTTTGTATATACTTTCAACGATGGCAGGAGGTCGGTGGCCCTGATGAATAAAAAACCGATTCGTGCCAACAATATGTAATATACAGGTGGATCATTTTTTGTAATCTCATTTCTCTTTTAAATTAGAGCCAGATGATAATTTCATAATTATTTGTATACAATTATAATATATATATATATATATATATATATATAAATAAATATATATATAATATATTGTAATCAAATAACAAAAAAACCGAGAACATGTCATTACATAATTATGTTTAGTGGTTCGCCGCAGAATAAATTAACTAGAACTCACGATTTTTGTATTTTCTAATTATTCAATTGACCAAAGGAGGCAAACTGAATTTTCTTATGTATAATTAACTCCAGGGGTTAGAAATAAAAACGCCAAAATAAGGTGCGCCGCCGATATCCCGAATAAATACAAATTCAGTAATACATACAACTAACAAAACTGTGAAGACTCCACTCATGGCTGTAATAAATGTATAGATAGCAAATTCGGGTTCTTTAATATACCTATAAAAAAATATTTTCAATATTTGCACACGCTTAAGAAATAGTATTATTTAACTGTATAAATATATTTTCATTTTTTCTTCAAATATTCGTGTGAATTAAGTAAAAATGAACACTTATTATTTGTAACAAAAATTTAATAATTCGAGATTGTGAAACACAGTTATTATGCACGAACGTCAATTATGTAATAGAAATCCGGCTCATTGAGTTCGTTTAAACAACGGTATACCTGTTTTATATGAAATTATGATCTCCCCCATATTATTTTTGCCCTTAAGCCATAAGCGAGCCCTCATAGATTTCAAAAATTATTTCGACATTTAATGGAAAATCTTCCCAGAGTTTTGTGCAAACAATACATCTCCTCTTTAACAATAGATAAATAACGGAAACCGTACACACGTGGCAGCCAGTATATAAAGCATAATAATATCAATCAACATCGTTGCCAATTTATTTTCATGAATATTTTACTTTTCTGAGCAATTTACGTCAAACTCACCCACATGAAAACAATTCTAATTCGATACGGATTGTAATTTAATCAATATTTTGAAAATGAAAATGAAAATAACACATGAGTTTAAAATTTCTTAAAATATAACAAATTGTTATACGTATTATTTTTCAAATATAATTATAATACATCTATGTCTCAGTTCGTAACTTTAATGTTGTTGTAAAAATTCATAACTAATTATTAAAATCCGTAAGATTTTTTTTTTATAAATTAATTAACAGTACACTGCATACTCATATCAGTAATTTATTCGCAGTAGTTAACCGGCATAATATCTACTATACAACTACCTCTAATACATTTTAATTAGATTGTTCAACCTCGTGTAATGACATGCGCGGTGTATAGAAATTCATCTAGAGGCAGATGTGTGATCTCCACCCCCTTCCAGCTTTTTTCGGGCGTAAATCCCGGAGCTATTTACTAAATCAAAACACAAGCCAGCAGAGAAAATACCAGTAGAGGGGAATGGGGGAACACGCGGCGCGCGTGCTAAATATGGGGGAAGCCTTACCTATCTGCTTTTTTTTTTTTTTAAAGGTCTTTCGCTCTTTTACTATTTATTGTTCGCGTATAGTGAAAGGCCCTGTGTAGTAGTCATACGAATAGTACCTGTGTACGCACAATAGCTTCGTATAATATTGTATACAATGTGCACAGAGCAGCTGCGAAATAACGCGCAGCACACTCTCCCGTCGATCGGGCGTGTGGGGGCAAAAATAAATTCATCTATATTGACTGGCACGAGGTAAAAAACTTTATTTCGTCAAACACCGGCCGCGAGCTTGTTAGTACCATTTGAGAAATTGAATAAATAACAAGTATACTGATGAATTTATAACAAAGATATTTAAGAAATATTAAGGCCATAAAAAAGTACCTAACCCTATCTTGATTATTATTCTTTCTAAAATAATAACCAAAAATAATACAATGTTTATTACTTGTACTTAATTTAATGGATTGTTATTACATACATATTCAAAGCAAAAATGTATTTTATAGAAACAATTAAAACCACCGGTGTATCGGTTTCTAATTATATAAAACGCGTAGTATGGATATTGATAAATACGAATATGTATTATAATAACACGTGTGTATTCTATCTGCAATTTATCCATTATAAAATAACAGTTACTATTTATCATTTACGGCTAGGATTGATAATTTATTGTAACGATATCGATTATATCAAATTAAAAACGTTAACGGTTTACATCCGTTTAGAGTCAAAACAATGATTTTCAGTGGTACCACTATTCAAGTCTCTACGAGTCTAAGAAAAAGAGGGTTGTATATAAGTTGGAATGTTAGAAATACATTTTGCGTGAACCTATTTAAAATTCCAAAAATAATTATGAAAATCTTTGTATACTTTAGGTAACTGATATGAATTATTGTCAATCGGTAGAGTACTAGAGTATTACAATTGTTAACGACAATAATGAAAATTACAATTAAGTAAGAGGTTATTGAACGCTCCTAAAACAAACATTTCGATTAGATAAACCTACAGTGAAAAAAAACTTTGCATTATGTATAAACATAATCAGCTGAACATAAATTTACTAAGGCTAATAGTTTATTAAGCCCACAGTTTTTGCACATATCAAATACAATAAAAACTACAGAACTATTGTTGTGCAGAAAACAAGAAGATAACAACATTACATATTAAAGAGCCCTGCGCGCTCATGGTTGTCCAAACTGTGTTTGTATTTATATACCAATTTTTTTATGAGTTTCGATTTGAGGCCCTAAACCGACCTTGGATGGTTATATTAACGCCACTGAGACAAACAAGCATATGAATAATCGTTAATGTTTTCGAGTTCGTTTGTAACCCGAAAACATGTAAATTAACGCGTTGACATTGTGACCGAGGTGAATAGCCGCGGAAAGCGAAACGTTCGTCATCGAACACTCTATTTTATACACTATTTAAGTTTAATTTCAGGGGATATCATATTTTTTGAAGGGTAATTCGTCATTGCCGAAATAAACAAAAACTATATAATAAATCCCACCTGTATACATTGACACCTTCAATGTTTACAGTTATTATTGAATATATGACAATTTTTATCCTGGTTCTTGGCCACGGAACGAAGAGAAAACACCTAGGCATTATAAAGTCCGCACTTTGGGAACAACTGTTATAACAACGGTGGTGACTTATCATAATAAAACGGTTTTTTAAAATTTATGTGTCACGTGTGATAATTACTAATAAAACAAATGTGGGCTAAATTTGTTTAGAGTTCACCAAGTTTTCGGTCGTTGATCTTTGACGAAACGTAATTTATAGTCATTTTGACGTACGTTAGTTGTAGTATTTTTTGCATTTACTTTAGTTCATATACTTATAAATAACTCAGAAGCAATAAGTTAATCGATTACTTACCGATACAGCAGAAGGAGATGAGCGTCAGCATATGTCTTCGTAGCATCGAATCGTTTCGTCTTTTCCACTTGATTTGTTCCATAATGTGATCCACGTAATCAAAACTAGTGACAGCTACGATTCTCCATTCGAGTTTAGAAATAACTAACAATTCCCATTCCTGAAAAATATAAATGTTCGAGTTTAAAATACTTCAATCTCAATATATCAAGGCAAAACATAAAAAAAAAAATTGTTTATGAAATCATATTCTTTGTTTTAAAAAACCTTTATAAAAAAATACGTGTCGATACATATAAAAACCTGAAAGTTTAAGTATGTTAAATTTGAGTTTTTAAAAATACAACGTATGTCTAGACGGCGCGGCGCGGGCAACATACGTTTCAATGGATTTTAGAGGGTGAATTGAAGAGAAATTGCGAAACCAAATTTGTCGCCCTAATCTGTCTCGTCGGTCACACGATTGTGTGCGAACACAAAAGATCGTTAAAACAATAAGAAAAACAATTAAAAACATTGTATCGACAAACACGTTAAAGTAGTTCAATAAACTACTCACCACAGGGAACTCATAAACTCTTTTGTATAATATTATGCAATGAGAAAAGTTGGTATTTTTCTTTACAATAACATGTTACCATTATTGTTTACTTAAAACTGAAATGAAAACGTTAATATTATAGCATTTGCTTTTAAAGTATCAATTTGACATTTTAGAAATAGTATATGAAAAACAAAAATTACTTAACATTATTTAGTATTAATTTAGTATTGTTAAATAATAATAATTAAAATCCTAGTGTCGAAAAAATATACCTCATATTATTATGTCATAGGCCCATAACAAATCCAACATCATTATTGAACGAAACTAAAATTTGTTTTATAAAAATGAAAAAAAAGGCATTCATGAATAGTTGACTCGTATTTAAATATTTCTATCATTCACAATGAGTTTGAAGGGGAGTATTTCTTAATCCTAGTCAGAAATGCAAATAATGAAATCCATGGGTTTTATCGTCTCCCGCCGTCAGTTTCGTCACTTGCAGTCAGGTTATATACGAATTTTTTTAAGGTAGGTCAATAAAAGACGTCTAGCTGCTGGTCTTTTTTTATTGCTCATTCCTTTGCGAAATTCCAGACAGCCTACTGAAACCCCTTGGGTATTGTTCCGGATGGTGCTGCCGCGAGCGCGTCATACACGGTTTCGAAACTAACTCGTCTGCAGCGGACGTGGAACCTGTTCTGAGCGGGTTAGTAGTGTTTCATGAGGCTATATGAAGTTAAATATAATTAAATCTAAAATACTTTGATATGGCGTATTAAGAAATTATTAATTTGAAATTTAAGTCCAAAACATGACTTCTACTTAAATCATTCATTGAAAGGTATGACACAGTAAAATACAATATATTGTTAGGTAGATATTTATTATATATTACATGACGATATTTTATTAGTAAATTATAAAATTTCTAAGTTTTATAATATAATAAGTTATAATATATTATAACATTGAAATATGACAATATTCGGTGAAAAATAATGTTCATGTATACTTATTAGAAAAAATTCCTAAATTTTCAAATGACTTAGAATCAAAATATAATTTATAGTTACTATTTAAACTATTTTAATTGTTTTATAGATTGAAAAACTTACTACTTACATCCAAATTATTTTAAGTATAGTGAACTCACTTAAGTTGAAATAATGTTGATACTGATCTACACCTTCTATTCATTTAAATATTTGCATTAATCAAATAGTATTTTAATTAAATTAAATTAGATATAAAATAAGTTTAGTCGTCTATTTTACGACTTCATTTTTCGTATACAATTAAATCAGAAGAAATATTATACCTTTAATCGTACTGTTTCATACCTAATTGTATTTTATTTAACTGAAAATTGTTTTTTTTTTTAATCGTTAATAGGCATGGAAAATTACTACTGGTCTCATTTCACCAGGCAGTTAAACGTAGGCAATTATTTATTTTTTTTTTATAGATTCAAAAACTTTTACACATACAAATTTACATATTATACACATTACAGATAAATTCACATGAATGCGCTAAACAATGCTCTAGTAAATGTGGACACATTACAACCTCGTTTACAAGATGATGGTTTACCCGTGACTGATAACCACGGTTAACTAAGGGTGGAAATAAATTTAAACACCCTACATGTAATAAGTCTACAATTACACGTCGCTTTCGAAGCCACAGGTCCGTGAAAAATTATATATTGTTTTCGTACACGTTGGAAATAGTTATTCCTGCCTGTTGTGTATCTTTTATGTTTTTAATTTTAATTACCCAAATACAAAAGCTTCAGTACTCACTGCAGTGGTATACACATTTTATGATGTGCGAAAAAAAAAAGAGATAACAAACACATTCAAAGATTGAATTAGGAAGTAGACACGATGATTATAAAAACCAAATGATGACTGAAGGACATCTCGATTTCTTTTAATTTGCATCAATTGCAATATTCAATTAATTTAGTAAATGCATACCACATAACGTAATTTTACCATCATTTTTTTATGTATTCACACTTGGTAATGCAATGCAAGACAAATTTTCACAATATTAACATTTTCAAATGTAATAGCTTAAACGCGTTTGTATGGAAAATAAATAATATAATATAAATAAAAAATACTTAATAAAATATGGGAAAGCCACAGAGATATTATAAAATTGATTAATTATATTTTATTAAATGCTAATTAAAATAATATATTTGCGAGTATAGGTAGAAGTGTGCGTGTGCCGAAGCTATCAAGCGTGAAATAAACATGGGAAAACATTTTATGTGAACCTAGTAAATTGTTTATCATTCTAGTCCCTGCGTGGTGCGTAATATTTTAGATATCAAGTTCTTCTTCGGAAAGAGTGAAAACATAATAATACTTTCGGTGGAACTAATTGCCTGTTACGACGCAAAAGGGAAAAAGAAGAATTCATCAGGAAATGCGGTATAACAGTTGTATGACGACCACGAGTCGCGTATACGTATGAACATCCTTTTACTACTAAAAAAAGACGATTTTAACCACATGTCTAGCAAACCATGACCCTGATAAATAGCGTGGGTCGGTGTACCAAATTTTATGCCGAACAAAGGATGTTTTGTAATCGATATACGACGTCTCATCCATTTACATAACGAATAGGATACTACAGGATATTGTAATTAGGCCATAGATTCGATTGAAAAACGTTATTGAAAAGAAATATGTCTTTAGTTGGTGGGAAAGGATGGAAGGGTTGTATACGCACAATGCCGTTATGTTCGAATAAAAGATTTCCTTTTTCCTATATATTCTCCGACAGGAAACTGGTCCATATTGACCTATATTGACTAGGTCATCAAACTCAGAAATATTATAAGCCTCTTTGAATATTGTTTTAACGTATCAACATCCGGTGATTAAAAAAAAAAAAACAATATTATTAAAACCTGTAAAGGTTTGTTTTATAATAAGTTAAAATATGGTTTTTACATTTCATATTATTAGATAACAAAATAATATAATCTTTTTAATTGATCGATCTTCTTACGACCGAACATTTATTGAGATTAGACATAACGAGAATTATATACCTATAGTTCATACAAATTTGTAATATTGTACTCGGATACTACGTCGAAATGATAAACCCATTAGATATATCTTCTAAATCAGGTTTCATAGAGTTCAAGTTTTTATTATTCAAATTTATATTTTCAATAATAGAAAATATGGTTGTCAACCAAATAAGTATTTCATTACTATTTTAAATTAATTATTTTAATAAAAAAACGTATTTATAAAGTGCAATATTGCTTTTGTAACATCTCGTTGAACATATTAAAATTAATGAATTTATTTTATAATAATTTATTAGCAGTGCTATCATAGAGTGTACATTTTTTGGGAGCACTAAAGTTTTGAAGGTGGTTTTATAAAAATATAAAAAAAGTTTCAAAAAAGACAGAAAATTAAGTTCTAAATATTTAAAATCAAGTGATAAAGTATTGTTACTTATATACCATTGTTTTATTTAACCATACATAATTTAAATAGAGAGATTACTATTATTTAATTTTAAATTTAAGTCATTTTTAACCTACTGTGAAGCTAAAATATTGATATTTATCCGATTGCACGATAACAAAACCATTGGCAAGGAGTTAATTCAGATACATGTATGTATAAACGGACGTTGTATATATGAAATAGGTATAGAAAATAAAAACAAGTTTCTAAACGGCGATATAGTAGGAGCATTTCCAGGGAACTTAACGGAATAAACCAGTCAGATATGCGTGTTGTCGCTAAAAATGTTTACAGGCATTAGTAAGGGCCGATGCGTAAAAGGGGTTGATCATCTGGCTGATTTATCGATTTCGCGTCGAAATCAATGGGTATGCGGTGACACGGAACGAATCGGCCGTACCGGTTGGCCGCGGACGTATCTTTAGCGCATTTAAATCTCATTAGGCGAGGTCTATATGACTTCTTCTAATGTATCTTAAATATGAAATACTGTGGGTTAAAGGGACTTATCATGGGATTTTTTTCACGGAGACGGTTCACCGATTTGACCTTGGCAATGAATCATAGCCGTTAAATCATATGGAACGTCAAAATACTTATTATTTATGTGATTTTTGACTTTTAAAAAGAAAACGAAAACAATAATTTATGTAATAGAACGGATTTAAAATCAAGAACAAGAAATATATTAAAACGGTCGGATCGTTTATTATAATATATAACAATAGAAAAATACATAAATCGCATACCTATTTACTTCAGTGTTGTTTGTACTCGCCGAATTAAAATACAATTCTATATCACTGCGACAAAACGCAGTCGTAATTCAATGCAATACCATCTATAATGCACATATTTTGAAGGTCTAAAACCTGCGCTAAGTTTTCAAAAGTCATATATTCGCTTTATCTCAGAAAGTAAATTTAACCATACCAAAATGAAAAACCGGAATTAAAATATACTGTCAATGGGATTCACAAAAGTTCTCGGAGCTGGGAAAGTATGAAAAGACGTATGGCGCAAACGCTGGCCGGATACGCTCGCGCACAAACACGATTTACGGGTTTTTCCTATCATTCACAATAACATTATGCAACGGAGGTCAAAATAAAAAACACAATATTATAAGACACGGGCATATACCGGGCTAATCCGTCGACCGGTCTCTTCTACTTTGCACACCACGTAATAATATCTATTTGTGGTACAAGTGCGTTAAATTCGCCCCGATTCACATGCACTCTTACGAGGAAGTGCGCACATGTTTATCTAAGCACGCAGAGAACCTCGTGCGGGACATTTGACCGTGCAGTAAGGGTACGGGGGTAAATCATAATAAAAAATTTTCCGCTGCCCCATTTATATGAATCCAAAAACCGGACGGCCGGCAACATTTCAAACGTGTATGTATGTTTCCATTGTAGGACACAATAATATCAAAAAATATTTGACACGCCCGTCGTACATACATATTATTATACTTAATATTTAGATATAGGCTGTCCCTGCCACAAACTTGTTCCCAATATAAAGTAAATGGCGACGAAAATGGCATTATTCTCACGATACCGTTGAGAAAGGGACCGGACCTTCGCTGGACAAACAAAGTAATAAAAAGAATAAAAAATGAAATATAGTTCGGTTGTTGCCCAAGGCTTTATCATATAGCATGTATGTCAAATTAATTCGAATTACACTGAAACCAGTCACAATAAAAATGAAGTAAATAATTTTAAATAATTTTTAATAAATTAAAAATTATTTCATGGCGATGTGATGTAATACGTTTAGAACAAATCTATCCTTCATTGTTAAACATATGTCCGACGAGATATAATCATAAAGTTACAAGGATAATTATTGAATTAAAATAGGTTTTTCATAAGTTCTGTGTTGGCTTAAAAATAAATGACAGATTATTCGAACAAACATAAAACGTCATTTGTAATATATGTATTTAATATTAAGACGTATTATGACGTGTATCAATAACACCACAAGTAATTGCTACATCGGAAACGCGTCAATTTATCCAGGAAATAAATAATTATTCAAAACCTTTCATCATTGACAAAATAATTGGGGCTAGTAGTAGAAGCTTAATATCGTGTGTCGAACACAAGTTCCGTGACCGAGTTTTTTTTATTAGCCGGATGACAAAACCGGAACATACGACAATAAGACGGAGATCGTAACAATAAAAGTTAAGAATTTTGAGGAAACACAGTATTACGCCTTAATTGCAATGTGGTTTATTTTCATATATAATACTCCTAACAGCTGCAATTAATCATTTCATTTTTTTCTTTTTGTGTCCTCAAAGATAATGATCGCAGGATATTGTGGAAAAGACGGTCGACCGAGACGACTTCCTTCGAGGACTAAACCGCACAAGAACTATACTATGACTATAAGTCATGTAAGATGTAAACAAAACAGTATTTTTAATAATAATTTGTTAGACTTACCCTCATCTCTTCTGGAGTGACACTGTTTTCAGTATAATAACACAAGAGTTCAATAGAAAGCGCTGTACATTGTCGCACTTTCGATGCTAGTAATAAACACACTGCACCAGTGAGCTGCAAATGCGTTTTGGATATGTCGCAGGCGCATAAGAATCTATCGAGAAAGTTTACAGACAATGGAAAAACTTGATCCTCACAATTCTGTTCTTCACACACCTAAACAAGAAAAATAATAAAATGATTACAATTATAACTAATATGAACCAAATATTTTTCAAACTATTTTGCGGGAGTTTTTATAGGTAACAGTAAAAATTATTTAAATGTTAAAACGTAATAACAATTATATGTAGCAATAAGTAACTATAATTATCCATATAATACTACCATTAAGCTATATTTATTAAATAATCTTGGGTTCATTTTTATTGCAATATTCATTCATTATTATTTTTTTTTAAACGCACATCTAATATCCATAATTCATGTTTTATAAATAAAAATTAAGTGCAACTCGAATAATTTTTGCTGTTATGTACTTACGAGTAATTAATGTGAATTGTTATACAGGTTGAATATATCACGAGTCATTGAACCTATTAAGACCTAAATTTTAATCTACATTCACATCAAATTAAGTAACTTCGAGGATAACCAGAAAAGAAAACTTAGTTTTATTACATTTCATAGTCAAGGAATAAATAAAATACAAGTATGAATCCAATGTGTACACAAGGGATTTACTCATGAGAGACCGACTTTTTATCATTAATCGCGGCACATCCATAAATGGTTATTTTTATCGAGAACTGAATAACGCTAATTAATAATTATTATTATAACATCAACAACATTGAAAATTAAATAAAAGATACTGCTTCAAAATAAATATTGGGGAAATCGAAACAATATTGGAATTGGGAATATATAAATATCTATACTTTTGAATTAAAAACACATATGTACGTGTTTTTTTTTCTTTTTAACAAGTATTATCGCACAAAAATAGATATTTCAAACGATTTACAGTTACAACAGCGCATTTTTTTCCAATAATTATTATACTAACGATTAACAACGATTGTGTTTATATTATTAGTTTCGCCTATACTTGTAAAAACATTTCAACGCATAAGCCGAGTTGGAAATACTTTGCGCGGTCATAAACCACGTTCACCTATACTTCTCACGTGTCCATCAAATACTGGGAAACATGTTGGTAAAAAAAAAAATTTGAAAAAAAAGAATTAAGTATTATACTCATAGTTCATACGCAATGTCGTCATACATTCTTATGCGAACGACTTTCCGTCGGTTGTGCGCTCACACATGTGTAGTGTGTATACGAACGTGCACGCACGCACACGGCCTTATGCATAGTCATGTAAACGCTTCACAAACGTTAATTAGTATATTAAGGAGGAACCCGAGAACTCGCGGTGGTCGTTGTCACTGCCGCCGCCGCCGTCGGGCTGTAATGTAATGTGTGTATGTGCATATATGTGTGCCGTATACGAGCAGTAAATACAGCATACGCACGAGTAAAAAATGCGCATATTGTATAAATCCATGGTCAAAAGTCCGGTATGGATCTACATAGTTCTCCAGCCACACAGAACACATGCACACATATTATTACCAGCCTATACATACAGACGATTATATCATATGTTGTGTGCACCTAAAAATGTCAACCTATGTATACAGGGCGATTTTTTTTAATGTAAATCACAAGCTTTCACGAGATATCGACATATCAATGTACAAGTTACTACATCACCAGTGTATGTGTACAAGTATAATATAACCACCTAAAATCACTATTAGCGTAGACTGTGCTATCCATAGATGCAGTCTACTTCCTCTCCACTCTTCCTATTCAAACTTTAAGCAATTTGAAACCGATAAACCGTTTACCTGATACAAGATTTTTAGTCAAGTAAATACATTTTTTTTTTTACATGGGTAATCTCTTACGGAATGTATAATTAAAAGTAATATTTTATCATTTAAAATTCCAAATTTAATAATACATATTTTTATAAATAAAATAGTATGTTGGAAAATTTTCCGATAAGAATTAAACAAATATTTCAAGATATATTCCAACTCATGTTAAAAGAATCACCCTGTATAATTGCACACGCACACATTAACACACACATACACATACGTCGCACCGACGTTCAGCGTACTTGCGCACGGTGCCCCCGAGCACATTTATTATTGTTGTTATGACATATAAATAATGCATCAGTTTCGAGCGACTGTATTCAAATTACGCAGTCCACGTGTATGTGGTATATACACACTTCTACGCGTAGTTTTACACGAAGGCCCTGGCTAGATATATTGATATTATTTATTATTATTAGGTACATTATGTCTGTTGTTTTATTTTTTGCGCTATAAATCCATATGACATACAGAATTTTATACATTTAATTAACGATAATACGCACGTACTTAAAAACTTCGTGAGCCCGTCTCGTACTCTATGCCTATCTGCATGACTGCATCACGATTAATTTTGAATTTCAAGGATTTTCACGAGATTTTTCTGATTAAATATAAATATGTGGAATTCTGAAGAATTCAATATGAAATGAACGGAACTTTCGACTTACGTCAAATTTAACTCTAAATAAATAAATTGAAAAATCAAACGAATTTTACTCAATAAAATAATGAAATATTGTTATCTAATGGAAAAAAAGGTTATTCAGCTGTTCTAATCAGCGGTTTTAAATGTCTATAACTATCCCGAGTAAACGTACACATTCCTCCGTTAATATTAACGATAAGCTCTATAAACAGTGTAATCAAATGTGAAATTATGAAATAAGTCGTAAACTACCTACAAATTAAAATCTTAAAAATAAATAATTGAAAAAAAAACCATTTTCGTTTACCAAAAATTAAACGACAAAACGTCATTATTGCAACGGCAACAATGAACAAACAATGAATTAAATATAGAATTAAAATGTTATTTTTTAAATAATACTCACATCCAACATCCACGTGGCCACCACTCGTCTCATGAACGGCTGTAAGTTAGATTCGGAGTGCGCCATGTATTCGCACCCGGGCACGTACTGCGATTCCGTCTCCAGCAATTTTTTGACCGCCCGTTCGTCCCGGAAAATAGTCCGGTCCTCGGCAAAACATTTGTCCTCGGACACCTTCTGCGATTCGGTGCACATCAAATTCATCATAATTGATAACGTACTTTTCCTGTCACAACGGTGAGTCGTTGATGCCACCGTCTTATTCGATCCGAAAAATTTTTCCTCCTCCGATGACCCGTTTGGAAAACGCGAACCGTACCAAGTCCTTACGAATTAATAAGAAATTCGCAATTATCGTAAGGGAGAACCAATGTGGTATAGAAAGGAAGTTTTTATGAAAACCCTATCCGATCTTTATGTCCACGAACCAGACAGTTTTCTGGTTTTTATGACTCTTACGTATACGGGACAGAGATAAAAATAAAATAAAATAATAATGTTATACACGCGTAATTTAATAACTCGTATTTATCGTATATGCACTATTTATTTATCTACATAAATAACAGTGAACGCGACACATGCACACTGAGTGATGGCAACGAGACTACTGAAAACTGAACGACGTAGTCCGTAGTCGGGTGTCGAGACAGCTGATCGCACGCGCCGCGTTGCTGCCGCCGCGCCGTAGTACCGGTTGCCAGCCGCTGCGACAGCGCTCGCATCATTATTTTTGTAAGCCGACTTAAATGACCAGGTCACACACGTTTTTACACGAAACCCCATAAATATTCTCGGAGGGTCATCTTGTCCATCTTGGTGGTTGACCGTGTGTACTGTTACTCAATATACGTACGTTTTATTTTTATTTGTTACATTTTAAATGCTGTCGTTTAAAATGACAAGTCGCACGTGTCGCAAACGTTACCCGACTACTATAATAGGTTTTTCTTGCCTCTTGGTCGTCTTTAATCGCTCCGTATGATCTTAATTCTGTCTACTAATGATTTATGATTAAGTTTAAAACGTTTCATTTTTAACGTCTGGCCTTTTAACATTTAGTGAACTGAAACCTTTTCTCACTGAATGAATTTCCACATTTGATAATACTTTCCATATAATATTATAATATTTAATAGTAGTATTATCTCCAAATTGATAAAAATTAACTACTACACTTCTTCCTCTGTACTTTTCAAAATTCCATAGTGATACTTATTTTGTTTTATATGAATCTAATATTCGTTGCACCATTTTTTGTGTAATGCGAATTTCACCGTAAATGTGTTATTTCTCAAACAACCCGTGTTTGCGTTTTATTTTTATCGTGAAACCATGTTTAATCTCGCGAAGTAACCACGGTTATACTATATTAAAATATTAATGGTTATTATTACCCAAGGTCTTAGAATATCTTAACAACAGAAATTCATAATTTATTTACTTTTATAGTATTATATTATAATTACATATATGATATAATATAATATACGAAATAATTCACCATTTTTAAAATAATATATTTTCACATTATAATTATTACTGAACCACGATTAACCACATGATGAAAAGATAAATATTTTCAAATATTTATCAATTAGTGAATTAATATGGTTATCAAACCTCGATTATAAAATTATAAAATAACCATATTGTATCATCATATTATAGAATATAAAAAGGATTATAAAAACATGGTGATGTAAAAATATATTTATTATTTTGATACGTCATAGAGAGTATCCCACCGTGATCTCTCGACGGATATATCTCCAGAGATATTAATTTTTTGTTTTAATACAATTTAATTAATAGAAAGGGTTACAAAGAAAATAAATGAATAAAAATAATAACTTTTGAATTTATTATTTCTATAAAATTGTTAAATGGTCATCTTTGATACAAGTTAGGAAAAATTCCAAATATCGCAATTAAAAATCGAAAAATTAGTCTTATAATTGTAGAAAATAGTAGTCTATAGAAAAGGGTATACGTATCCGGTAGTTACTCGCAGTAGCGGTTCTGGCATTACATTTTTGGAGAGACAACAACTTGGAATCGTTCAAGTTCTTGACATATAGGCACAATTTCCCTACACCCTCATAATTCTCCTTCATATTGTTTAAAAACAACCTTTTTCTCTTTTAAAATCAAAAGCAGCAAAGGACTTTTTTACTATTTTTCATAATTAACACTTTAACGGTAACTAGCAAGGATTTTGCATTACTATTATATATTTTAATTTATAGAGAACTGAAATCCATAAACCTTTAAAAAATATTTCTGGCAACAAACATTAAATACTTTCAAATTTACATGAACATGATGTAAAATTAAAATAATAACAATTAATTCAAATTTCAAATGTATAAATTAAAGAAAAATGTTTAAAGTAAACTATTGGATTCCTTCTATTACTAAGAGAGATAAATAAATATATATTTTTATAAAATCGCTTGGAATTTTAACACAAAATTATTCGCTCAAAATATAAAATTTAGTAAAACCTAATGTTCATCTTTCATGACATCCTAATATCATGATTCTACTTCAGGTAAATTAATTAAAATATATTACATTTTTCTACGTTGTTGATATATAATAATTTAATAAAATATATATTAAATAAAACTGACTAATATATACACAATTAGAAATGTAAAATAAATACATAATAAAACAATAATTTTTAAAATCGAAACTGTGTAGTACAGTATATTAGAACCAAAACTTTAGAACCAGCGTCACTGGACGAACAGCAACAGCGTATATGTTTAATTGTGTGAACCCAAGATACGTGTAGCTCCATCCGCCGCGGATGTTAGGAGACGATCGGATAAATAAACATATGACTATAAGAGTGTCTGAGTGTGTGTACCTAATATAGTGACGACTAGGCGACGAACACGACGCGCGTAATGGGTTTTATCCGTTCTCGTTATTAATATTACTCGGCGCCGAAATGAAACGCATTTCCGAAAATCGTATTGACGACAACGCGCAATTTATCAGTTCCAACGCGCGTTGTATAACAGCGGGTTAATAATAATATATAATAATAATAAGTTTTGCATAACGCTTCGGTGGGTCGTACAATCGTACTTATTAGTTATTTATTACATAAATATAATATTATAACACATTATCACTAACCTCGGGCCGTCGTCGAATCCATTGACGACCGTTTTCATTCGGTGGGTCCGAAACATTTCACAACGTATTTCGTGCTGGTACACTCGAATAAAAACACACCACGGAACGATTATTCACTACTCGCGCGAACCACGATATTACCATAATTCGTTTATTTTTGGCGAACGGTAAAATTCACAAGCCATTTTGGCGATCGGCGGCGGCGCGCCGCGAACGCGCGACCGAGACGAAAAATATGCATAACACCGAATATCGATAATACGATACGAAATGACGACGACGTCAAAAAACGCACACTCGAAGCCTTTACCGGCTTGGGTTAAACGTCGTCCGAGCCTCGACGGAATCGTTGAAAATCCGAAGGCGACGGCCATTACACTCGCGTAATGGATCGCGCACCGGACGCGACGGCGGCGGCGATACGATAGGAAAAATACGACGAACACCGAATGTCGATGGTACGGTAGTATTTTAGCGATGAAATAATTTGGTTGCGCCCACGCGACCGCCGTGAGACGTGCGATTATTCGTCGATAAATACTATTACCATCGCCGCGAAAGGAATTGTAGAAACCGTGAAACGAGACAATGGCGGTCGGCATAAAATCTCGAAACACGGACCCGTTCGGAGAAGCCCACCACATACACGCGAACCGACGAAGACTGAAAACACAACGGAAAGGAAATCCCCGCGTCGTCGGCCGTTAAAACGGTTGAAACGAACAAGCCAATGAGAATAATTCACGAATCATGGAAAGTAATTGTTTTCGTAACGGCTTTTTCCGAGAGTCGTTAACCGCGGTATCCGGAGTTCCGTCCACTGCGCGCGACCGCGTCGTCGTCGTCCCGTCACAGTGGCCACGCGGCCACGCTAATATAGACCTAGCATCGCATTCCTCATTCGCTCGACCGAGTGGCCGTCGAATTCACTACTACTATACTCGCTACTCGGTGCTCGGGCTCGCCCGGCGGATTAGTAGGCACTTTTTGAACGAACACTATTGTATAATAGTATAAGTATATTATTGTAAAAAACATAAATTAGAGGGCCCTCCCTTCAAAACGACGCTAGGGCCCAATTTAGCCCAGTCGCGCCACTAGACGAACAGCGTAAATTTTTACTAGTGTGGACCCAAGATACGTATAACATGTAGTTCCATCCGCCGCGGAAGATATTTAAGCTGTGCCAAATCCGCATTACCAACACTATAACGAACGACTTTGCGATTCAGCGCGCGCGATAGGAGACGATCGGATAAATAAACATATGATTATAATTTATAAGAGTGTGCGTACCTAATATAGATGACTCGGCGACGAACGCGACTAATGGATTTTATCCGTTCTCGTTATTAATATTACCGGCGCCGAAATGAAACTCATTTCCGAAAATCGTATTGATGACAACGCGCGCTGTATAACAGCGGTTTAATAATAATAAATTTTGCATAACGCGTCGGTGGGTCGTACTTTATTTATTACATCGATATAATATTAAAATATATTATTACTAACCTAGGGCCGTCGTCGACTCCATTGACGACCGTTTTCATTCGGCGGGTCCGCAACATTTCACAACGTATTTCCTGCTGGTACACTCGAATAAAAACACCACGACGCGGACAAACACGCCGGAACGATTATTTCATTGCTCGCGCGAAACACGATATTACTATGATACGTTTGTTTTTGGCGGACGGGAAAATTCACAAGCCGTTTTGGCGAACGGCGGCGGCGCAGCACCGCGACGGAAAATACGCTAAACATCGAATATTGATAGTACGGTAGTATTTAAGCGACAAATAATTTGGTTTTACCCACGCGACCGCCGTGAGACGTGCGATTATTCGTCGATAATTACTATTACCATCGCCACGAAACGAAATTTTGAAACCGAAAAACGAGACAATGGCGGTCGGCATAAAATTCTCAAAACACGGACACGTTCGGAGAAACCCACCACATACTCGCGAACCGACGAAGACTGAAGCAACGGAAGGGAAATCCCAGCGTCCCCCGCGTCGAAATGGTCGAAACGAACAAGTCAATGATAATTCATTAGTCATTAGTCATTACGAATTCATGGAAAGTAATTTGTTTTTTAAACGACCTCCGGACGGACGACCGCGACCGCGTTATCCAGAGTTTTGTCCGCAGCGCGCGACCACGTCGTCGTTGTTCCGTCACAGCGGCCACGCGACCACACGGCCACGGCGGTGGAACATTCACACTGCAACGCGTGCCGCGCGTCGCCTTTTATAGTTTAATCGGAAAATTCAAGTGCAGCGCGGTACGCTGTTCGCGCGATTCGCGCCGCCCGCAGTGCTGTGATAACTCGTCGTTATCGGCGTTTTTACCGAAATAGGGTTTCGAATAAAACAAGCTCACCCCGAAATCATCGCCCCTAATGCCTTCCTGAATTCTCAGGTCTGAATACTGATTCATGCCTCTGCTATATAAAACGAAACTATTGACCAAATTTAATACCACAAAGCTCCAGTGGCTCCCGATTTTTTCCATTTTTAACCCTTTTAACCGCCTTAGGGTTAATTTTCTTAATTTTTGTTCCGTAAAATCCTTCTCCTGACAATAACAAACACAACAAAAAAAAGAATTAGCTAAATCGGTCCAGCCGTTCACGCGTGATGAGGATACCTGGTAAATAGGGATTCATTTTTATATATTATTTTTACCGATTTTAACCCTTTAAAAACAAAATTATGAAAATTATGAAATTAATATAGTTTTTATTAAAATAACACCTACATCCTACATGTATTTAAAATATTTTAATACTTGTTTTTATACATTAAACTTAATACCTTTAAAAATTTTATATTTTCTAAAAAGTTTAAAAAGCCAAAACTGTGATTTAAATATTTAAATAGTTGAGAGTAGAAAATAAACATAAGGCCATCGGCATTTATTTTGGTTACATGATGCAATAAATCTAGACGTTAGGCTTCATAATGGTTCATCTATAAATGTAGGAACACAGTAAGTATATATAAATTATTACAACTTAACTAACCTAACGAAGATAATTTATTAGGTACATTATTTATATTCTATATTGTTGTGATATATTTGGTCTTAAGAATATAAAAGGATTAAGTATTATTGGTACCTAATTAAAATTATAATATTCTTTATATATATCATGACCGTATCTATATAATATAATATACATTTTATAAATAAAATTATTTTATAAAATAAATTATTTTAAATGAAAGAAGAATAATAATTTTAGAAAGTGAGAAACTAACCAAAAAGTATTTGTGTATATTATATTGCATACACAATTTTATCTAGGAATACGTAGACAAATTAATGTTATGAAGTCACTACTATCATAGATTAAATAGTATTAAGTATACTTAATCTATGCTACTATTGACTAATTAAAATTGTTTATATCTTTTTAATTTTGTATTATATAATAATAAATTTGTATTTCATACATAAAGTAAATTGATAGCTTGTGATGTTCAATAAATGAGTGAGCAATGAGTATTTAAACATGAATTATAGTTGTTTCAATAATAATTATTATTACCTATGCATAAAAATATATATATAAATGTATGTAGGTATAATTTAGTATTATAAATTATAATGTATGTTATTTAAAGAATAGATGTATATAATTACTATGAAGAAAAACATGTATCCTCATATCAACACGAATACTCCCCCACTCGATTTCTCGATCCCTTTTAAAAATGGCGACAGCTATACGGTATATTTATCCTATTGTATGATATTCTATTGTATAACTCGGCCAACCCCCTACAATGTCCACCTGTCTATGAAAAAAAAATCGTACATAAAGAAATGTCCACGCGTCTCAACCTCCTCTGCATTCTGTTTCTTAGTCAAGGTTAACATATACTTTCTTTACGTTATTTTCCACGCACATTGCAGCTGTTTTCACTTCCTCCGTGTATAACTTTTAATTTCCATAACCTTTCAGTTAAATCTACTAATGCTTGATAAATTTGTATTTCTTTGTTTGTAAACATAGCATAATGAGCTTTTAAATTTTGTGAAATGTATTGTATCCGAAAATAATGACAATTTTGCCTTATACCTAATATTATACTCGTATTACCTACCTATATTTGGATACTTGCACGACAGTTATATGATTTACATCAATCGAAAAAATACTCGAAACAGTCGCTAATTAACATTTAATATTCATATTTATTGTTACATTTAATTATGTAACTTACCTTATTAAGCTTAAAATAATACAGCAATAGTCTTAATAAGACTGATTAAATAATTTAAAAGGAAAAAATTGAGTTTTTTTTATCGACGTCAATAACAAAAAAAAAACAATCACCAACTATCTATATTCTTAATAATCGAGATAAGAAAAAACAATGAAAGAAACTAACTATATACGTATACGATAATCAGATATATAAGTACTTACGGGACGTCCGCCATATTTTTTTCTCGGCCCGATTTCACGTTTGATCTACGCCGCTGTTTTCGAAATTTCAAGCACTTCACCCACATACGATTTTATTTCCGTCACGTAGACCGTGGTGACAATCGGCGACAATTGATCAAAGAAAAATATTTGCGTGCTGATGAACGTTCAAACGATTAACTTACGACGAAAAATTCGCGGTAAACACGGCACCATTACGCGACGACGACGATAACGGCGAGAAACTAAACGGCAACAGTCGCCAAAGAAAAATAATCGTAGCCATTGACCGTGGTTCCAACCGGAAACGTCTATTCGATACTCAGGTAACGTACGTTTCGTCGAGTATCAGTCCATATACCAAGGTAAGTATGCACAATTTTTTTTTCCATGATGTTCGGCTTATTATTATTTCGGACACCGAGAACAAAGGAATCGCATCGCCATGACCGAACGGCGGGAGTGCGTGCGTTTTATACGAATGGTCTTTATACCAGCATAACGTAATATAGAAATAATGTGTTTTGGTGAATTTCTTATTGTGCAAAATAAAATATTAACTCAATAATTATTATGGTTTCACTGCAATCGAACGGTTTCGCCGAATACTTGGAACACGAACTCAAACACGAATCATTGGAATCGCTTCTAATGCCTCTAATGACCTGGATCGCAAGGTCTGTATAATGATTTTTGAATCATCTTGAAATATGGCCTTTTTTGTGGTTTTATAAAGTGAGTATTAACATATGAAAATCACTCTGGATGCTTTTCTAGATCAGTTTTTTCCTTTTAGAATGATAATTATTTGAGTATTTAATATCGAACCCGGGGCAAAGTTCGGGCAATGCCCGCTAGTTGTTTATATAATTAAGCATTACCTATCATTCAACCTTTAATTATCTGCTTGTTATCTATCAAATAGAATATGAGGATCAGACATGTCGACTTGAATGAAAAAAAATCATTTTACGCGTTAAAAAGCATAATTTTAAATCGTTTTTCATAAGACCTATATTATAATTTGTCTTTCATTTGGAATCTGCGGTAAATTTGTATAAGGAAATTCTAGAATTAATTGTGATTTTTAGACGAATTATTATCATTTAATTTAATTGTCATACGCTATTTAATTAAAATGAATAATACTTGAAATAATAATAAATGCAAAAGTATATAATATATTGTACACACCTGAGGTTAATAATTTTAAAAATTTATAACATCATTTAAATAATATAAATTGGTCCATATAATTTTAATTTGTTCAGTTTTCTTATCAATATTAAACAAACTAAAATATAAATTTTAAATTATGTTAAAAATAGTGCATGGGCCAATCATGAAAGAAGAAAACAATCATATCATAAAGATAACTAAAAACCTAATTAAAATAGGCTTATAGAATAAGTATATATAAAATAGGTATGCGTTTTATGACGTATAGATAATTAAAATGTATAAATGGAAACACGTTAACACCAAATGATGGATTTATACTTAGACTCTGGAGCTATAGGATGTATATGATATGATATCAATGGATAAGCTGTGAATAATTAGATGTTAAACCAACACAGGCTATTTACTGTAATATGTACCAATGAGTAAGTATTGATTTATATGATTATTTTTATTTCTAATGATATACCTACATTTTTTAAACCTGAAACATCAGGTACATGTTATATACATTTTTTATCCTAATATCCTTGTATATTGCGGTATAGAAAGTATTGTAGTATACAATTTAATGTTACGACATAAATATCATAATTTATTATTGTAGGCAGGTACTAAAAAGGTGAAGTACTTATCTATTAAAAGTTATACAGAATTTTCAAATTCATTGTTTTGTACTTATATATACATTTTTGTAAGCATAATTGATAATTTGATCAAATTATATAAAGCAATTATATTACTAGCTAAAATGATAATCGAATGAATGCAATTAAAATTTACTTTCAGTACTAAAACTTGAATAATTTTATTTTGTTATAATTGTGATTATAGAATTTCAAGAAAATCCACTTTTATGTTTTCTCATTTAAAATAATGCATATTATACAATGCACTATACATCGGTTTCTCGTTTTTCTATATAAGCCAGGAAACATGGAAAAACAAAACATATGATGTTTTTCATTTATGCCCTCCTATTTAATTTATTTGCCAATTCTTTTTGACCTCTGGACCTAATTTCAATTTATTATAACGGTTTTAATGCCTATTAATTAAGAATTTATAGCGATCGTTAGTTATCTTCGTTAGGTGAGGTTATATAGGTCATATAGGAATATTAAAACTATTTTTTTATCTAAAAAGCGTTCAAAACTCCAAGTCTATAACCATTTAAACTACATTAAAATTTTTTAACAAAAACCATAAAAATTCGATTTCTTACAGTTAGTTGACTTAAAGTATTGACTTGCATATTTATTATATCATGAGAAACTGAGAACTTAACTTATAAATAATAAAAATATATCTTTATTTAAAATCCTTTTTTGCCATTTTTTTATTTTTTTTTACTCGTTTAAACTTGTTTTCAAATTGAGAGATTATTGTAGTCTAAAATCCCACTCTATTCCTGCATGTATACTCACAAGTTAATATATAATACATTTAGGATTTATATTTTTTTATTAATTAGATGTATAATAAAATAAAAGCAAAATAAATAAATTTAAAAAAATAGTATTCAATTTATTTCATGTTTAATTTAAAGAACAGAACACTTAAAATCATAGTTTATTAAGTTTAATTAATCACATTTATTAAAAATGAATGTTTATTTTAATATTTAATCCTTGATTTATTTATACGTAAAAATTAATAATTTTATATTTTATTTAAATTCTTAATGCTGATGGCATTCATTTTCATTATGGCCCTCATGGCTATGGCCTGAATGGTTCTCGTGGTTATGGCCTGAGTGGTCCTCGTGGTTATGACCTGAGTGGTCCTCGTGGTTATGACCTGAGTGGTCTTCGTGGTTATGACATGAGTGGTCCTCGTGATTATGACCTGAGTGATCCTGGTGGTTATGGCCTGTATGATCTTCATGGTTATGGCCTGTATGGTCAACTGATGCATGATCATGTCCTGTGTGATCACAGTTACTTTCATGACCAGGTTCGTGGTGGGGTATGGGGCTACTCAAACATTGTTGCACTATTACTACTGCCACCAAAAGCAAAAACATCTAAACATAACACATATATTATAAATTTATAAATCTTACAAAAGTAAAAAAACGTTATAATCTTATTTATATATTTTAACAAGCATTTTATGAAATAAGAGTTTGAATATTTTTTTCTAATGCATAAAGTTATTTTTACATTGATTATGTGTTATAGATTTGAATTGGCTGTTTAATTAAGATAGTCATTGACAATAAAATCAGTTTTTAATGTGAAAAACACGTGTTGTACTTAATAAAATAATACAAGATAATGTCAATATGTTTATTTTGTATACAAATATGAGTAAGTACCAACATTTTGTAATAGATTTCAAATAAATGTTCATAATTTTACTTTTTCGAGCATTTAAAAATACATCTGTTTTTAAATAATTTATATAAGAATATTGTATATTTTTTAATTTTATAATTTTACACATTGAAGCTTCATAACATTTAATAAATTTTGGGAAGTTATCTAAGCTAAGAACAAATCATCAAATTATTATATCACTTAAATAAACAACGTATATTAAATACCTATAACTAAATAACTGTGGATAGCATTGAATTTACAAATAAATTCAAATTAATAGTAATTTATGCTCGTACATAATATATAATAATATAATAGTGTAAAGAATTATTAAAAATTCACAGCTCCGTTTACAAAGATTAAAGATGGAGATATAGCTTAAATGTATCCGAAACTAGTAGTTACTAATGTATTAATAATCAGTGCCTTAGTAACCGCGGTGCGGGCGGTTCATTGCCCCAGGGCCCCAAGCTTCAAGTTTCTGTATGGGGCCATACTTGAAATTGTTCACCTCAGATTTAAATTTTTTTTTTTTTATTTAAAGAAAAGCTAATTTACAATCTATAATTTTTATATACAATAAGTAATTTTGATAACTAAAACTAAAGACAACTTGAATAACGTGAAGAGCTCGCTAATGTGGAAACCCTCTGACTTGGGGCGTCTGACTTGTCTTTTTAAACGACGTAGGGGATTATCTGGGATGGATTCACTGGCTAAATTATATACCCATCCTAATATTAGAATATTTTTAATAAAACCATATAGCGAGTTTTTAGTATGTTTAGATTAAATATAAATTCTAAATAATGGGCCCAACCAAAAATTTGCACCAGGGCTCATCTATTTATAACTACGGTATTGTCAATTATTTTATATTATACTTAAAGGTTGTTAAATTATAATAATTCTTTACACAAATACATAACATATATAACATATAAATTATCTTATTTGCATTTTTTTTTTTCTAAATTACCTTCGTTTTTTTATTCAATTAACAATAAATTGGTTGTAACTTGTAAGAATTAAATCCTAAAGATATTTAAATATTATTAATTAAAAATAAATTGCATCATATGATTTACGAGAATCTTTCAATATTTAATAATACCTAACCTATTAAAATAATCTTACATTTATTCTTATAAAATAATAATAATATACCTATACTTGTAGTTTTATAAATATTAAATACACTAGTTTTATAAACTTACAGAGTATTTCATGGTGTTGGATAGAAATTAATACTTCAATTAAAAACTTAATAAACAACACTTACACTTAGTGTAAGAATTAAAATCAACTAAATTCAAATAATGCACGAAATGAACTGTGACTATAACGTCGAAACAGCTCTATATAAACACGTTCGAAATGATAAATAATAAAAAAAAAACATTATCTACCTATACATAATTATATCATGTTTTAAACATTCACCTCTAGGGTTTTTAGATTATTAATTTGTAATTTACTATTAATAAGAAATAAATTTGTATCATTTTTTATAATGAGAATGTTCAGATGAAATTATTGATAAAATCGTAATGATATTTAATAGGTTAGATTAGGTTAGGTAAATATTAGACAGTTATTTTCCATGTGAGTTCAAGAATATTGTTTAGGAATTTGACTGTTTGATTGATTTTGTATCAATTCTCCTTATAAATTGTGATACATTTATTGGTAGTGTTAGCACTTACATTGTTACATGTTCCACCAAAAAAATAGAAATACATTTTTGAGATAAAACGAATTAAAAGTACAAGTATATAGATAAAACTATGTTTTTAATCATAATAACTACGATAAGGTCAAATTTTTTATTGTTCGTTTTTATACTTATTTTTACTTTGTTCTATTGCCTCCACAATCACTATGTATATATATCTTATTAAGTAATGAATATACGAAGCATAAACAGTCAGCATAAACTCATTTCACCACCATCAGACCGTTTAAAAAATGTACTCGTAATACAGTATAAGCTAAAACTTCGGTATTTCATATCCTAAAAAAAAAGTTATTAAAGCCATACCAAATTACTTAGTAAGCACCTATTATACAATTTTCAAATTACCTTTTAGAGTTTTACTGAAGTTTTTGCTAAGTTAATTTTGTTCCAAAATAATACCTAGAAATCAATACACAAAATAAATTATAAGTTTTTATTCTTTTTTGTCATTAGTAATTTGTTGAGAATTTTAATTTTTTTTTTTTAGTTAGCATATAATATTTACAATTAAACACCATCTAGTTAAAGGACAAAATAAAAATTTAAGTTTAGTAACTTAGTTTACTACCATGAAGTTTTGATAAGCTTTACCTATTAAAATAATTAAAATAATTGTTGTATCTAATACAAAAAAATTAATTTATTAATTGTTCAATATCAAATAAAACCCAGATAAAATTGACAGTTATAGACAGTTCTAAGTATAAAAACTTAAAGTGAACCATTAATAATTTTTGAAATATCTAAAACGAAAAATAAAGAATAATGACGACACAATAGATATAAAGAAAAATGTTAAAAATATTAATTGAATGGAAATTGAAATAAGCAAAATAGTTTACATAAAAACGTAGATAACTTATCAATTTATTGGGCTTTTAATGCAAATTTATATTAATACTTTGACACATATGAACACATTTTATAAATGAATCGATAAATAATTTAAATTTTATCATTATTATGTTATGAAATAAACCTAAATAAGTTAATTATTTACGACAAATTTCTATGTTTTGCCCCATTTTTAAAATGTTTATTTTCCTTTTATACTTTAGTTACGTAATAAACAACGATTATCGATTTGTATGCGTAATGCTTTTCAAAGTACCCATTCAAACCAAACTACGTACTCGCCACTGATGTCAGCACAAAATAAACTCTTTTTATTTTATTTGTAGTATCTAAATAATGTTAAGGTTATAAAATTTTTAATCATTAGAAGATATTCTAATATTCCGTTCATTTTACGTTCAATATAAACTTGTATAATCACTTTATAATATGCTGCAGGTATGTATTCAATAGATACTTGTAACGGAACATGTAGTTTGTATTGTATATTAGCGAAGCCATATCAGAATATATATATCCAATTACTCGCATTTAGTGCGAGTAATATTTATGGTGAAATCGAAATATTGAATTATTATTAGTAAAGTGCATGCAAAAATGAAAACAACAGCTCGATATTTATCGAAGAAAAAAATTTCATTAAGAAACATATTGACCTCGAAAATCAAAAAAACAATTAACAGGTATAAAAGATGTCGACTTTGGTTAAAGCAGGGTTTAAAGTGGATTGCAAGTTGGAAGAAGACTGTTCCTATGAACGGTCCATCAAGCATCAATGACATATTTCAAGGATTAGATGAAGACAGAGATTTGTTAGTCAAGCGCCTGAATGCTGGCCAGGACCTTTACCCAAACTGTGACACATCCATTTGGCTCAGAAATTGTACACATGAGATCTCAAGTCCTATTCAAGGAAGAATAGAAGGTAAGTATTAAATAGTTAATAGTGAATTGAGGGCTTGATACAAAATCAAAATTTTGATTGTTAATTGTTGTGCAATTAGTTGCACCATTGTTATAATGTTTATTATTATTTATGTCATAAATAGGTAAAATACCGGAATGGTTGTCAGGATCGCTGTTAAGAAATGGTCCAGGAAGTACAACAGTTGGAAATTATGAATTCAAACATATATTCGACAATTCAGCTTTATTACACAGGTAGAATTAAAATTAATTATGGAAGGATTATTAGTTTTCAATATTTCTGTAGTACTTAATACATCATATTTTAAAGACCTCACCTAATTTCACAAATTTGAACGAAATTTTGAATTTTTGAAAGTAATAGGAGAAATGAAATATTTATAATTGCCTCATAATTTTAAATAAGTACATTGTCATGAGACACAATATACAAGTATTCGTCATATTTTATTTTTTTTTTATTAACTGTTAACTATTGTGTTATATTTAATCTTAATTCTTATATGAATAAATAAAAACATTAAAACATGTCCTTGAGTGGTTTTTTTAAATCATATCACTCAAACCATATATAATTTTTATAGTTCTCATATTTCATATACGCTTGTTTTAAATAGTATTTTAAAAATCATGTATCTGTAATAAATGTAAAACACATGATCTGAAAACCATAAAAATAATTTAATTAAAAAATTTAAATAATAAACCATATTTATTATACATTAGCTTTTTAATAAAACCAACACATTAGTTAGATATCGAAGACGTATTTATCTAAGTATAATATACATTATAAATATTTATTCAATCAAATTGCAATAACTTGAATTACATTTTTCGGTTCTTCTAATGTATTTGAATATTAATTAACCTTAGTTCAAATGGCACCTACTACAGGCCCAGACTAAAATGGTTCTACTCTAGCCTCTCGGTTAGAAGGTGTAAATTCAGTTTAATATTTTTAAATTTTATATTGTTGTCTATATGTCTATATTATCTATAATGCAAATGTCATACAATAATATATATATAATACTGACTAAATAATAATTTAAAAAAAACTATTTAATGCATATGGTAAAAGTGACTCCTGTTGTTACTCTTTGCTATGGTACTAGATAGAATTAATTGCAGAACCGCAAATTAAAACCCAATACATTTCATGTATTATTAAGCTGTTATAAATATAATAAAAATCACCAATAATTTTATTTTTTAAAGGTTTGCATTCAAAAATGGAATAGTAACTTATCAGTGTAGATTTTTGGAATCAAATACTTATAAACAAAATAAAGCGGCTCAAAGGATTATAATTACCGAATTTGGAACTAAGGCGTGTCCAGATCCATGTAAAACGATTTTTAATAGGTAAGCGAGCACAAAATATAACTATCAAGATTCAAGATTCGTAATTAATTATATGTATCATTAGAATTTATTAAGCTTTGAAAAATGAAAATTCATAACTAATTGGTGGTGTTATATTACTCAGATTTTATTTTGCCGTGATTAAACTAATGATAAACAATATGTTATGAATATTAATTATTATTTGTCTAAGATATCACGTAAAATAAAAATGTGACTATTCAAATTAATTTTCGTTCTAATCTTAATATATTTATTTTATCATTTATATCTATATTATATGTATAATAATATACATCTTTGACAATTTAATATTACTTTATACATTTTAGTCGAATTAAAAGTACTAATATCTATATATTATATATTACAGTATCTATATGTTGTTTAACAACAATTAGATTCATTTTTAATTAGTTTTTAGTGGGTAAGTAACACAATATGATTAATCCATGTAGAACTATACTAGACTAAAAATTTGGCCTACATGGTTTCAAATACGATTTCAAAAATGTTCTTAATTTTGAATAAATAAATTCACCAATTTCCAGTTGCAAAGACGTTTAAATCAATTAATATACTGATTTCCCTGAAACCACTTAAGACTTAACCAAAACATAATGTTTTCAATTATATTCAAATCAAAGAGATTATTTACCCAGCTTGGTTTACCTATAATTCCATTACTATATAAAACACAATTTGAACTTTGATAAGGTTTTCGAACGTTTTCAATTGGGGAGAAGATCAATCAGACAATGCAATGATATCTATTTATCCTATTGGCGATGAATATTATACATTAACCGAGTATCCAATAATGATCAGAATTGATCCAGCGACACTGCAGACACTTGGAACTGTAAATATAATTTACTAATATTAAATAATAGTCAATAAAGACCTATACTTTTATTATGAAAGTATGTAAAAAAATTATAGTAAAAATTAAAAATTCTAACTTATACTTATTTTATAATTGCTCGATAAATTCTTTCTTTGTGTCTTGATTTAAACAATTGTACGATGTAAATTATTTTAATTGAACATAAACAATATGCTTATTATGAATATCAAATCAAATAGAGATTAAAAACTGCAGTTTTTAACATGTTTCTAACATGTTAGGTATTAATTTATTTGGTCAAAGTACCTATACTCAGATTATTTATGGATGAATTGTTGAACAATAGAATGATTCATCATCAATTATATTTTTATGTACACTTGAATATTACAAAATATTCACTATTTATACGTTTGCATTTATACTTTTCCCTTACTAATCTGAAAGTATATGTCATAGGAAACCAGAAAAATTCAGCCAATCTGGTACAAATTTGTACAATAAAATGTTTAATTAAACTTTTAATCATTTATACCAACACAATTAATGGTGTTAAATTAACATTGGCATATGAATAATATTTATTACTTTTCACATTAAATGTGTATAATAGGTGTTATGTTACGCAAGTTTTTATTTGTGTAGGTAATTCATTCACTTTTCAATTAGATAGATATAACACGCATGACAGGTGTAGTACATCACACAGCTCACCCTCACATTACAGCCGATGGTACTATTTTCAATTTAGCAACAGTACCAAAAATTAGTGGTCCACATTATTGTGTGGTCAAATTTCCTCGGATCAATCCAGGTAATATTTCCTAAAGTATAATAACACACTATTTTTGACTTAAGGTGATATTATTTAATTTAACCATTGTGAAGTGGTGCTTTCCGATTGCTGCCTGAATATGAGTATCCCAATCGCGCCCCGACAAATTTTTATTTGTTTACAAAATAAAACATACAATTATTTAATGCAATTGATTTACAATGTTTAATTTTTTATATATTATTGCACAAAATATAAATTTATAAATGTTGGTCAGTTTTAGAAAACTACAGATAAAATTAAAATAAATATATAATAATATTAGAATAATCAATTTCTGATACAATTTAAATAATACTGGTAATGGTATAACAATATATATATATCAGTGTTATAATAAAACTATAAAATAGTAATTAGCATAGGAATTTTTTATTCGATAATTCAATAATTCTAAGATTACATATGTCTAGCACAATATGTATAGAGTATAGCATACAATATTATAATGTGAGATTCATACCAGAATTTCAATCTTATTAATCTTCTAATTTAACTTTAATAGATTGGAATCACCATTCGCGACATTTAGTGACCTGAAACGAGCGAACGCGAACGTCGTCGTCGTATGCAATTTGTTTAAATTACGTAGGACACAATCGGGTTATTTATTTCATTTTATTAATCATTGAAAATATTTCTAACCTGATTTGTACAAACCACGACAAGAATATGGAAAAAAAAAAGATCACTTCGGGTTGCAATCGGACGAGCCCCGATGTAAGTTGGTATAGAACTTCAGACAAATAATTTAGACTTTTAATTTTTATCCATATTACTATCGCATATTTAAATACGTCTTTATAATATGTTAAGTATAACGTAATGTTTATATTTAGCACAATACTAGTAGGTATACTCATATTGAAGTAATTTTTAACTTGACTCTGTGAGTACACCGACTTACATCGTTTATAAATTAAAAATAAATCATATAAATATGAATATTGCATTGAAGCGATATCTGATTCAATTTTTGTTTATCTTAAGAAACTGGATGCTTGAATTCGACGGATGAAATGTTTAGACAAATACACATTGTGGCTTCCATCAAGTGTCGATGGCCACTGCATCCAGGATACATGCATTCTTTCGGTATAACGAAACATTATTTCGTTATAGTTGAACAGCCTTTGAGTGTTTCATTATCTAGCGCAATAGTAAACCGATTCAAAGGAAATCCGTTATCCAATGCGTTAAAGTGGTTCCAAGACTGTTCAGTAAGTAAATCGGTACAAAAGTACCATTGGTTCCCGTTTTTAAAAGAAGAACAGTAAAATAAACACATTACACATAATAAACTCTCTATATTATGAACTTTATAGACTCTAATACACTTAATTTCACGTTCTGACGGCAAAATAGTTAAGACTTTTGAATCAGATGCATTCTTTTACCTTCATATCATTAACCAATACGAAGAAAACGGCAATGTAGTGATTGACATTTGTTGTTACCGAGATCCTTCCGTGATTGACTGCATGTTCGTTGAAGCATTACAAGTAAATTACTTATGTTTTTAATTTATTAAAATTAATTAACTAATTATTAATTAAAATTATATTACACTGACCAAAAATGTAAAAAGTTATCTACACTCATACCTCTCACATATTATGTTATATACTGTTCTGAATTCTACATACCTAGCCCATAAGAATTAAATAATAAATATTTTAATATAATTATATCCTGAATACAGACTAGATGCAATAAATGTATGCGAGAAAATGAACAATTATAAGTAAAGTTCAGTTTAATATATGAATTAATACACATTGATACCTATATTTTATACATTTATATTACACATTTTTCAAATTAAATGTGTTTATACAAAATAATTGGAAAAAATATTGGGAGATTTCGAAAAATTATTTCTCAAAAGTATCAAGTAGATACAATTTATCGTTGGAAAATTGTATATTTTATCAATATAGATATTAAATACAAAAATTATGTTTGGTAAAAAGTTATAGAAATAATATTAATTTTAGTAAGACAGATTAACAATGGTTTTCTAAAATTAATATTAATTTTTAAAACCAATGACATTTTCAAATTAATTAATAGTATACTTATGATTCATAAGTAGTCATACTTAAATTTACTAAGTCACAAAACTATTACAATGAAACTATCAATTGGAGCTAATCGTTTTATTAATTTTTTGATCAGAATCTCAACAAAAATCCTGATTATGCAGCCATGTTTCGAAGCAGACCTTTGAGATTTGTTTTACCAGTTAACAGCAATTCTACAAAAAACAACGAAAAAAATAGTTTTCATTATGCACGTCCTCAATTGTTATGTGATTTAGGTTGCGAAACACCCAGGATCAACGATAAACATATTGGCAATAAATATAGATTTTTTTATGCGATCTCGTCGGACGTAGATGCTGAAAACCCAGGAACGGTAATTATTGATTGACACTTTAACCTATATTATCAAAATAATTTGAGAGATAAAATAGCAATATCAAATGGATTGTTTAAATAATAATAAAATTACAATAAACAGTACATATTTCAATAAATATACAGTACTGTTTAATTTAATCAAATTAAGTGTATTATTCCGTCTCCGTGATCCTGTGGTTTAATTAAAAATCTATCTACATACACACACACATATATATATTTATTTTTTTAGCTATAGATAAAACTCATTCACTGCTGTTTTTGATTAAAGATTAAATCTTTAATAAAGTTAAACTTTATTTATTTATTTTATTTTTTTGCATCATATGAATTATAAGTTTACAAATTGTTTATTTTATTTTATTTAATAGCATAAAATTGTTAGTAAAGTCAGACAAGGTCAAAGCTCATAAAACTAGGACATAGGCCATATACTGCGTCATTTTTGATAATTATTCATTTTTTATTTAGCTCATTAAAGTGGATACCTACAAGAAAACGTGCTTAACATGGTGTGAACGGAATATATATCCTAGTGAACCAATTTTTGTTTCTTCGCCGGATGCTAAAGTATGAATCAATTGTTCTTATATATTTATTGTATATACAATCCATACGACTACGTATAAATTAATATTATAATATTAAACAATATAATAATATTATCATAAATGAAAAGATGATAGCTCATTAGAGAAGTTGTAGGAGGTAAAATTGAAAAAATATGCACAAAAAATTTGAAAATATCCAAAAAACTATGCTCAAAGATAGATAAAATTCAATTAATTATTACAATATTCATTAAAATAATTTATTATTTTTTGTTTATATTTATTAAAAGAAAATATATTTCCATTTATTTTTGGTATTTTTATGAACAGAAAAAAATATAAGCACAATGCACAAATAGCAAAACACAACGTACACAGTGTATGGCACAAAGTTTGATTGATTGTTAAGTAATTAAATAAGTAATTTGAATTGGTTAAATGAAAAATGGGAATATAGAATTGTTTGCTCCAATAAAAAATAATAAAAAAACAACTGTATTTTGTTTACAGAACGAAGACGATGGTGTGGTGTTATCATCAATTATTTGGGGTGGATCCGAGAACACAAACCAAGCTGGCGTGGTGATTTTGGATGCTAAGAGTTGGACGGAAATAGGTCGAGTTAATTTCACAACCCAATCACCAGTACCTAAATGTTTGCATGGTTGGTATGCTGTTGGAGTTTGAAAAATGAAATTGAAACATTTATATAATTTGAGTTATTCTTAACTAGGTACCTATATTAACTTATTTACTAATTATAAGATGAACCCAATTCATAATATTTGTATAATGTATACATAATTCATATAGATAATCATTAGTTATGCGAAATCAATCAATATTTAAATCTAAAACAAATTAATCAAGCGGTTGTCTATAATTTATTATACATCAATATTATACATACAAAATTAGAATTAAAAATCATTTTTGACTTTGATGACTCTTTAAAGAACATTTTTTCAATTCTAATTCTTGGTCTAAGGAACCAGTCTCATACTTAATCTCATTTGCAAAGAAAATAATAATATGAATAAAGATAAAGAAGTGAATGAAGATAAGAGAAGTATTTTCTTATATTAAACGATTCTATTTATGAAGGATTGAAGAATATAATATATTGCCTCATAAGAAAATGATTTCTCTAAACGTCGTCGTTGAAATATTAGAAAATTGAGGTGAAACGTAGGTGCAATAGTTTATATTTGCATGTAAAAGCTCGACTTCAACAGTATTACTAATTATTAAGACTTCTGGTGGAAAAGAGAAGGGGGAAAACACGCCTCAATACTGAAACCGTCGCAACGGCGATTTCCTGTCGAACAACAACAACGACGACGGTGAGACGGATGCACGCCAGCCGGCGAATCTGCCTCGGGACGATGGCGACGGTTCCTCGTGAAAGTCGAAACGCGTGGCGGACGCGGCGTTTATGTTCTCCCGGTGGCTGAACGGGTACACGGCCTTGGTCGGTTTGCCGAACGCCGCTATCTCTGATCGTACGACTCCGCTGTGCAGCCCGCGATCGCCGTGTCGCGAGAAGTCCGCGGCCAAGAACCAACCGGTGCGCGTGGACAGCAGCTCGAGCGTGAACACGGCAGCAGCCATCGAAAACCCGCATACTACCACCGCGTACGTGGTGTACAGGTCCGAGTTGCGGAGCTGCCGTTCTTTGTTCCCCAGGTTTAGCGGGCAGATGACCGCCTCCGGCAAGTCTTTGGTCTGCAGGTGTTTCACAATTCCCGACTCCATGTACGACATCATTCTGCAACAACACGAGTCGTCGAAATCGTGACACGATATTCATTGGTGCAACTAAGGTTTTCGATAAGGCAAACAAATGGGTTAGTAGCCCCCCCCCCCACACACATACACAGTAGCTTTTTAAAATTATTTAGTAAATCCTCATTATTGTTGTTAGTAGGCAATCATAATTGTATTTTTTTGTATGTTTATATGTAGTTAAAATTGTCTATCTATAACTCCTTAAAACAGGTTCATAAAAAATGTACCTAAATAATATATATAGTTTAATAGTTAACAATCTTAAATTATAGACAAATTACTAAGACAAACGTATAGGGTGTTGCCTAGGGAATGCCTTTCTCAACACATTGATCAAGGCGTTCTAGACCTAAGGTTAAAACTGTTGGGGTCAAGTTGGGTAAGGACTATAAACATCCCAATAAATTTCATACATTGAAAATATAATGTTTTCTCTTCAACAATGCTTTATTTGAATTATTTGAAATCTTTATGATAGAGACAGATATATTATATTAAACGCATTAGATGTCAACTCAGTTTTATTAGACATCATATTTTTTATTAGTAAGAAAAATAGCTTTGTTTGTTCTACATCTTTAGGTCTGTCTGTCTGGATAATATTCTTTCCCGACTAAATCTACCAAAGCTTTTTCATAATCATATTTTTTATAATATTTCTATAAAATTAAGCTAATAATAGCATTGACTTACATCGGATTAAAAAGTGGAGATAAGATACTGTGCTTAGGGTAGGCGAATGACATTGACCTTGTTAAATATGGATCTGTAGTCAATACATAACGACATCGACTTTTATCTTCAGTTATTGACCTTTCAATGTGTAACATTAAAAAGTTTAGCCAATTTTTATCGTGTAAAAGCAATGAACCTATGAATACGATTTAAAAATATGTAAATAACCTATATTGTGGTTAGTTGTATCAATAAAATATACTTTTTTAATTTTAATCTTTACCTGATGAAATATATTCTAAAATTGTTTGAATTTCATCGATATTTATAACCATAAATTGACCATTCCCTTCGAACATGGACTGTTTGAGCGGCATTAGATCATTGTCCACCTTAACAATATATTCAACAGCACTACCCTCAGAAGAAATCCATCGATACTCATTATCCGCAATATCTTCTATTCTTTTTATAGGTAATGTAAATTTGGACAGAGTTAAAAACGCAGTCAAATTAGCCGTATAAAATGAAGTTAATATCATAATGAATATCCACCACGTGGCAAATATGAGTCTTGCAGAATCTAAAAAAAAAAGGTAAAATTAAATATTTTTTACTGTAAAACTAATATTATATGAAAAATATACATTCTTTTCAATACTGAGGTATAATTAAATCTATAGTGGTTTTACTGATGTATCACCTGTGGTTTGTTTTCTCGTAAGTGTCAAGTGATTATTGTATAATGATTAAATGATACATAATAATAACATAAGGGTACATTTAATTATTTTAACTATACAATTATATTAAATTGATGAGTGCATTTTTATTGTAAAAATTCAATAGGTATATTAAATTATCAGTTACATATTTGATATAGAAATATATTTTAATACCTAGGTATCTACAATCTCGTGTTTTTAACAATTATATTTGAGTTCTATATACATACCTGTATCTGGATTTAAGGACGATCCTTGTTTCATTAATGCGCCATAAACAAACCATACACAGGTGGGTATTGGATATACAGAGGACTCATAGCCACAGAGCTTGTGTCTTAATAACATAATGCCATAAATAATTGGACCAACTGCTATTAGTGATATCAAAATTAATAACCACACCTAATAAATTAAATTATTCTCTTTAAAATGTTATACTTTTCAATCAAACATATTAAGTATTTAAATTTAAACGATAATAAATTCAAATTTCAACTATATGCATCATATAAAAATGTAGATACAATAGGTACAAAATATATTAATACACAAATTATTAAAATAATAAAATGCTACATACAAAGTACTTAATAGTAAATTGATCGATCATAATAAAACCACGTTTGATGAATCAATAAAAAACGAGCAATTAATTTAATATGAGATAGGTCATTTTTATGTATGCTCTGCAATGAAAACCAGTTATATAAACATTATAAACTGACTTATGTTAAATTGATCACCCCTTATATGTAATAGAAAAAACTAAAAAGTATTATAAATAAAAAGAAATGTTTTCAACCACAAATAAACAATAATAAAGTATTATTGAATATATAAATATTATAAATAAAAATAAAATAAATAGGTCTTGCCTGAAGTATTATCAAATAGAGTTCAAAAATTGTTAGTGCATTACTTATGTACACCTGGTGATGAATTTTATTCGAAACTGGTCGTAACATTTTTGCACTCTTTATTATAATGCTCCAGACAAGACTTATTTATTTTATTTTTATTTATATTATATAATATATATTCAATAGTTTTAGTATTTTAGTAAATCATTTTATATATTTAACTAGCCGACCTGTCACAGCTTCGCCCGTGATTGGTTCACGGCATGATGATGAATTGGCCACTTACCCAAAATTTAACTCTATTAGCATGCCCAATAAACCTTCATAAGAATAATCAAAAAGTAGGTAAAAAAACTAAGCACAAATTATGCTCGCAATAATAACTCTATCCCGCCGTGCCGCACAATATAGGTACAATTGTTTTTAATTTTTTATGAACTTTTATGAACTTTTTTACTGACAAAAGTGGTACTATAACCTTCAGCAGAGTGTCGGGTTTCAGCCAAAAAAAATTTCAGCCAAATCGGTCCAGTAGTTTTCTCGGTTAGCGCGGTCGAAGAAAAACCCTTACAATTTTATATATAGTATAGATAATACTTTGTTATTATTATATGAGTATTAACCACCAAACATTATCTATTTTTATTTTTATAAACAAATAAACATAAATAAATATGTATACTACTTTTTTAACATTTCTAAACAGGTATTATCAAAGTTAATTATTTTTATCATTAAAAAGTTCTACCTCGATTTCAAAAGGTGCTAGTAAACCAGATCCAGTAGCACTTTCTTTAGGTCTTTTCATCAACACAACATATTGAAACTGAGTCAACTCAATTCCCCACTTCACAATATGGTCCAACCCTGGTAAAACTGGTATAAAAGCAGCAGCCATATCTACTTCCTTAAATTAATTATTAAGTAAAAATTAGTTCAATTAATGTAAATCATGTAAAACTATACCCCGTTTAGAGGTATATTTAAAATATTATAAGAATATTGAAAAAAATTCTCAATAATTGGACTATTTAAAGTAGCCTAGTTTTTAAAATTAACGAGATTATAGTATTATACTGAGAATATAATTTGCAATACTGCTTAAAGTTAAAAAAAACTTTTACAATCATATTTTTTATAACTTACTCCTTTAACTAGCATATAAACAATGCTGCCATTTTCATTTAACAATGTTTCTCTGGCTGGTACCACGACATCATAAGTAAACCCATACCGCTGACGAAGTGTTTCCACAATCTCAAATGCAATCCCATGACCAATAAGTGTACCATTTTTTTCTTTCGTAACCCAACTCAGAGGTTTTGAATTCTGTAAAAACAATTAAATGTATGAATATTATTTTTAAAAGAAGCGGTAACAGGATAAACATTATTTTATTGTTGATTTATTTTAATGTTTTAGTGCATATTATTATTTTTTATACTCACTGGGAATGTAGCTATCTTTAAACGTTTACCCCGCAGGATTTCATATTGAATCTGAAAATTGTTTTTTAAATCACAATGATATTTACTACTGTTGATGTGTTTTGCTTTGTTTTCTGAAACTAAAGAAAGTTATTTATAATGTTAACGAATTTGTAAATAAATAAAAAAAATATCACAAATATTTTCAATATAAAAAAATTATAAATTGGTAACTTACTCCATTTCCATGGTGGAGGTAAAGTGGTATCTGTTATGTTTGGTGGCGGCCAATTAGCACAAAGTGCCAATAGCAATGTATTAGTTAAAGCCATAGTAAATTTTAAGTTAAAGTTAAAGTTTCTAAGTTTCTGTTGAAGACTGTTTAAGTGTAGGGCCAAATGTATTCTCAAATGTGATTTATTTCAAGTTGAGCTGTCAAAACTGTCTTCTGTTGAATAAATTATTATACTGAAGGGGTGTTTATTTAACCACAACAGCTGACCACAATAGATTTTAAAATAATGAAACAAAAAATATGCATCAAATATTAATCATATAAACATACATAAGTACAATAGTGAACATAAGTGTCACACAAATAACTTCATTGTAAGTCCCTTTAATGTTTATACATTTAGAACCTATTACCACACACTAATATTTAAACTTAATTTTCTTTGATTTGGTAATTTATGAATATAACATAAACTTTTTTTTAATATTATTTATATTCTATTCCTAATAAATGATTATATTTGTAAACAATAATTATATTATAATCAGATTAAGAGGGAAAACATAGAAAGCTTTTAAACAATTAAATGATTAAACGTATTTCAAACATTATAATTTACCGACATAATAAAATTTTAGATAAATTTATATTGTGATTGATAATTTAATATTTGTGTTTTACGTTTATAGTCAATAAAATATAAATCCATGTACAGTAATAATTATAAATACAATTTAATTTATCTGCCAAAGTTAGTCCTCATAATTCTATAATACAAACATACTGTGATTTTTAAATATTCATAGATTCATAGAATTTTAACTTCACAAATATTATACTCTGTTCTAGATTAAATTTTTAAGGGATTTTTTTTTTACTTTTTGAAGTACCTACATACAATTTTGTTTTTGATGAATTCTAATTATTCTAATGTTTTATATTATTCTATATGCAATAATTTATGCTATGGTTCTGACACGGTTGACAATGAAAAATACATCATATGTTTAATCATTGATTAAGTATACTTAATAAATAATAATACTTAATACTTAATCAATGGTTTAATGTACATTTATCAAAATAATAATAAAAAATCAATTGTTATTATTCAAAGCTGATTGTATTTGTCATAAAAAATAAATGTAATCAAAACTTTTAAAATGACCAATCTATTGATTTTTATTACAAATAAATAACAATATTTCAAATATATTTATTTGATGTACATACTATCAACATTTTACATATAATTAGGTAGGTTTTTTTCAGTTAATATGATTAGTTCTCTTTTCTTCTTACATTTATAATTTGCATTTTATTATTTAAATTATTGGAGTATTATTCTCTAATATAATGATTCAACAACAGTAACCATAGCAACATTTAAGACATTAATCGAAATAGGTACCCCCGACAAGAAAAAAAAAACTTAAAATAGACCAAAGAAAATGCCCAGTTATAAAAATTATACACATTGTTTAATAACACCGAAATAACTATAATAATTAAATCACAAAATTAATTTCAACATGGAATCTTACTTGGACGAAGTAAACAACAACAACAGAAATATGGGTATAACAACACTATTGGTAAGTTTATACAAATTATTAACAATAATTGTACTTCTAGTAATGCAGTATTGAAATTGTGTCTACATGAAAAAAAAACTACACAAATATTCTTTCTTAAATATATTAAATACTTTACAACTCACTACATATAATAATTTCAATGTTGGATAATGATCATAAATTATAATTATTAAATTCAAATGTTGTAATAATTAATTATTAGCATTGATTAAAATTTAATTATTTTATCAATTCATAAAAATATACAAAACATAAAATGATTAAAATGCATAAAAAACTATTGAACTAATTTAATCATTATATCAAGTCACAAAATATAAAATACCTTGTAATACATATATCATTAGGTGGTAGATTGTATAAAATACTACATACTTGTTGTATTCTTTTTATACATCTTTGTATCTTATTTTGTATGGTGCATGACCGAAAAGTGTTTATTCTTTAGTGATTTTGGAAATAGATTTATCCTTTTTTAATTCATCGTTAAATTTTCAAATATTTGGTTTTCTACAGTTGTTGATTAAAGCTAAAATTCCAATATGTTAGCCTTCAATATTGTTGTTCTTTCTTAATAAAACAATGACAAATCATAAGGTATATGATATTATTAATAATATTTTAGTTATTCTAAACATCGTAAGCACCTAATTGGCACATGTCAAAATGTCATATGTGTCCAATTGACATGTTTCAAAATATCATAAGTGTCCAATTGTCGCACATCAAAATGACATTTATTCACAAGTTTTAACCATATATTAATGAAAATTTTAAAAATATTTAATAAACTTATAACTAATACAAAAAACGAGGTTTAAAATATCAAGCAAATATAACATCTAACTATAAAATATAAGTTACAAGATGTTTTACATACTTAAAATAAAATTGTTCAATTTTAAGGAGGATACAGTCAAAAATAGAAATCTGGATCAAATTACTTCGTTAAAATTACAAGCACCCATGTCCGTCAATCGCTTATGTATGCTGGGTACATACGTACCTAATTTAGTTGAGCTCGACTTGACTGACAGTTTTTTTCCTTCATTCAGGTAATCAATAATATTAATAATTAAACCTAAAAATCATAACTAAAACTTAATATTTTTGGTGTAGAGATTTTGCATTTAAACTTGATAATTTAAAAGTTTTAAAAGTAGCTTCCTGCAACCTTAAATCATTGGATGGAGTATGGAATATACCAAATGTAGAAGAATTATATGCCGCTGACAATGACATAAGTGATTTAATGCTGTGCTCTACGCTGGTTAAACTAGTTACTTTGGATCTGTCCAGGTAGAAATCACATTAAATCAATTAAACACATTGTATATATGCCACTTTTATAGGAATAAAATCATGAACTTGAAAAGGCTTCACTTTTTAAACTTTTGTGAAAGATTACAATGTTTATCTTTAACTGGATGTCCAGTGGCTAAAATAGAAAATTTCGAGGAAAATGCACGTGCAATTTTACCAAATCTAAACCAACTTAATGGAAATCAAACATTAGGTAAGTAAACAAATGAAGTTATTGAAATATTTAAATATGATTAACAAGGTTTAGAAAATTAAAATCATTTAAATATTTCATGTGATAATGGTGATTTTAATAAAAAGCAATCGAAGATGTAAAAACCAAATTAGCCATCAAATCAATTGTTTGTGGCAATATAACTGCTGCATTACGAAGTAGAAAAATGAATCAAGACGGAAATAAGGTAAGTACCAAACTAGAAAAACACGGAACTTATAAATACATAAAAAAAAGTATGAGCTTTTATTTTTCATATAAACAAGTTATAATGATTAAAAACTTTAAAGACAATTACTATAACATAAATAATAGTGAAAAGTACAAATTTGCAATATTATTTTCAACAAATTGTCTTTAACCAAATAAAATTTATGAAGTAATACAAATATTTTATTTTATAGGAAACATAATGTGTGGAGGAAGAAAAGTATTCTATGACAGTAAATAGTAAAAATATGAAATTTTAGACTGTAGAAAATTATTTAAAAATATATAATATTATATGATTTACGTGTAATAAGAAACTATATAAATTTCTTACTGAATTATATATTTTTTATTTTCATTATATATTATGTATAGTAATAATAACACACTCAGTCTTTAATCATAAATGGTTATCACAGATTAAGTAAAATTTACCAAATCCGTGATTATATTAACTTATAACAGGCTTATGAAATATCATGAACTTACAATTTACATTAGTTAGTTAACTATAAAAAAGGTAGCTTACTGAATTATATTAATCCAATACTTCAGCACCATCTGCATTATCATCTGAATCTTGCTGATCAAAATCGGTCATACGAACATCTTGGTCTTCACCATATTGTATCATTGTATTGATAGTAAGTTGTAAATCAGCAATACTGCTCTCGTCTTTAATATTTAATGGAATAAATTGTACAAGACTATAATCTTCAATCAACTGACCGATACATTTAGTTAAATGCCGATACTTTTTTCCCCAACTTGTGTTATTTTTAACATCTGATAGCAATGCACGAGGATCTGGTTCTAAATAACTAAATTTTAAATTTTTATAAGAAAATAAGAAAAAAAACAGAATATATTAAAAATAAAATAGTTACCTATCCAAATGCTTCCTAGCTGATTTACTAAGTAAATCCATTTTAGAAAGAACATTAACATGAGGCAATTCCAAATTTATCATAACCGATAATGCAGCCATTGTACCTACGAGTATAATTCAATAAGTATTAGTTACTCATAAATTATTTAAGATTTTTAACATCATTAATATAAAACACATTTAGTAAATACACAAAATAAAGAAAAAACATTACCAGAGATAAATTTTGGTCCATCAACCATAAATTGAGAATCAACCAACATAACAGAACATACATTGAATCCCCAGTTTTGAAGTAATTCGGCTAGTTGTTTCACAGTCTTCATATGAGTATACAATTCAATTTGTCCAGGCAGATCAAAAAGAATATAGTCATCATCATCATCGCCCAATTGTTCTTTAAGCCAGTCTTGGTTTTCCATTAAATATCTATAGGTACACCAAATAGTAATTTATAATCAGTTATTTTTTTAATTTTTTTATCTCACTTACTCCATGCAAAATACCAATCCTCCGTTAGGTCCAAAATGCAAGATTTCGTCTTCCATAGCATCATCAATATGAATCAATTCACGTATGTCAATAGTAGGAGAATAATCAAAACGCTCAGCAGCTGGATCCAAATTAACTACCGATACTGAATGTTTTTCATTTTCAATGTGTTGAGCCACAGCAGAACAATATGTAGACTGAACAAAAACATGGTTATTCAATTATGCATAGAAATGAAATAAATAGTATTCATGTATCGAACTAGACTGTTTTATTAAAGACACACGGTTTATAGAAGGCAAAATTTTAAAAGAACATTACCTTTCCACAGCCAGCCGGTCCCATTACCAACTGAGCGTATCTCATGGTCTATATGGGTTTTATTAAACACGTTTGAGAAAATAAATTATAAAATTCAAGTTTTATTAGAACTAAAAAATATATTAACGACGTGCGTCTGTGCTATAGTGAATGCGCATTGCAGTCGGTGCAGTGTGCAATTTATATTTCATAATTTTTATCATTCGCGGCATGCGACATAAAATCTAAATACTGATAACGTCGAGGATCGTAGATAATATTTATCGTATTTATGATCGAGGATTGAAAATTGCATTCAATAAGAAAGATGCATATCGCAAATTTATAAGTGAAATTAATTGAAAATTACAGAATATAACTTTTACTAAAATATAGATACATTCGAAAATTAGTAGTTTAATTAAATTTAACTGAAACGTTGACTATGGAATAGCATAATATTAATTTTTATTATTTGTGGCAACACTATAGTAGTCACTATATAACCTCGAGGCGCGAATTTCGTTTATAATATTATGTTGTCACAAGTTGTTACTTGTTATCAAATTATTAATCGTTTATCTTTTAATTTGAGAATTGAAACTCAACTGTATAAAAGTTACTATAGTAATATATTATAATCGAATTTAAAAAAGTTCGGAAAAATGTCCATGTTTAATTTAGGTGGTACTAATCAAGCAGCCAACACCACTGGAAATGCTGCAACGTAAATATTTCATTTTATTTATTTATTTAAAAATACAGGTAGTCAAAAGCCTGAAAACGGTCGCTACAAAACTTGGATGAGATACAGGCCGGTGCAAGTGATTAATATTGATGAATTGCTCTTGTATTTACACAAATGTATCAATTGTTTTAGAAAAACGATTGTAAACTTAGGAAAGCGAGTAGTTGTATTTTTAATTCTCTAATAAATCATATCCTTAATGAATTATTAACAGTCCACAATTTCCCTTTGGATCATCCGTGGGAAATTGGCCATCATCAACAACACCAACTGCAACTAACTTTGGTAACTTAGGGACCACAAGTAATAAACCAGCTACCAATACACCATTTTCTTCATTTGGCAATTTTGGTGCTGCTACAACATCAACATTATCATTTGGAGCTACAACTACTTTAGCTACTACTACGCCTAAACCGGGTAAATATTTTATTTCTTAATGTGATAGAAAAAAGTATAAAATAATTTATATAAGTGTATTTATATAGGTTTTACACTCGGTAATAATCCAACAGCAAATGCTCCATTAAATCTTTCTTTTGTTGCTCCTACTACAACTGTCACATCTGCATCTCCATTTACACTTGGAACTGCATTAAATACTAAAACTACAACACCTGCCATCGGTACACAATTACCATTGGGAACTGCTGTTAATGTAACAACGTCAGCTGCTCCAGGTATTTTACAATTTAATTTAATTAAAACTTTTCTTTTATAATAAACAATTTTTTTTTTAAAGAAAATAGCGTAAACTATATAAATTAACTAAAAAAAAGGTGATAATTATTTATGAAAATAACTGTTATAATATGTGATAAGTAAATTCTTGAAAACACGCATAGAAATAGAAAATTGTTCACTTGATGCTCTGAAAATATGGTTTGCGGAGGAGAGAGGACAATTTGCTAAAATCAAATATTAAAGGATTTTTAATATTTACCGAAAATTAAATATATTTTTATTTGAAATTGAATAAAAAGGCCAAAATATTTTATTTTTATGGGTTTTAACAGCATATTTGAACATTTTAAACAGTGATGTGCCTATTTATGTAATTTTTAGTTTTTAAACTTACAAGCCCTGTTTAGAAGGTTACCAAGTGTGCTTGAGATCTAATCTAATTCAATCTCATCTAAACAAAATTGCTTCATGGGTTAATAACTGGAAAATTTGAATTTATGAAAATAAATCCACCAAGGTCCATATCACTATAGTGAATTATATAACCAACCTAATTTGTTTTAAATAGTTTGAAATCCTGAAACGAATCCCTCAAACAACTGACAAAAAATGGTCTTTCTGATACTTAGTAAATTTTAAAAACCACCACATGTTAAAAATGTAATTAATCTCGTCAATAATTAATAATTATTTAATTAAATTTTAAGATAGAGATTATGAGAGATTGAATTTCTTCAATTTTTTCTTAAAACCATGCCTTGGTAAAATAGATTTTATTATAAATTAAATATTAATTATTAAATGTATTTTTCAGTTTCTCGTGGACTTGGCGGTCTTGATACAACTTCAAATTTAAATCAAAGTACAATTTTACTATAAAATTAGTATACTATCATTCAAACTAATATTTATATGTTTATGTAATATTTAGCACAAAACAAAGCTGTGCCAGCGCTGGAAATGCCTGTACCTCAAGAAATTTTACAATTAGTCAATCATTTAAAGTAAGTATTAATATTCACGGATTATCCATGTTTTTCAATATAAACTTTCAGAGTGATCTCATTTTAGTCAGTGGAATCAAAATTCTATTTTACATTTTGAGAATATGGAATTTTTAAGAGTACTACAGAAACTATCTTAATTTATAAATAAGCTATATTAATTTTTTAATAAATGATAATAAAAAATGTATGAGAATATTCAATTTTTATTATCATTTATTAATCATTATTTTTCTATACCTAGAGTCAACCATAAATATTTAAGTCTATAAAAATTAAATCATATATCAAGTTGTATTTAAGTAATATTAAATAAGATAGCTTCTGTAAGTACAATAATTTAATGTTCTATATTTGCAAAATGTAAAATAGATTTTTGATTCCACACATCAATATGATACCACTTTGAAAGTCTGTAAAGGGAAACCAGGATCATCTAGTTTAAAAGAATTTGATGCTTATCATAAAAAATATAATGCCTATACATTTTTTGTAATATAAAGCCTCATTAATTTATACACATTTTTACAGTATTTAATTAATGACTATCATTTTCAGAGACTTTCTGAAACAACAGAAAACAATGAGTACTGAATTAGCTCGTATGTCTTCAAAAGGTTCAAACGAAGTTGCTGGTGATATTACAACATGCCAAAAAAATTTACAGTTTATAGAACATAACTTAGATAAGCAAAAAGTTTCTGTTGATAAATTAAAACATGAAACTAATAAAGTAACAAAATTAATTTTATCAATATTAATTACTTTTTAATTATTATTGTTATTTATATTTACATCTAGTGTTTACAAGACTTTGAAATCGCTCAGCGTAATCATGACCATCCAGCAATGGTTCATAATGATATGGAATCTAATATCAAATACTTTACAGAGCTTATCAAATCATTACAAGAAAAAGGAAACATATTAAAGAATGAAATTGAAAATACTCAACAGTATTTAGCGACATTGCCTTATAATAATAATGTCACTGTTGATGGTATGCTCTAAATAGCTATAATAATTATAAGTATTATGTTTTGTTTTTTATGGAATTTTACTTTTTAGAATTGAGAAAAATAGGAGAAATGTATTATAAGAATGTAATAGCATTAGCTGGTCATTTACATGGTATACACAATGAAGTGCAGGTGTTGAAAGCAAGACATTTGTCATTTAGAAGAGACATTTTAAATGATCATACAAATATTTTCCAAACAAATCAGAGTCCAAATTTTTCTAATTCATTTACATCCAGTCCAGATACTACTGGACCAAATCCATTTTCAGGGTTAAGTAAGTTAACAATTTAAATATATGTGCTTAAATCAGTTTCAATGAATACATTTGTATTTTATTAGATATAACAGCTTCAGCAGCATTAAACTTAGGAACCTTTGGATTAGATCAGCATAATGTTCATCAAGCTTAAAAAGTAAGGATTAAGAAATTAAAAACTATTTTTAGTCAAAATATATGTGCATGTATTTGATATATTTGAATATCTGAAGATTTATTAATATTTTAAATTATTCATACAAACATTACAATTTTCTTTAAACAAATCAATGTTATTGACATTTTAAAAATATTTTAGTAAAATAAGCACAATTTTTAACTGATAATGTTTATCATCTTTTATATTATCCAATGTCAAGCAGTAGAAAAATCAATTGATTTAACAAAAAAAAATATTTAGATAAGCAACATCTCATTTAAATTGCATCCACTGATGTATCATATATTTTATACTTTTACTGCCAAAGCCTATAATAACTCGCCAAGATATTTGTCTCCTCCTTCTATTGTGGAGAAAGGTTTAAAAAGCATTTCTAATATTGTGAATTTTGGATTCTGACAAAACAGTAAATATTAAAGACATTAACAAATATTTTTCAAAATCACACATCCTAAATAGTTTTATTTATATTAAAACAAATATACTTAGTTTTAAAATGTATTATACAAAATTGCAAATACATTTTTAAAAACTTAATAGAATACTAAAATACAATTTAAATAAATACATATTTTGATATTTTTGTATACAAATATTTTTATAATTCTAATAAGAATTGTATGCTTACAGCTACAATCTATGATTGAAAACTGATAATTGATGTTATTTTTTTGATATTTCTTTTTTTCAAAATAACTTATTGATTATTATTTTTATTGATGATCGGATATTTTTATAGATATTCGTGCTCAATCAAACAAGGATACATTCATTATTTGGATTGAATATTCAACTAAATAATACAACACAACTTCTTTTCAGCCACTAAATTTACATTAATTATATATATTTAATATAAATAAATTACATCAAATAATAAAAGTGTTAAAATTTAAAATACATTTTGTATATTTTTTTATAAACTAGATTCTTAATTTGTTTACATTTTATCTTAAGATCAATACATTTTTTTGTAAAATTGTGTATTTCACTAGATTAATTAAAATAAACAAATGTTATATTAACTAAAATGTTTGAATAAATGATTTCAGTGGGGTCAAATATGGTTTTATAAGAACAGTTTAAAATTTAGAAATCCAGGAGAAGGATCTTTCGGGAAACAAATTAAGAAAATTAACCCCAAGGGGGTAAAATGTGTTAAAAATGGAAAACGTTATTTCTCAATAAGATTTTTTTGAAACTTAGCATACATAGTAATCAAAAATCTACTAACTTATTTTTCAAAATTCAATCCTTAAAAGGGGTAAAAGGTGTTAAAAATGTAAAATGTTACTACCTGAATATTCTTGGCCCGTCCAACGTACTAATTATTTGAAATATAATTTATCAGTGTTAAATCTACAAGAGAAAACGTTTTTACATCGTATACAGTGTTTTCCCAAAGGTTTCAACCGACCGAAAATCGAAATCGGTTAGGTATTGTGATCAAACTTGACCTAACTTAAACGTTGTATTTTGTAGATTTAACACTCATAAATTATTTCTTATAATTAATACGTTGCACTAATCTCGAATATGTTATTCAACTCCGAAAAAATTCGAATGAAAAATCCGAAAATTTATTTGAAAAAACTGCAAAAAAAATGTTTGCCGTCGACGGGATCGAACCCCGACCCGTGAAGATAACAATCCACGATCTAACATTTCGCCGGCCAGACGACAAATCAGTTAGGTTTCGTTAGGTTTCGTTAGGTTTCGTTAGGTTAAATTAAACCTAACACAGATTTGTCATTTTTTCGGCGCGGATTGTAATCTTCGCGCCGGCCAGACGACAAATATGTTAGGTTTCGTTAGGTTTCGTTAGGTTAAATTAAACCTAACACAGATTTGTCATTTTTTCGGCGCGGATTGTATTCTTCGCGCCGGCCAGACGACAAATATGTTAGGTTAAGTTAGGTTTGGTTAGGTTAAATTAAACCTAACACAAATTTGTCTTTTTTTCGGCGCGGATTGTATTCTTCGCGCCGGCTAGACGACAAATATGTTAGGTTTCGTTAGGTTTCGTTAGGTTTGGTTAGGTTAAATTAAACCTAACACAGATTTGTCATTTTTTCGGCGCGGATTGTATTCTTCGCGCCGGCCAGACGACAAATATGTTAGGTTTCGTTAGGTTTCGTTAGGTTTGGTTAGGTTTAATTAAACCTAACAGATTTGTCATTCTGTCGGCGAAATGTTAGACCGCGGATTGTAATCTTCGCGTCTGGGGTCGGGGGGTTCGATCCCGTCGACGGGAAACATTTTTTTTGCAATTTTTTCAAATAAATTTTGTATGTTGTTTTTGTTTTCTCACTTGATACTTATAATTTTATTACGAGATCACTTCTAGTCGAATTGGTTTTTTATCGCTTTGACAGACTCGCGAAAACTTTTTTTTTAAAAATTAAACTAAAGTAAATTAAAAATTTACTTCTTATTTAAGTATTGTGTCCGCGCCACAGATGTCCACCAAATTTGATATTTTCCTAACCCTGGGTATATTATGTTAAATTATTGGAAAATAATTAACATTATAAATTTAATAGAATAGAATACATATTAAAATACGATCAGAGAATGTCCACGGTAAGATAACATTATATTGAAACGATGTTCCTATTTTTAAATTTGGACAAAGTTGCAGGTACAAAATGAAAAGAAAAAAACTATAACGTTTGGCAGCAGCTTCACAGGTCATGGAGTACCGGACACAGGTAAAACGACGACGATGACCTGCGCAGTGCGCTGATTGAGCAATGGTTCTTATCAATATTACTACTATAAAAATAAATATCTCTCCGTTATAAATTGACATTTGGAAATACGACTTGAAATTAACATAAACTAATTGCGTGTTTCAAAGATCTTTCCTCGGATATACGTTTAGATTTAATTAGATCTATTATATGCGGTGAAAACTACAAATATAATATATTTATATTTTAAATTTTAACTTTTAAATACAAATATTTAAGGTTATACCGCGAATTTGTTTATTTTCCTTTTGTTTTTGTTATTATCGACTATACCCATCTGCTATCGGTTTGTAGTTGTCCGCGTTCGTTCTGTTTTCGTAATTTTGTATTCTTTATCGAAAATACTTCAATAATAATGTCGTTTTAATTTCATATAAACTCAAAATTAACATCGAAAGTATAATCGTCTCTTAGCAGTTGGATGAATGAAACATTCTTTATCTTTTCCGTTTAAAATTATCAGTAGTACGGTTTCGGATTTATAATTCTCTAAGGGATGGACGTTGAAATGTTCTGATTGGATGTAAATGAACGATGCTGTTGTTGAATATCATCCACCGAAATAAAGATGAATGTTTTCTATTAATACTGGCGCTCTTGCTGTATTACGTGATGATATTCTTAGAAGAAACTGAAAAACTTCGCTAAGAAGGTAAATATGGATTTTTTTAACTAATATATTGCTCGAATCTGATATTAGTTGTTAAATAATTATTCAAGTCTTGTTAGTGCATATTGTTGTTTGACTTTATGTCTTCTATGTTTATGAATTTTGAAATTTACATTAAATTACCTAGGTGCAATTAAATTTACCTTGGTACCATTTAAACTTTTGAACAATTTTCCATTCTTATAAAATATTACTTTAAACGCCATAAAAGTTTTTATTTTGTTAAATCATACAGTTTAAAAGTAAATATATCTTAAAATTGCATAGAAGTTTTTTTGAAATATTTGCCGTTTAAGGTATCGAATTTTAAGTTTTATACTCAATTTTAAATTTTAAAGTAAGTAAAGTTTTTACTTTTTTTATTCCAATCTTTCTTGTGTATAATACATTTTTTGTAACTCACACTTACATCTGATCATTTATTATTTGGATTATCTACATAATTTTTGATATTCCGCCTTCAGCAAAAGTTTTGTCTTCTCTGTTATACATTTCTCTTGATTTACAACTTCTGCTTTTCTTAACTTTTTTTTCTTCTACTATTTTATTTTGCCACAAACTATGCCTTTATTGTTTTATCTTTAATAATCTTTAAACTTTTTAGATTTTTCTCTACCTCCCACTTGTGTCTTACTTTATCCATATTTATTTATACTATACTACCTATGATATTCTAAATATTTCTGTAATATTCAAGACATTTTATAAGAAAAAATTTAAATTTTAAAATAGTAATCTATTTAATAAATTATAAATTTTAGATTCTTAATTCAAAAGAAAATATATTTTCATTAAAAATACCAATACAAACTCTTTCAATCAAAAACTTGAAAAATTAATGTTTATAAATCCCTCTGGATATTATTATAATTGATGACTATCATCTGTGTTTATAAACTAAAGATATATTTTTTAATTTTTAGGAATTTCAGCAATTATTCAAACATGTTTGTTGAAGATTTAGTGAAAGGATTTTATGATATTATCTCAAAAACCGTAAGTAAATAATAGATAAATATATTTTGTTATAACTTTTTAGATTATGAATATATTAAACAATGTTTATAATATTTTTTTTTTTCAATGTAGAAAATATTAATATTAGTTAATTATGATGTTGATGCAATATGTGCTGTTAAAATACTTCAATGTGTATTACGTTTTGACAACATAATTTATGTACTTGTGCCTGTTAAAAATATCACAGAATTAAAAAAAGCGTTTGAAGAACAAAAAGTTGATGTATGTTACAATTATTTATTATTTGAAATTTTCTTTTCTTAAAGTTTAATTTTTTTAGGTAAAACATGTAGTGCTTATCAATTGTGGTGGTACATTAGATATCATTGAACTATTAGAACCAGACGAAGATATTATTTTTTTTATTGCTGACAGCCATAGACCCACAGATATATGCAATATTTATAGTAGTTCTCAGGTATATAATTTCTTGTATGTATATAAAACTATTAATTAATTAAATAATACATTTTATGCATTAATTCCAGATTAGAGTACTAACACCTCCTGATGATGATGATAATATTCCAAATTTCGAAGATATTTTTAATGAAGATGAGGTAATTAGTAGATTTTGTTAATTATATTAAATTTAACTTATTATTTATGATATTGTTAAGTCGTCAGATGAAGATGTCAATTCAGATGAACTAAATGAAGGGGTGTCTGATAATGATAATGTTGATAGTGTTGAAGAACAACAAAATAAAAGAAGAAAACTTGATCAAGATTCATTAACTAAAAGAAGGGAAAAAAGAAGATGGGAAGAAAACAGAAAAAAACTGTTATTTGATTATACTCAATTTTCATATTATGGACGTTCGGTTTGTAGTTTGTATATTTTAATTAGATTTAAAATTGTTCTCCAATCTTATAATATGTATTCTTTAACTTACAGGCAGCTATGTTAATGTTTGATCTTGCATGGAAGTTACATAGAGAATCTGTTGATTTATTATGGTGAATATTTTATTATGATATGTTTTTATTTTAGGTATAGTTTTTCTTCAGCATTTAGACTGCGTTTTCTGCTGCAATAACTTGTTTCCTTTTTATTTTTATTGGGTGGTATTTCTGGGGCTGCATTTGTACTTTTTGCATATAGTTAGCTATTATTGTTGCTCCTAATACCAGTTGTTTGCAGTAGCTGCTCCAGTTGATTGTTATTGTTAAACCATACCTTTAAATGTCGTTAATATCAATTGTTATATGTAATAACACTAATAACCATTAATATAAATTGCCATATGTAATAAAAATAAATAAATAATATTAATAATTTGTTTGGTTTTTATATTTACCAGGTGGGGCATTGTTGGTGTCACCGAACAATACATCTTAGGCAAGACAGAACGTATGGAGTATCTAAAAGAAGTAGAGTTAATAGCTGGTCACATTGGTCGTCTTTGTGATTCTGCTATTAATCATGATGAAGATGAAAGTATGTCACAGTCATCAATATCTAAACCTTCAAATACTTCTACACATCTTCGAATCGAATCAGAGAAAGAGTAAGACATTTTCAATAATAATAAAAAAACAATTTAATAATTAAAAACCAAACAATTTTCAGTCTATTATTAGCATTATACAGACATTGGACAATAGAATGCAGTCTTCGATATTCAATGTTTACTGCTGTATCTTTGAAACTTTGGACAATCAAAGGTGAAAAAAGACTGAAACAAATATTGGCAGAAATGGGGTAATATTCTTTGTTTTATTGCTCCGTGTATTGAGTTATACTTGTATAATCCTTGAAAATGAAATACATGTTAATTTTATTTGATTTTTTGAATAAATATTTTAAAATTAGGCACCATGTTATGTTTTAGGTTGCCACTTGCTGAAAGCCGTCAAATGTATCATTCAATGGATTTAAGTTTACGTAAACAATTTTATGGTATGATGGAAAAAATTTCCAATGCACACAATTTATTACAAATGACTTATCCTTCATTCATGTTACACCAAGGATTTAAAACGAGATATCAATGTGCTGACTATGTTTATTCAATGGTCGCTACATTAGAAACCAATGTAAGTCTGTCAAGTTTTTTTATTTAATTTTTTTGTTTTTTTAATATAATGAATTCTTACAGTCGCGTGAAAATACTCCTATTCAATGTTTTTATAACACGATGGATTCATTATCTCGGTAGGTTATTGAAAGTTACTATATAGAAGATATAATACTACTGTAAAAGTAATTATGAATATGTTGTATTAGGTCAAAAAAAGAATTACTTGACCAAGGGATAGAAAAAGCTAAGTGGATATTGACTAATATGTTTAGACATGTCCAAGCTGCATTGGACATGAAACAAGTGGTATTAGCCGGGCCATTTTATTATTTAATTGTACAAGAGGTATATACTAACCACTGTTTTGTCCTTGTTACATAATTTATTATATAAACATAGATATTTTATTGTTATTTACTATTGATTTTTTTTGTACCAGGGTACATTGCATTCTCAACATTATTCCAATCCTCATTGCTTAATTATGCTAGCATCATTTGCACTTAGAGCTCAAGTTGCATCATCGCGTAAATCCAAAGCCACTCGTTTGCCATTAATTGCTTCAGCTATTTTAGATTCTGATCAAGACACATGTTTAATAGTTGGTATTCCCCCTATTACAGAAACAATGCCTCGAAGGTGAGTTTTAAAACTATATTTCATTATCATGTTTATTTACTATATTAACTGTATTTATTATGTTATTAACTTATTTATTAGAGGCAAGTGGAAAAAAAAAATTTAATAATTATATGTAGAGGGGAAGAGAGGAGTATTTACTTGAAAGTATTTTTTATCTTTTTGTATGCTCAAAATTAAATTTATAAATTTATTTGTGCTTTTATTGGTTAGTAAACTATCTCCAGAAAACAAACATAACAAATTGTTAACAGTTGGTAGGTATATTAATTTTTGTATTTAAAACAAAATATTATTTATGGTTCACGATTTAATAAAATATTATTATATTATGTGTAGAATGTTTTCATGGTATCGAGATAATCTTCATTAATGTTTATTCTTCAAAAAGATCATTTTGGCATATAGATATATAAATTTACTATTTTTTTTATCATGATTATAATTTATAACCAATTATATCACAAGTCCATTCATTTTAGGGAAATATATTTTAAACATTCAAAAAACAAATCAAATATTAATAACCGAGCTTAAAAATTGTTGGTGGGTCCTTTGTCAACTCTTGAGTTAAGTAATGTGTTCAAAAATAAAAGCCATCACAGAAGCAAAACATACTCGATCGGCGGTTAGCTAGGTTCCTTAAATGTCAGAAGACACTTTCTAAATAACTAAAATCTCTCTCAATAATATGAGAATTTTATTGTTCTTAAAAACTATTTCTAATTTTTTTTCATATATATATACATTACAATACACAGGATATATAAAAAAAAAAGACCTTAATTGTTTTATAATTGATATTTATTTAATAAAAAAATTACAGCTTGCATATAATTTTTAATCTTAAATATAATATAATTTAAATGTTCTAGTTTTTTTGGAAAAGCATTTGAACAAGTTGCAAACAACACTAATATTGAAGTTTCATTAGATTACTTTGATTCGTCTATTGCAAAAATGCAAACAAAAGATCGTCCAAAGTTTTTCGATGCACTGACTGCGTTACTTAGTTGACAATAGTAATGTCATTTGTATTATTTTTTAATTGTTTAAATTTAACATAATGTAAATTAGTAAAAATATTTTTTTTTTATATAATTATAAGCACAATACATTTTTTCTTTGTGTAAATTGTTTATTTAATAAAATAAAATACAAACATAAGTATTATAAATTGTATTTGAATTGTTACTGGAACTTTTCTTTTTTTTTTTTATAATAATAGAATTGGTATATTTCGTATATTTTATAAATTTTAATATTTTACATCTCGCAGTAGAAATTGTCAACCTAGAAAAAGAAAAAAGAAACCCTTAAAAATATTGTAAGTAAGATAATGTAAATCGATTCCTATCAGCTATTTCAGTTAGACAGGAATTATTTGACGCAAAAATACATAAATATATAAAATATATTATTCTATGAAACAAAAAAATTGACTTAAAATATACTTAAATGACTTCCCCTAAAAAGTGTGATAAAAATCACGGTTTAACATGCTTGTTAGGTTAAATTTATATTTCAATTTTTTTTTTCAATTAAACATTATTTATTTTTCATTATTTAACCTAAAAAAAATATATAAAATTAATTTCACCATCATAAAATGTAAAACTATAACTGTACTCTAAAGTTACATTTTATACTTTTATATATACCTACTTGTATACTGTTAAATATTTTGTCTTTCAAGTTTGTAAATCTTTTCAAAAGTAATACAATTATTTCTGATCAAAATGGATAATGATATGAAAAAAAAAATTCATAACGACAAAAATAGATACCTAAAGCATTATTTCAATAATATTTACCCAATACTACAAAATTACATTCAATTTATTAATGATATAAGTAAAATAAAAATGTATAAAGATTAAGGAATACCGGTTAATATAAAAGTTCCTGTCATAAACACAATAAATATAAACAAATTTAATTCATTTTTTTTTAAAAGTTAAAATAATTTATTTTAAAAGCATGGTTTTTAATAACATATTACACGAAATAAATCATTAAGTTTTTTTTTTTTACTTGAAACTGTACAACAAAAATTCAATGAAATGTCAAATAAGATATGTATTATTTATTTTATAACAATGTGTTTTCATATATAATATGTATATGTATATGTATATATATGTATGAATACATATTATATATAAATAAACACATAAATATATATACGTACATAAATCAAATTCATTTTTTAAAACTTCAGCTATATATATATATTTTATTTTTTTTATAAATACCTCATTTAATATAAATACCTGACAAAAAGTCACATGTAATTTTTGAAGATCAGCATACTTTCGAATGACTTTGAAGCACTTTTTGAAATAAAGTGTCCATTATGACCAGTTTCTTCTGCTAAGTGATAATTTCACCACAGTCGTAACAGGATTTTGTTTACATTGAAATATTTTTTTATGGTTATTTTTTCCTTTGCTTTTATTTTAATAGTAACATATAATTATAGACTAAACCCCATTCTCAATTTTAAATTGCATACTTCATCAATAGTATTGAATTTTTAATCATCAATTCTAGATAAATATAATATACAAGATAGATTAGTAATATTTACCTGAACTAATAATTGTAATGTCATGCCGTGGATACAGTTTTAGTGATAATCTCTACGACTATTGCCATTATGCCCTATTATTTAAGAAGTTAAGTTAAATTAGGTTATTATAAATATTTGAAAGGTTAAATTATATTTAAAATAAATTACCTCTATGTCTATGACTACTTGAGTTACGGCGATCACGGCTTCTACTTCTTCGTCTTTCTCTTTCATGTCGTTCTGATTTTCTAAAAAATACATTAGGTTTTCTTATATATTCATGAACTCTTTAATAACATTTTAGTATCACATTTTTAAATACCTATCAGTTCTATGATGAGAACGGTCTCTGGAGCTTTTGGATCTCTTCTCTCGATCAGCATCACGACTATTTCTATCTATGTCTTTAGAGTTACTTCTGGAAAAAAAAAAAAATTAATAATGCATCAGGAAAAATATTTAATAATAATTAAATACCTAGTATTTTCCATCCGCTTTTTTCTTTCTTCTTCTCGTTGTTTTTCTCTTTCTTCAGCATACTTTTTTCTTTGTTCTTGTATTTCGTTCACTGCGTTTTTTAAACGTGCATATCCCATATGTTGTTTCCCCATCAAATGATCATCAATACGCGACTGAGCATCACCAACGATTAAAAATGCTCCACAAACTTCACATACTTCCATTTGTTTTTCTTGAGCAGCAGCTAATTCATACGTCTAATATCAAAAAATAATTTTATATCATACCAAAATAGTTTAAATTATATAGTATCTAATGGTATTTTTAAAATTTACTTGAGACCAATGAATACTTTCGTTTTGCTTTCTCAAAGCATCACGATCTTCTTTTAATTGATCACAAAGTTTCATAAGTCCTTGAGCTTCTTCAACATGACCACAAGTACCCATTTGTTCTGCCTCTTGTACCAACCCATTAATTTTTTCTGATAAAAGTTTAATTTGCTCTTGATTTTTCAGACTTTGACTATTTGAATGCGACACAGGCTACAAAATATTGATTTAAAATATTAATTAATTGTATAATTATGCATTAGTATTTATAATTTATTTTACCTAAAATCATTATTATATTGTTATGTTAAATCAGTTAATAAGTAGACTATATTAAAATCACTTAATAACACTTATAACTTATAAATTATAACCAATATATTAAGAAAATCCCTACGATATTAAAACAAAAATAATTTCTTTCAATATTCTTTTTTCTCGAGTAATAACAATTATACCTGTTTTAAATTACTGAAATATGTATTTAATATGTATTTTTTCTGTCATACTATACATTCTTGACAATATTTACAAGTAAGTAATGACAATACAATATGATTTGTGAAATATGTGAATTATCAGAACTAAAAATATAATTACATAATCCTCATAAATGTTATTTCATTAAAAGTAGATGAATTATATATTCTTCATTGTATGTTAAGATTATATATATATTAAATAATAAACAAAGTTTTTAAAGTCAATACATTAAGACAAATTTATATTATATTGACTCAAGCAATTTAGAACGAAAATTAAAACAGTCCTAATACAGAAAAAATATAGATAAATTGATTAAAATAATAATATATGCATACTAATACCTACATTATCAATATAAATTTAAAATGAGCTATTACCCATTTACTTACACACAATAAATAGAATCTAATATCTAATATTATTTAATATTAAATAAATTAAAATATAAAATGGGGGGAATTATTTAATGAAGTACCTCAAAATCTTTGACGTGATAAGATTCGAGGCCATTATCGCCGCTTCCATGATCAACAATACAGCATCCGATCACAATCTGCCTTTTTTAAATTACCTATAGAATACGCTAATAACTTTTAAGGCCAAATGAAATTATTGATTTCACTTTTGTACCATTCATTATAAACAATGATTGTAAATAGGTTATTTAAAATAATGTTCAAGAACTTACATTAAAATGTTGTAATGTTACCTAATTAATTATAAAAAAGCTTTAGAATACTAACCGTTTCAGTTTTATTCATAAGCTCCAACCTTTGTTTGCCTTTTTCGATGCGACGCTCAACATCATTCAATAAACTTGTAGCAAAAGCCACAAATTCGTCTTCATATTGCATCTTAGAACGAATACTAGCTTCATTATATTGTATTTTAGCTTCTTCGCAATGAACTTTTGGACAAGCTCCAAGATCAGCACGAGTATTGACAAACAAATCATGGGGGCAGAATTTAACCATAAAATATTTACAAAACTGAAAACAAAATTAAAAGTGTTATATAAATTGAAATATAAATTAAAATATTACTCATTTGACACACTTATTTTGAATATTATTAACAATATATTATTCCTTTCAATGGCGTAACTTGGAGAGAATATTTGAATGACATATCAACATCAGGTCTTTTTTTTTAAACAAATTAATTGTAAATTTGATTACATTAATACATTATCGAAGTATTAAATAGCCTAAATTATTTAAGAAATACTTATGACAGTAAATTTCACATTTATTTTTAAATGTGTAAAAGTACAATATAATAAGTAAATAATTAATAACATGATCTGTATTTTTATTAAATAGAAAAGAGCAGCAAATTTAGGGATTAATTTAAATGAAAATGATTTATTGTGTAACAATTAAATAGGGCTAATCCTAATATTGATAATGTGACAATAGAAAATTAAAATTAACAGTTTCATTTTGTTGATAGTTTTTTCAGCATACTAGAAAATTTTTTATAAACCATAAATCAGATTTAGAGATATTTAATAACTACGCATTTTAGTTCTTATTATTTTTAATAATTAAATGGTAATATTTTCATAAATATAAGTTATTAGATATATATGGGTAATTTGAATTATGTTTTCACATGATTTCATTAGTCCGATAGATAATTTAGACTTTCTTAGGATTTCTAATGCCTTTATTATGATTCAAAAACTTCAAAAACTAACTCTTAAAGTAACTTATTAAATTTTTCATACCCATAATTGACAAGAATGTACTACTAATCGAGGTAAAAATATGGTAAAAAAGTATAGTCTAATAATTTAAACATATAGACTATGCCAGATATCTTTTTCCTGTGTAACAAAGAATAATATCCTAAAATTAATTTTCTTCTAAAGAATTTTTGCCGTTTTCTGTATTAACAGCTACTCTAGAATGAACATTTGCAAGTTTAAACACATTAAAACTTATTGTCATTGGAGTAAATAATATTCTGGTTTTAATTTTAGGATTCATTTTTAACTACCTATAATTCAATATTAGTTTATTGACACTCTATGGATTTTAGATTTTTGTTTATTTTAGGTTACACTTCACAAATTAACAACTATTATATCAAACACATTATATCAAATGTTGAGGAAATTATCAACAAACTGGCCAGAAAACCAAGAAAACAGAAAATATAACAAACTATAAGAGTAAAAAAAATAATATAATAAATTATTATAAATTTAATTATTGCTCTACTTCTAGTCTTGTAACTATTATGAAAAGTCCACATCACCCCCACAATATGGTTCTCGTTACGCCATTGATTTATTTGAGTATTTACTACTTATCAAAATGACTCATAAGTACATTATTATAGTAAAACTAAAACATACTTCAGGATCTTCCCAGTGCACAGGTTTTTTTTGAGCATTTGGACCATCATTTCTATTACGTCCCATGAGCTCATCAAGTAATGCTGCTGCTGCTGATACAGCCATTATATAATAAGCAGTTAAGTTAAATTTTAAAAATATTAAGTGCAGTAATCGAATCAATTAAGCCAAAATAAATTGTTATGTTGTAATGAAAATTAAGATTTATAAAAGTTGAAGGTAGTAAATAAATTGTGAATAAATTATTTTATAATAATTGAAGAATGTTAAATTTGGTCACACGAGACGTTTAGAATTAGAAAAATATCTAAAGGATAAAAATAATAGTTATCTGAATAATTATTCTGAGTAGCTAATTTTTGCAAATGCTGATAACGTTATTGTAATTTCTAAAATCATAAAAAGCGTCATACCACCATTCATTTATTATGTGCCACCACGGAGCCTTTTGAAAATAACATGGTATGATGTATTATCGTCAACCGCGGTAGCTGAAAAACGAATGCGAGAAACCACGGCCACGAGCTCTAGACAACAGACCTTGAACACTTCGACGTAAACACAGAATTTGCGGCCATGTTTCTGACGGATATCGCTAATTGTGATAACAATGATACTAATGTTTTAGTTCACGTCGACAGTCTATATAGCCTCGAGTGTCTACTTTAAAAATTTAAAGAAAAAAAATCTATTCATTCCTAAAAGGTTTATGACTGTTCCGTATAATTTAAGTGTGGAATATGAAATCAAAAATAGGTTTCATAAAAAAAATGTATTTATTTAACTGAACATAATTTTAATCGGTATAAACGGTCGCACTGATGCGTCCCTCAACAAAATGGCGGATTCAATTTCACAGTCTCCCCTCTATAAGTGTGTTTTCCATGTCATTTGTTATCACTTTATCAGTGTCCATTCTGATTTATTTTTTCTGTGATCACGGTTTTAAGATCAATTTAACGATATATCGTTGTCCGTGATATTAGAGTTCAGTGATAACGACTACATGTTAGTGTAGTGTGTACTATAGAACTATGTAGTGTTAATTGTTGTGTTATGATATTAAATTATATTAATGTCAGTCGTTGCCTGTTGGATTTGGGCAGCTTGTTAAAATGAAATTCAAGAATTTAAGATTGAATATGAAATTAAATAAATAATAATTTTTTTTTATTATTTGTCTTAAACACCTTAGATCTCAATTATTTATTTAAGTGTTGGTTAAATTTTATATTCTGTGTTTGTATTATAACTATATTACTTTTAAAACAGCTGTAACTGTAATATGAATTAATCTGTCAAGTGTAGACGTGAACAATTAAAATTAAAAGAAATGGAAGAAACTAATTTATCATCATCTAGTAGTACTACACTGGTGTTACGTCCACCAGCATCTGATGGCCAAGTAGTTCATTTGAAATTAAAGAAACCTAAAAACAACCGCAAGCAAGTAAGTTGGGATGAACATACTGTTGACAATGAACACTTAAACAAAAAGAAAAGTAAATGCTGTTGTATTTATCAAAAACCTAAGAAATTTGGAGATCCAGATGGAAATGAAAGCAATGAAAGCGATGATGATGAGTGTGATAGTTGCATGGGCAAGAAGAAAACACATTTACTACATAAGCCAAATAACCAAAATGAAGAGCCTAAAGAAGATAATTGATATAATTTAATACTTATTTACTATACATGATTGTATTAATGTATAGATTTTCTTTACTTAATAGAACTATATGTGCATATAATTTTCCACTCAATTTGTAATCAGTAAATTCAAATATTTATTTCTTTTAATAATATATTGTAACTGAATATTACATTATAAGTTTCAATTAAATTTATTTTTAATTGTTTAAAAATTGAATAATAAGTGCACTTTTTAATAAATTATTGAAGCCTATACGTAAGCCATGTAAATCAAATCCCAAACAATAATTCTTCACCTCATAATAAATTCCTTTCTCATACATTAAAACTTATACTTGATGTACATGTGCTTATACGAATCACTAATTTCGTTCATTTTATCTTCAAGGTACATACTTACCAATCAGCAAAAAAAGCTGATGTGCAATTAAGACTCAATGATATTATTTTAGATCACTTAAAAGTCTTGTGACATATCTACATCCTCTATAGATTATTATTTTAAAAAAATCACCTATTATAACCATAAGGTCACAGAATAGCAAAAACTAAGTTAAAGACATGAACTATATCTTAGTCCCAGGTTTAAGTAGAAGTGAAATACTAAATACACCACAGCAGTGACCATATCTCAAGCACAGTAAATATTACTCATGAATCTAAAAATGTCTACAGCACCACACCAAAACTACAAGTACAGAATCTATTTCTAACTCTCCGTGGACTAAAATAGGAATTATTTAGCCAATTAAAACATGCCGAGGTACAATTTTTAAATCTCTCATACGAAATTTTCTTTGTATGTCAAACTATGTCATCACCATGCTGATTTTCTAAACTACAAATTATTTATAATATACAACTAATTAGTGTAAATATATTCATAAGATATGATAATTAATTATTTTTAATGTTAATGATTGATTACATTGCAGTATTTCTACAACTATTTAATTTACAAATAGGTGTTTTGACTCTAATATAATATATTTAATTGACAAATTACTATAAAAGACAATAATATATCATTTATGATCATAACGGGGTATATTAATCTTGAATAGGGATTATGTTTCAAATTATCACATTTTTTACTAGAAATTCATTCTGTGCAAATCATGATGTACTTAAAAATAGTCAAAAATATATAGGTACCAGTTACATAGTTTAAATTATTTGTTGTTATTTGAGATTTGATTGAAAAATAACTCAACTTTTAGTTTTCAAATCTATAACAGACAATATCATAAATGATTGATATCAATTGTTTTATTATTTTTAATGACATTATGTAATCAATTTGAAAACTATTTTACTTTCTCAGAATTTAAACATAACTAAAATATAACAGGACATTCATATATTATATACAAATGTACAAGATATACATTCATAATAACAATTAAATAAACAATGTATTATTTAAATATATAATTTATAATATCAACAATAATGTAAATACAATTCATTACTAATAAATAATAATTTACAATTGTCAATAAACAATTTAATAAATTTAATAATTATTTAAATAAATTTATAATAACTAAACAATATTTATTTTTTGACATACTTTAATTGAGCAGAACATTAAATTAAGATTTTTGTCATGAAAAAAATTAATATATATATATACATTTGAAACAGAAAAATATCAAGTTTTTAAAACCTCTAACACTCCACCGACAAGTTTTAATGAACCAGTGACCAACACTCGAAAGTATGTATTTTTTTCAGAAGAGCTGCAAATTTCTATATGTTCGATAGTTTCTTCAATAGAATTAAGTACTTTTACATCACAGAAATCAATGGAATTTTTCATATTATAGCATTTGATTAATTGCTCATTGTAATTAAAATTCATGTCAATAGTATCTGAAATAAATAATAAATATAAAATAAAAATATATATATACATGTAAAGCAATTCATTTCAGGTGTTTTAATAAGATTAGTTAGTTGACTTTTAATGTGAAAATCCGTGAAAATTAATAGTAATATAATAATACACAAGTTGCTTATTAATTAATGCTGATAAATTGTATTTAAAAAATTATAAAATGTAATAAATTAACCCCCTCATTGCTATTAATTATTTTTGTTTTTGGCATAAATTGATTTTTTTAATAAAATAATGTGCTTTAAATGTAAGGAATATTATACATAAAAATAGTTGATACCAATTATTATAAAAATAAGATTTTCGTTAAAGCATATTTCATAGATAATAATAGATTTAGTATTTATAATCAATGGTGATAGCAAACAATGACAGATTTGTTAGTTGGATCCATGGAGAAATTCAAAATATGACCTCCCAATGCACCAACAAGATGCTATTTGGGACCGAAAACTTCGGTAAATATTATAACTTCAATAAATCAATCTTAATTGCATTAAATTTACTTCTTAGATACCCCACAACATTATTTTTAAATCCTCCACTGATAGCAAATACTACATCAATAATAAAAATATAACTTAAAACCCAAGAAACTGAAAAAAAATATAAATCATTTAATTAATTACAGAATTTTGAAATTAAATCCACATAAAAAATTTGTGATATTAAGCATTTTATAAATTAAAAAAATATAAGAAACATAAAAACCAAAACAATTTATTTTATGATTAAAACTTTTAGATACAAAACTTAGTTTTGTACAATATCTGTTAAACATTATTGTTAAAGATAATTAACAAATAATTACCTGGACGACGATTATGAATAGATGTAATTATTGGACACAATAAAACTAAATCTATTTTGTTTTCAGTAGATAGCATTTTTAAGAATGAACTGTAATCTCTTAAAGCCGTGACATTGAATATTAAAATATTTTTTATATTCCTAAAATTGAAAATAAAATTAAAAAATGAAAATATATTTAACCTTAATAATATTATAACAGAAAAAAATCAAATAGTGTGTTTTCAAATTATAAAAGTTAATAAAAAAATAGATAAGTTTAGTGAGTTTTAAAAATCATGCCAAGTGTTTTAACTTAATTTTTTTCATAATTTAACACATCATATCTTACATTTGAGATTTTGGATAAAGGTCTGAGAACCATTTACTACACAATTCTATACTTTCAATTGTATGGGCCCCATCTAAAAAATATTCTAGATTTGATGATGCATTTAAAATTTGATTACGACCAGGCCATTTAAAATCTCTTAAAGCGTGTATGTCTTCTTTATTGATTTCCCAAATTGGAGCTTGTTTTATTCCATTCAACCCAATGTTACATTTCTTTAACCATTCTGAAAAAATTTTAAATTAAAATTTTAAGAGTAGTTTCTTTTTACAATTTATTATTTTGTTCTTAAAATAAAAATACTTTATTTACAACATTTTATGTACAAACCATAAGTATTATTGCGATTAATCCATACATTAACAAGTTGAATTGCTAATGAAGCATTTATCTTTTGCACTGAACTTAAAACGCCTAATTGTGATGTATTTGTAAGCCAATCATACATATTAAATGGCGGAGCTTCTAATAATGTCGTCTAAAACAAATATTTTATAAATCAATTCAAATTTATATCAATCACTTCATAAAAGATATTATAATAATATAAAAAATTAAGGATAACTCAACCGTCTAAATCACAACATTACAACATTACTCAATAGAGGCATATTTTACCCAATACAATTCAATTAATTACCCTGGGTGGTCGGGGTTAGAATAGACCATCGGTTGTCCCTGCCTGTCGTAAGAGGTGACTAAAAAGGACTTGTAGGAGGTTAGAAGCTCTTACAATATTGAGTGTAGGTATCCTCTTAGAGGTAGAAACAGCTACACATCAAATAATAATCAGCAGATATAGTAGCCATGTAACTGGTGGTTACACTGCGATGTGGAAGGCAAAAGGGAAACCACCGCATTAACATTCCCTAGTGAAAGGAACATGATGTTCTCTCAAGTAGAGGAAGACCAAGATTGCAATAAATAAGCCAGATAATGGAAGATCAAGGATATACTTCATATCAAGAGTTAAAGAGGAAGGCTAGTGATAGAGAAACATGAAAGTTGATGCAAACCAATCAATAGATTGAATACTGCAGAAGAAGAATTCAATTAATAAAAATTTAAAATAAATATAATCAATTTAATAAAATGTCTTACATTTTATGTTACCAAAACCAAATTAATCCATAATCAGTGAGTAATATCTATAAAAATATAATAATAAAATTATAACAAAATTCCACTCCAAATTTGTTGTTTATGTGCTAATTTTATTTTCCAATGGCATATTAGACCTTTAAGAGTAAAATATATAAAATAATATCATTACACGATTTTAAATAATGAAACAATAAAAATAAATTAAAAAACTATGCCACTAGATGAATATATTTGGAATTTATATGGTCTAAAAACAATTTGTTGTAGTTCCAAATTTTTATTTTTCAGATTGAAATTTAATTGATTACCAAATTTTATTAATGTTATCATAAAAATGTATTTCTCTAAAATATACAACAGCAAAAGGTCAAGATAATAATTGTTTTTTACTATCTGTCTTTTCTATCATAGGTTATCTACTATATAGATACCCTATATGACCTATTATGCCATATTTAGCACCTATTCAAATCAATACTACTTACTGAATCCTGTAATGCATAAGCCTTGATATGTTTATGTTGTGATAAGATAAATTTATCAAGTAATAAAAATTACTATTTAAAATTTAAAACCAAATCTAAAAAATCACTTGCCTGCTTTTCCACACTTCGCTTAATTAATACTTGGAGCGTTTCTTTAGGTTGATTATTTGAAACGATTGTAACAGAATTTGGCTTCATAATTCCACTTTTTTGCCATGCTATTTCTTGTAAAGTATTTCCTAATACAGTTGTATGATCAAACCCAAGTGATGAAATTCCAACAACTGATGTTTTCCTAAATTACATATTATGGTAATAATTTCTCAAAAAATAAAAAAATTAACTTATCTAATTTACCTTAACACATTTGTACAATCATATTCACCTCCGATTCCAGTTTCAATGATTCCAACATCCACCTTTTCATTTATGAACATTTTAAAAGCCATTATAGTTAAAAACATAAAATATGGTGGCAATTCTTCACCAGAACTCTGAAATTATACGGAATAGCAACATTTAAAATAATATTGTACATAAACAATAAGTATAAACTATACTTAGGTATTTAATAATACTTGTTAATAGTAAGCACCATAACAAATGATTTATAGAATAATTTTAATACATTTCAGAGACAATTAAGCTTATTTATAAAAAATATAAAACAAAATAAATAATGTTTAATGGTTAATACTCATATAATAATAACAAAGTAATATAAAATATAAAATAATATAAATAAAAATAAAATAAATAGGTCTTGCCTGGAGTATTATAACAAAGAGCACATTTTAATAGTCACAACCGTTTTTGAATAAAATCCATCATTAGGTGTAAAGAACGCACACATTTTTATTTATATTATTTACATATTTAATAGTTTTAATAAATTATTTTATATATTTAATAACACTTTCCTACTTATAAGTTATAAACAAAACTAGCACCTATATTATATTTATTTTAAAACCCCGCTGTAGATAATAAATAAAAATGAAAAACTCACTTGTTTAGATATAATTGAATCATAAACATTCCAAAAATAAAATATAAATTTATCCTCAGAAATTACTTTTCCATCAATGCGGAATCTTTCCTTCACAGTTATTAAATGTGGAGAAGTGAATAAGCCAGTACGATAACCTTTATATGACAGTAATTGTTCACAAAATACACATGTTGATCCTTTTCCTTTTGTCCCAGCAACATGGATGACTGAAAGCTTGTCCAAATCTTCAAAACTCACACCGCATCTGTTTTCATTTATAGCCTTCAGAACAATTTAAATTAGCTACCAACACCGGAATGAATACTATTATATTGTACACTTTTAAGTTGTATACTATTTAGTATTTACCTATTTAAAAATATGTTCACCTGTCCTAATTTGGCTTTTCCTGGATGATGGGTAAGTTTGGAAGTTATGCTTTGCAAAGAGTTCAACATTTTAACCGTATTCTATAAAATTAATAGTAATTAAGTATAGATTACATTTATTTTTATGTTATACTTCATGATAAAATTAATTTTGAAATTCTACTTATTTATGATCTAATTTATTTGCTGCTCAAAATAATCAACTAAACTGCTTACATAAATAAAACCACATTTTCATTCATAGATTTATTAACATTAAAAGTACATCTATATTTACATTTTTCATATGACAAGTTAGAAAAACAAATTACATTGAAACTAGTGAAAATGCATAAAATTGTATTACAACAGCAAATATATATTTGATTCATATATATTACAGGCTAAAAGATATTTGGTTGGAAAATTTCCATCGAAATCTGAGATTGTTAAATGATTTCCTCATCTTAAATTTTAAGTGTAGAATTTCATACATCATGTTATATTAAACATTTCTGAATTAAATATATTACTAACAATAAATAACATAATTTTTCTAGCTATTTTACACAAATGATTTGAAAGGTTGAAATATATTCCATATATTTTTCGAATAAAACTTAGTAAGCAAGGTGTTGAGCCTCAAATATTCATTTTCTTGGATAATTTAAGTAAACCGAAATTATTTAGTCACTACAACACTATAATTTTGTAAAATATTAAATTTTTTATCATATCACAGTGATTTATCAGTTATTTTTTAATAGCAAAACATATTTTTAATTTTAAAATATATATTAAATGTATGTGTGTGTCATATGAAAGTCAGATCATAAAAATCAACAATCAAATCATCAAAGAATAGACTACATTTCATAAGTCTAATGGCATAGTTAAATAATAGTATAAATAATTATACTTAAATAATAATATACACATATTATGCAATAGGCAATCAAATTAACATAATTTCAAGGGTAGTTTATTAAATAAAAAGCAAGTCAATAGCACATTTTTTAATTGACATTTAACGTCAATCATCAAATTCGTACCTACTAGATGAGAAAAAAAAACGCATGTCATATAAATAAAATACGTAATTAGTATGTGATGACTGATGATATTTAATACAACAGGTGTGTTTGCATTTTTTATTAAACGGTGTAAATTTTCAGTTTCTTATACTCGATACGCATTAAACGTAAAACGAAAAATAATTTTGAAAAATATTTCTTTTACAGCCTATTAAGTCTGAAAACTATGTATTAAATAAATATTATAACGATTTTCGAATTCTTACGTCGTACGAATGAACACCAAAGTCGTTGACAATACTCATTTTTCTTCTGTCGATAACACCCGATATGTTTGAACCAATATTTCTCAATAACGTCTTATTGCACATTGACATTATAAGCATCGAACAGTTAACTATAAGTTGGTATGGGAAATACGAAACAAAGTGCGAAATGCGAATTCGCTCGTCAATGAATATCTCGTATCAGATAAAAAAGAACGTTGTACTTGACGTGCGGCGTACGTCTTGCGGCTTGCACACGTTGAATTCAATATCAATATTATCAATATGAATTACGAAATAAAAAGGGCGGGACTCGTCATAGGTTATGGATTTAACATCATATTTTGAACTTATTATCGAGCGACGTCGACTTTCGGTATTTTAGGAAACCACGGTACAGCCTGTCCCGGTCGATCCGCATAAACATTAGGTTTTAGATTATCAGTGTACGTTTGCGCCGTTTGTGACCGATTTACGTAAATTTTATTTTCGTACAGGGTCGTCGCTTCGTCGTCGTCGCTCTGCAATCGGCCGTTGCATTGCAATACATCGGTGTTAATATTATATTATTGTCGTGTTATTACCACAGAGGCAAAAAAGTACACGGACAAATAAATTATCATTGCTCAACACGTTACATTATATACGTACATCATTTCAAATATATTCGATCTCGACTACATTTAGTATTTATTATTTTCCATTATTGGTTAGCACAGCAGCACATTGCTTTACTCAAATCAGTAAAATATGGATAAAAAACGGAAATGTTTTAAAAAAGGCGACACTATTTTAATCGATAAGCCATTTGTTCACGTACTCAGGTCAACGTTTAAAAACGAAAAATGTGATTATTGTTTTTCCGAGTGAGTAGACGGTTTTATATTGTGTTTGATATGTGATTTTTGTTACTGTTGAATATTTGATAATTCAACTGTCATGTTTTAGATCAAGCCTGTCCAGATGTTCGGGCTGTCAATACGTTTTCTACTGTAATCACGCTTGCCAAAAGTCATCGTGGAGTGAACACAAGCGAGAATGTCCTAAAATGAAAAAAATTTATCCCAGAGTTCTTCCAGATGCAGCAAGAATTATGTCAAAAATATTAATTAAACTTAAGGTTAGAATATATTATTGTTTGTAGTATTTACAAATAATTATTTAAAAATATTATATCATGATGTGTAGAACGGAGGAAGAACAGAAAAAAGTTATTACACATCTAATCGCTATAGAACATTCAAGGATCTCATGTCACGTAATATTATTAGTTAACTTTTATTTTTATTATACTCTATTAAAACTCATTAAAATATATTTTAGATTATCCTAGTTTAAAAGAAGATACTCATCGATTAGAGCATTTTTCTACTCTGTTTGAAGTATTGAAAGAATACATGGGTGAAGGAAATCTTCCTAATGCTATAGATTTACTTGGAATTTATGGTCGAGTAAGTTAATAAATATTTATAACTATTTGTTTAAACTGGTGAGAAATATCCTATGCAAATAACAAAACAGATAGTTAAAATAAAACTTAATTTTGTATTTGTTTTTTCCAATTGTAATACCGATTTTTTATGTTTAAGGCAAACATTATTGATATAACCATATCCCTGTAATCTGTATTCATATACAGTAGAACCTCGATTATCCGAACTAATTGGGACCGCACCTAGTTCGGATACGCAAAAGTTCGGATATTGGAAATATAAAATAAAAATATTTATTATTATTATTAATATTTTATTAGAATTACATTATTACATTACATTATCAGGAATACATTACATTATTAGAAATAAATAAATACATAATTAAATACATTACATTTATTTTATTTATTATAATTTTTTGACATAATTATCAATTTTAATTTGACGAATTCGGATAACAGAACGTTCGGATACGCTAATTATAGTTCGGATAATAGAGGGTTCGTATAACGGAGGTTCGGATAATCGAGGTTCTACTGTATTTCTGAATTTAAACTTATTTATCTAGATCACTGTTATTTCCATGTATGATATTTATCTATGAATCAGAAATTATGTATAGAATTATATTCATAGTTTGTCTCATTTTTAAAATTTTTTTTTTTTTTTTTAATTTAAAATTATGAACACATTTTATAATATATATATATATTTTTTTTTTTTGACAGATGTGCATTAATGCATTTAATATATTAGATGACAATTTAAATACTATCGGAACAGGTATATATTTAGCAGCTTCAGTATTAAATCATTCATGTGTCCCTAATGCTACTGCAACATTTGATGGTATTCAATTAAGAATTGGGGCTATAATGGACATTGAACATACTGATCCTGAATTGGTATACTTATAGTTATAATATTATATGAACTAAATATTTAATTAAATAACTTATTTATAGCATGTATTTATATCGTATTTGGAACTCATGCAAACTACTCAAGAACGGCGAAGAGAACTACAAAACAATTATTATTTTTTGTGTGAATGCAAACGTTGCACAATTAACTATGAAAAAAATTATGTAAACTCTATGATATGCACTAATGTAGATTGTCAGGCTGCAGTTCCTATAAAAAATAAACTGGAAGAGGTGTGTTTTATTTTATTAGTCCAAACTTATTCTAATTATGATGTATGATTTAAATTTGTATTTTTTAGATTTCAGATTCAATTAGTTGTTCAAAATGTTCAGAAAAAATAAGTAAGGATAAAGTCCAAACATTTTTTGATGTTACAGATTTTACGGAATTCCAATTAAATAGAATGAAAGATATTGGTTGTATCCTTTTCTTAATTATTTTTTTGTTTATAATCTATTTATTTATATAATTTAAACAAATGTGAGTATTTTCCATTGACCTTTTTAGATATGGATGTTTGTAAAATGTGTCTAGAAAAACAAAGTGGTATTTTTCATCCAAATAATATCAATCATATTAAGATATTAGATTTAGCTTTTGAAAGTGCTATAAAAATTGAACAATGGAAGGAAAGTTTGAAGTATGGAATTCTTTTAATTGATGGATATAGGTATATAATTTTTCAATAGTTAAACTCTAATCAGTTTTATACGAAATGAGAAAAATGTATCTTAAAATTAGAAAAAATTAACCATAATATAAGTTTAAATTTGAAGTACTATAAAATATTGCCATAATACTTACATTATGCTTTATAATGATGTTACAACAAACAGTAGTAAAACATTATTTCTATTACTATTTTAAAATTCATTTAAGTATAATATGATATACGATTAGTTTTTAATAGGTATCATTGATGTTAAAATTTATAACGTTAAAAATTATAATTTTAAAAATATTTATTTAATGATCAATTATTTTTCAGGGTTTATTATGGTGAATGTCATCCCTCTTTGGGCATTTTATACATGAAGTTATTTAAGATAAGTTCTATTGTTGAAAATGCTGAAACAGCAGTGAAATATTTAAAAAAAGGAATGTCTATATTAAAAATAACTCACGGAGAAGATCATAGTTTGTATAAAAATGAAGTTATTCCTTACTGTAAAGAATTAATACGGTATTTTTAAATGCTAACTAAAGAGTTTTTGTTTAAATTTAGAATATTTATTTTTAAGTATTTTCATTGAAATATTCAGTAGTATAATATCATGTATTAAATATTTATGTAATGTTTGATAAGTTATCTTGTTTGGTTTTTACTATCATTATTTACCATGTTAACCTTATTGTATTGTACCATGTTTCCAGTCAATTTGGATATTATTATCTTGTTATCACTTCACCATTAGATACTAATCCAATTGAGGAATTGTGCAAAACTACAAAATGAAAATTTCTGTATCTCGAATTGCCAGTATTACACTTGTTTTGTAAATTAAACCCTAAAATGTTCCTGTATATTAAAGTTTTTATTTATTGACTATTTTATTATCATTATTATTTTTGTTTTGTTTTTATTTTTCGTAATCATGAGTATGTTATACACCATTAGTCATAATCTCATATAACAATATTATTGTAATGCCTAATTTATTTTTATATATTTTTCTCTATTGATGCTGTGTAATATGAAACTTATACATTTTAATATTATATTTATCATATAATGCTTATAATATGAGTTGGTTCAAACGAAATAGAGGATTTGAAAAAATTGACGATCTTGATTTATCTGCATGTTTTGATAGTTTTAATAAACATTGGCAACAAACCTTTGAAATAATTGATCGGTTTCAAGTGAGTATTATATAATTTTTTTAATTTTGAATGAGTGTTGTTATTCATTATTATTTAGTTCAACAAGTTAAAGTAAATATTACACTATAAAATATATTGACAGAATCATTGTTTACTTTAAACAATTGTCAAATATTGAATTTTACCACAAAGATTATTGTTGATCATTATCTAAACAAAACATTAATTATTACTTAATTGATTTAAAACTACAAAATTATTATTAAATATTAAATACACTCAACTTGAATGTCTATTATACTAATTGAAATAAAAAATATTTGAAATTGATATATTTAATAATATATTATTTACATTTTTGATCACATTTAATATCAAGGTTAAATTACAAGTTAAATAAATTGCATTTAAATTGAAAGATGGGTGTTATTTGTTTCTTTCCCAGCTTCTTCGGTTCATTATGGATCTTTGATGTACGTTAATTTTTTTTAGTAATCGATTTCATTATAGTTGTGTTTTTACTCTTGAAATGGTTGTTAATCAGTTGCAAAACCCTCAATATGGAGGGCCAAGCGTAACCAATCTTTTAATGGGTTCAAAATAATTGCTATTGTGATGAACCTTTTTTTTGTTTCCAAGTATAATACAATAGTTTCAATTTATAGATAAATTAGGCAAAGGTTCTTGTCTTTATTAAGCCTGTCTGAATACACCAGTAAAAAATTGAAGGTTTTTTGATTCTGTTCTTAGGAATTTCTTCACAATATGCGGCGGTATAGATTATCCTGTAAATAGAATTAGAGGATGCTTCTGTACCTGAAAAGTTCTAAAAAAGTCATGTTTGTATTTAATTAAATTTACATTTTACAATTAAGACTTCACTTGGAAGAAATTCATTTTTCATTTTTGTTATGATTAGATGATCATTTATTGCAATTTTTAAACTAAAAATCGAAGTTGGTAATTACTTAAATAATTTTCATTAACAAAAATAGTTATTTTATTTTAAACCCGAAATTTTCATAAATATAAAATGAGTCTTTTTTTCTTTCTTTGATCAGTAATTTTTTTTAATTTACATCACAAAAATATGCTACAGAAATTGTATGTAGCATATTAAACTACACTTAAATATTGGAAATATCATTGATAAATTTAAAATTTGTTGTTACTGTTTTTTATTGGTACAAATATATCATATAATTTATATAAAAATGAATAATACTCCACAAATGTATTGTTTATATAACTTTTAAATATTAAATGATTAATAATTATTATACAATTAAATACAAATTGGCTACGTATTTATGTTTATTAACTTTGTATATTATAGCCAGTACTAATTCACTTTCTTATTTAAAAAAATTCATTACATGTTTTACAGACTTCAAAAGGTGTTATTAAATATGATGATATTGTGGCTGTTATAAATCATTTAAACCAATTAATTAAACTACTGTTACTTGATGTGCAATCAACAAAGTCAACAAATCAATCACGTTGCTTGGAATATTTTTTACATAACCAGTTACTAGGGAAGTTATATTCATGGAGTTTAAAAACAGATCGGTGAGTACCTACATGTAGTTTTACAGTACCTTAAATATATTTTAATTGATTTGTATTATTTATTTTTAGATACAAAAATTATTTGAAACTGGAACAATTAAAAATTTATGGAGTTCTTTTGTCAGAATTTCGAGGCCATCAATTACTCTCTGATGATTCTATATTAAATCCTTTATTGTTGATATTAAACTCTTATGATGGTGATTGCTTGTCTGTTGAAATCGAAAAACATTTGGTTACCGTTTTAAGACAATTTTGTGTAGTTCTTTCTCATCATCCAAGTGTATTAAGCAATGTTTTAAAAGAAAATACCAAGAATTCAAAGTAATTATCACCATTATTTTATTTTTTCAATTAATTGAATACTGTGTCTTTTTTTAGATGTGTTATATTATCCTTGTTAATGGCATTTATTCATCGAGATGGATCTATTGGCGAAGAAGCTCGTGACGCTCTTTTAATATTTGTGTCATTATCTCGTCAAAATGATATTCTAGCTAATATTATAACCTCTAAATCAAATGTGAGTCCTGTACTGGCAACTGGTTTAAGCGGTCTATATTCAGTGTTACCTCGAAAATTAGATATCGAAAATGATTGCTACAGACTGAGTCCAGAAAATATAGAAGATGTACCTGAACTAAATAATTTTTTAGCATCAGTAGAACTTTGTAATGCTGTTGCTAAAATATGTCATAAAACTGTGTATGATCAACTTTTAGATTATTTATATCATGGGTTCCTTTTACCAGTCGTTGGGCCAGCATTAATGCAGGTAAAAAATTTTAGCTAATTTTATTTTTACAGTAATTTTGATATAGACTTTTTAGAATTTCTAGATTTAGAATCTCCCGATAAAAAGAGGTTGAATAAGGTGTGTAGAGAATCATAAATAACTATTATAAAATATCACAATTAATATTTTATTTATTATAGTTTTTACCTTAAAAGAATTCAATTTTATAAAGATTTACTTAAATTTTTTATTTAATGTCTTAGAAAGATATGCATCATTATTAAATTAATTTTTTTAAATAAAATACATTTAGTCTAGGTGATATGGAGTATTATTTAATTGTATAGTTATAATGATGTACAGAAAATAGCTTATTTAAATAACTGTATTACTAATATTTATTTTTAGTTCATTAATTAATAATTAAATACAATAATAATTTGTATTATTATTATTACCCTAACAAAAATAATTAATCATGATAAATTATATATAAACTTTCTGCTATTATAATTATTAGCTTCTATAATTAATAAAGATGGTGAAAGTAAAAATTAAAGAAGGTTAAGCTATTAAACACTTAGTGAAACACATATTTAACATTTAGCTTTTACAAAGAACATATGTATAGGTATTAGGTAAACATATAGACATTTACCAGTCATCGAGTATATGATAGAAAAAAATTATCTAGTAATATTTTTTAAAGAAATAAAACTAATTGTTATTATTTTTTTTAAGGTGTTACCTGGTTTATTTAAAAAAAATCAGGTATACAATTTTCCATTCACAAAATATGTGAATATTTGAGCTTTTTAATTTTAGCCAAATTCACTATACTTTTAAAAAAGCTACCTAATTATTATTTACTCAATAATATTTCCAACATTTTTTATAAAGCCTATATGTTTTTACTAATGATTTCAGTAACGAAAATAAGTTAATTTTTTTTTTTTATTCGATTTTATAAATTATACCAATATTATTGACACTAATAACACATTTCATTTATAAGTTATTTATACAATTATGTGAAACAAATATAAAAATTGTAAGCTCTAATTTGTGTGAAATTAGGAAGCATATCAGAATATAATATATTCATACTCCTAAACAAACTTTTACTAATAAATTATCATCTTCAAACTATATTATAAATGTATTATACAAATAGCCTCATTGTCATAAAATATTTCCATTATCTAAACATTCAAACCAGAGAATTATTCAGTTTTAAAGTTTGTGAAGAAAGTTCTAAAAATTAACAACTTAATTCTAATAAAATAAAAAATATAAATAGTTAGGTTGTTCCATGTTTAATTATGTGTCAATCATAGTTTACATGTTTATAATACATAAATATTATTCACCTATCTATTTCTAACTAACCATTTATTTTAAATGATTTTAGTGCATTAGAAGTTTTTCATATCTCTTTCTATACTTAAAAGAAATAAATACCCTAAACAGTCTTATCCTATAGTTGATCTCTATCAATTTTCGATAAAATACATTGTTAAAAATTAATTTTTGTTAATAGCTTACAGGAATTAAATTATGTTAAAAAAACTGGGTGAGCTACAAACAAAAGTAGAAGTGTTTAGCTTGCTCAAGTTCCCCTCTCCCCTACTTGCATCTATACAGCCCTTCCATTTTGAAATTTTTCATTTTTTGCATGTTAAGCTGAGTTTTTGGAGGTGATAAGAGATTTACAGATTTTTATTAAAAATATTCATCTTCTATCAAATAATTCCACTTGCTCATCAAATACTCACCAAAACTTTCTGTGTGTGTTTTCATATCACATAAAATATCTGCATTTCTTGAAAAAGAAATAGTAAAAATTGAATTGACTTTCATTTATAATTTTGTAAAAAGCTTAAAAACATATCTAACACACTTGTTCAAATCATTATTTTTTTTTATTCTGTTTAGGACTTTGAAAATAATTGCAGTATCAATGCACATTTATCACGGGTAAAATTTATTTGATGTGGTCTGGTTGATTCTTTGCATGACCAAATTTGAGTTTTCATTGTGCTTATTGTTTAATTAATTTGCATGATCAAATGATATATCTTAACATTTAACAAATGGTCATTTTCATTAATCAATTAATCTTATAAACAACTCAAATAAAAGAATACATTTAAAATTGTACTTAAGACTAAACTGGCCATTTTGAAATACCTCCATCAAAGAATTCACTAGGCATAATGTAACCTGTACTATTTTAGTTTCTAATATTCCTATAATAATATTATTACTTATTTTTATTTTTTTCGATTTTTTTTTATCTCTAAATTAGTTTTTATTCACTATTATCATTTGTAATGGCAATGCATGTGCTTTTATATGGTATGTACAACCTTTTTCGGTTGCAATAAAATGCAACAGTGTAAACTAGTCTATAGATTTTAAACATAGAAGTATTTTACTAGTAATTTAGATATATTTTAAATTGCAGAGTTAATTTAATTTTTAATTGTATTTCTAAGGATATTGAATATTTAAAAACTTTGATTTATTATCTCTATCTATATCACATTAAAAACTGTAATTTAAATATATTCTTTATTCACCATACCAATAAAGAAATATGATAAAATATTTTATAAAATTTAAATTCATTATACATTTTATTCGATAGACTTACTATAATTTCATTTTATTTCCTTCAAATACTTTAACATTTTAAAATCTTAAATTTAAATCTAATTTTATTAAAAATGATAGAGATAAAATTAAAACTTTGGTAAAAAAGATTTAATATTAGCTTTTCATTAAATCTGAAATACTTATCGCTTCACTAAATTGTTTGGTTCATGGGATAGATTTTATGTCTAAAATATTATGGTGTATATGAAACTAACTAAAATATCATGGTATTACTTATATACTGCCTTTTAGTAATTATTATGTATATGTAACTTATAGTTATAGTAACAGTAGTTTTATGGGATTTAATTTTTAATTATTTTATATTTGTCTTTCAGTATGTATTGAAGTATTAATATGCTTTATAAGTATATTTCTTATGTATACCTTGTGGCTTATTGTACAAGTATAAATTGTATGTGTGTATGTTAAAAATTTTAGTTTTATTAAATGCTCTGCCAACACTCATCTATCTTTAAATATATAAAGTATACATATCTTATAATTAGGGCTTTAAATCTAGTACAATGATATATCCAGTCCATGAATACAATACCTGATTCTATTAAAATACTTGAAAAAATGCTACAACTTAATACCTAAAATCGCTCAAAATAAAGATGAGAATTGGCATTCATAAAAACTTTAATAATTCAGATTTAAAGCCTTTTGTTAAAATTATTTTAATTTGTGAAGTAAATACTTTTAATTTATTATTAGGTGGCAGAAGAAGAAGTAGCAACAGCAACAGTTTACTTAGATTTATTGCTTCGCAGTGTTTCACACCCAGGACTATTACAGACATTTGTAAAATTTGTGTTGTGTGAAAGATTTGAAAAAATTAAAATTATTGAACTACTTGTGAATCGAATTAATAACAAATCTTTTAAGGTATTATAAAGTTTTATAATAAAAATACATTTTTAGTTCATATTAATTAATTTTTATTTTTGAAATAAATGATTTATTCTAAGTTATTATTATACTATTTATAATTTATAAATGATATGTTTGTATAGGTTTGTATAGCTACACTTGCACTGATGGAAACAATTTTAGATTTAAACTGTGAAGATGTTATGTTAGAACTAGTACTCAAATATTTAGTACCTTGTACGCATATTATGCTTAGTCAACGCTCACGAATTAAACAAGTTGATTCATATTGTAAATCCGCTGATATATTTTTATCCTTGATGCCAGATGTATTTAAGTAAGTAAACAGAGTTAATTTTATATTTTTATTTTATTTTATATTTAATTTTTTTTAGGCATAGAAATATTGATTCTCAAACATTATATTCTGAATATCGCTCTTACTTAAATTGTGCTCGAATCAAGATAGCCGAATGTGCTTTAGAAACTAAACACTGGACGTATTTATATGATGGAGAAAATCCATCTCACACAATTGGTAAAAATATTTATTTCCTTTTCTTTGATTATTAAAAAAAATTTGTTACTAACTAACAATTATATTTATATGTTTTGTGTATTAGTTGAAATTAAAACGAACGATGTAGAAAATGATCAAAATAGCATCTTATCGGCTGATGATAGTTCGAGTGGATATGAAAGTTTTAAAGCTACAAAAGATATTGACAAGTACAATTAAAAAAAAATTGTTGTTTTAATTATAAGATTTTTTTTAATATTATATATTTTCAGATTGCTTGGAACTGATGATAGTAGACCAGATGAAGTGTTTTCAAATACTTCCTCACCATGTGGAAGTGACTCATCTACTTGCTTTATTAGACAATCCACATTCAAACCAAAGGAACCTTTTACACATTACCCCTGTTTGGGTAAGATTTATTGGAATGTCATAGTATTAATTTTTATATTTATTTATGACACTTGTGATTTCTAGGTCCATTTCTCGAGGCATTATTTTCTAAATTAGAAAATATGCCTGATCAAGATTTTCGAATAAATTTACGCTTAACTGCTGTTATGACTCGCCTATCTATATACAACAAACCTTTGATTCAATCATTATTACTCAATCACTCTATGATCTTCCAACCTTGTATTCGTTCTCTATTTCAAGTAAGCTTCAATAAATTTATATCAGTTGTATTCTTTATTTATTTTAATTATATAAAAATAAAATTATTCTTTTTTAGATCTTGCGTTCTTTAAAACAAACTATTGAAACTAAATTAAGTGGCCGTATGGAAAAAATTATAGAAGCTGAAGCATTTTTAATTGAACGAGAAAATAAACTCAGCAACACTCAAAGTAATCGCTCAACTAGTGGAAAGGTTCCTGACGCATTTTCTAGAGGTAAATTGTGTAAATTAATTTTATTAAACTATTATTTTTAAAACAATAAACATAATAACAAAATGTATTAAATCCCTTTTCAATTTGTTTTTTTTTTTAGGTGAAACCAAACGACGTAGCTTATCTATAGCATTTGGAGCAATGTTTAGGAGAAATTCTGGGCATAAAGAAGCAATAGTAGAATCCACCAACAATGGCTACAGGTAGGCACTGTTAACACATCAGTAGACATTTTTTTATTTATTTTTAATCAAATTTTGTATATAAATTTAACATAGGTACTATAGAGAAAACGAAACTGAATCCCTTGACTTGCCCATAAATGCAATAATTCTGGCAGAATGGCTTAAAGAATTGTCAGCTATTTGTCAAGAACATACAATTAGCTAGTAAAAATAAAATATTACTATTAAAGTATCAATAATATTTTTAATATATATATATATATATATATATATATAATATATATGTATTTAATGCAGACTTACCATATTTTGAAGTGTTAAATTGATTCAAATGTTTTGCTCAAGCTTATTGTTTTTATTCATAGATCTGAGAATTATTTTTTTAACTCATTTTTATTGTTGATACTTGAATTAGATGTTATTATGATGAATAAAGGAAAATATTCCGTCCACATTTTAAATATTATATACCAACATCATACGTTTACATTCAATAGATTTGTTTTGTACTTAACATTCTAGTGCATAATAATTTGATTTTCCCATTAAAAAAAAAAAGGATTTTGTTTAATGAGTCAAGAATGAAAATAAAATTATACATCCTAAAAACAAATTTCGTCTTCCAGCATAGTTTAATGTAACTTATAGATCTGATGTCTGTATATCATACATTTTTGTTGAATATACAAATTTTCATTCTCCGGTTAGTTTTTTTTCTACTTTAATTATGATGTTTTTAAAATGTGTTTGTTGGTATTAATTTATTCTCTGAAAAATACTTATAACTTGTCCAAACATTATTAAGAATGTAATTATTTTGTTGAAATTAAAATAATTTATACTTGTCAATTCAAAGTACAAAATATTATAAAAACATTAATTCAAAATTGAATAAGATCTAATAATGCTTTTTTTGTACTGATTTTTTTTTTTTGTTTCTAATAATTTGTAATACATTTATCAAGACGTTTAAGGAATATTTTTACTGTTGCTTCCTATAAGATAATTTGTTATTTTGTATTCGTTGTTATTAGTTACCCACTATATTATAAATTACAATTTTAATATTGTTTTTTTTTTTTTTTATTTACTTTTTCAATATTTAAAGTAGAATACATATTATTATTATTATCTAGTACTTACTAATTTTATAAACTTTTGTTCTATTTATAATGTTATATACATTTATAACATTGTTTATAATATGTATGATCTTGCCATTTAGTTTCTGTAGTAATTAACATATTATTGTATAGATAAGTTAAAACTGTTGGAGTAATTTACTCATACAATATATATTTTATTTTTGTTTTATTTATCTAAATATATTATGTGTTATAATATTAAAAATAAAATAATAATAAAATTTTAATCATTTTATAACATAACTAGGAAACATTAGCGTGCTAAAAGTGCGGATTCAGGCAGCGTTTTGAATGTATTGGGTGAATTAAACTTTGACCCCAGATATCTTGGTATAGACGACTTGCGTTGAGATGGCGACTGGACCCGACTGTTTGGTGGCGCTGGTGATGGTGTTCGATTAGAAGGTGATGTAATCCGAACAACTGGACGGCCAGGTGTTTGACAAGGATCGTGACGATTCAAAAAGTTTTCTAATGTATCCCATCCACCTCCAACACGAACCATCATGTGCGTTCCTTTTAACAACTTTGGAGAAAATAAAAATTAGCAAACTTACTAATAAATCATAAGCAACTACTATACTCAAAAATTTAATTTTCTTAAAAAAATTATTTCAATAAAAAAAATAGTCTTTACCCTAATAAAGACATTCCGACCATGTATATTGTATCTTCCTTCTCCTATTTTCTTTAATTTCAGTTTCTTTCCTTGACAACGACACTGTGTAAGGGCTTGTCGGCTGGCTTGTTTCACCTATAATATATTTCATTGTAAGTTTAATGATGTTTAATGTTTGTAATGTGATTTTTTATTTTTTCTTTATTCACAAAATATTAAGTTGGTATGTCTAATAATTGTTTATTATTATGTAAATGCTATTTTTGTTTAATTACTTTGTAATCGAGCTCGCTGAATTTATTGCCACCTTCGATTGTGTAATCATCATCAGTTGTATCAGACTCTGATTTCAAAGTAGCCATAGATGCAGCTCCAAGGCTCTCAGTTCTCCTTAATTTGCTCACCGACCTAATAGCCATTGGTATTGCGCTGGTTGAACTATAAATGAAATAAAATGTTTTATTTATTTACTAGAAATTAATAATCAAAATCTATTACCTAATTAATCTTTTTAAATTTGACCCTTTAGGAGATTAAAAAGGGTTAAAAATTGAGAAAGTTATCTATTTTTCATTATCTATATCTATATCTCAGTGGGTTTTAGAATAGTTTTCACTAATGGATTGACATGTCTCGGGGAATGTTTTAATTTATTCGTATTGTATGTCTGAGAAAAATTAATTGGATTACATAATGAAATGAAGCAAAATTTAAGAGAAAATTTTAATTAGATTTACAAACAGAAAAAAAAAATTAAAAAGTATAGATCATAATAAAACCAATAGATTCCACATTTGGCATTAAATCATAAAAATATTTCTGTTTAATACTGTGCGAGGACAGCTAGTTTGTTTATATAGGTACAAGTATGAAATGGTGTATACAACAAACCGGTGTCTAATACTAGGAGTAGATATTTTGGTATTGGAACTATCATTCTGATCTCTTGCTTCTTCTGCATCGATTTCTTTTTCCATCTGCACCAAACCTGGTGGTTCCAAACCAAACCGAGAAGCCAAGCGAGACACTTCCATGAGACATAAAACAACATTGCGAGGTTTGTTCTGCAAAACTATATTAAATAACATATTTTAAATGCAATATTTGTATTTTATGAATAATAAAACTTATGTATATATGTACCTAGATCATCACTTTCAAACAAAAGATGTTGGTGCACACCAAGACGACGACAAAACTGAATGAACTTCTCTGTATTGTCTCTTGAAAAAAAACTGTGCCTCGGTGCAGATTCAAAACATCGTGAAGATATTGTTGGTAAATCCTAAAAACATTTTAATATCTGCTTCATATTTTTACTCCTCTAAAATAACATAATTTACTGGAAATTATGTTTAATTTTGAAATCTTAACAGAATTAATTAGTAGTAGCCATTAACTGTCTAAAACATCAATAAATTCTTTGGCTAAGAAAACTTGTTAGTTAAAAATTAACTTACGCCTTTATAATGGCCTGTAAGTATAGATTCCTGAGCTAGACATTCAATAGTCTTTGCTATGCGACACAAGATGACACCATTATCCAACATATCCAAAAGATTAATTGCATTCAACCAATCAATACCTAAAAATAATAAATATTTATCCTGAAAATGAAACAATCAAATGGTATGTAATGGGGGTGGCGAACCTTTTAGTACCTGCGTGTTTAATAAAAAATGTTAATCGACTTGTTAATAAATCAAGCAAAATTATTATACCTACCCAACCAAAATAACCCAACATTTAACTTAGATAATTGGTAACTAACTGCATTTATATTATAATAAATTTAATTAATTCTGCTAAAAGTCGACGAACTCTTAAAAATAAACGTGTGCAATATGTGTAAACAAAAACAATAAGTCTGATTTTTATATTTAGAAAAAAAAACGCGTGGCTGATAAACGATTAAAAAATTAGTTAATTATCATCGAATCAATGACCAATTTGTTTTCAAATTGAAAGTATAAAATATTAATTATTACTGGCTGATTTCAGAATGCATATTGTGTTACACTTAAATGGTGTTGCGTGTCAAACTGCAGTGACACGCATGTAACAAAATAGGTGCCATCCCTAACATATAATATTTATTTTTTTTTTCATATAATCGCGATAACCATGATGATTAAATGCAAATGAAATAGTGTTGTAAAGTAATATATGTTAACTCATTTTAGATTCTGATTTTTGAGTGAAATGAGGAATGTATTGATTTTATCATGGCGTTTTTTTCTATCTGTCATTTTGATTTTGTCTAAAAGACTTGGTCCTATCATTAACTTCTCGGATGATTTCTGATACCAAATGCTTGTCTAGTTGGTGCATTGAGGAAGTTATTTTTTTTATTTCTTCAACAGGTTTTCAATTGAGAAAAACTGAAAAAAAAAACGGCAACATTTACATAAGTCACTAGTTTTCCACGAAATCGAATTTTATTTTTCGTTCCATCTTAAAAAAAAAAAGTCAAGACCAGTAAATTTTCACAAATTACTTATATTACCATTTTCTAGAGATACCTATAAAAAAATTAGTATAGTTTTCAAAATATTTTGAACTTTTTTGTGCTGGGTCCACGTGTGTCGTACAGTGTATAGTAAAAACATAATTAAAGCATTTTTTAACTCCCCTTCATCCCCCCGAAGAAAAATCAGTATTCACTCCTGGGCATACGATATCTGTTTAAAGTCGAATCCTTTTGTAAAGTTTGGTATGCAAATTTGAAGTATGTAGTTTAGGTATTTTCAAAATATCAAAATTAATCTTTCTCTCTTTACATCATAGAAATCTATTTTAAAACTTCATATCAAAAAAATAAAAATAAAAATGATATGAAATACCAATATAATATTAATGAAATTTAACGTTATTTAAATGCGTGTACATTAATGCAGTACCTTTATAATACATATTATATAAGTTACACGGTATACGTATAAAATAATATTTTACTCTTGATATTGTTTTTTAATTTTTATCTTTTTAATTATTTTAATGTCATGGCTAAAGTTCATTTAAAATGCGTACCTATGCAATATACTCATTAGTCATTACTATGAAACGTTTTCTTTGATTTCAATAAATGTACGAAATAGACTATAACTGTTATAGTATTATGTGATAAATATACACAAGTGTATTGACGTATTATGTAATAACTCGTACTATTTTATTTATAACTAATAAAGTAATAACTGTACATTAATTTACACTCAAAAATATAATAATATATAGTATAAAGTATTTGTATAAACTAAATTAACGTCTGTATAAAATACACGTATTTACTAAAATGTAGGTATTAAGTATGCACGAGATAATTTTGTCCTTTTATATATATTTTCCAGTCGACCTTGAAAGGGTGGTAATGGTGACGTCATTTTTGGGATGCTGTGACTGGGTTAATCAGAATAATATTGATTCCACCCTCTTGGCTGGACAACATTTATGTGTTTAGACTCTCGGGGGTAGACGTAACTACGCAGTTTATATATTTGCTAGTGGAATTGTTGAACATTCAATTCAGTTACACAAAATATAATAAAAAATAAAACTGCTATCTATGAAAAAAATATAAAAAACGTCTATTATTCTGTTCCACAAATAATAGGTAGATATACAGTGTATAGGATAGGAATGAATCACGAAGGATGCCATGTCTTCTTTTGTCATGGTTGTGTTCGTATTTTTTATTTTTTTATTATTATAACTATATTTTTTTATGCGTGACATTTCAAAGTCTACCAACACAGTTTATTACTCTTCTTATAACTGTATAGAACATAGTGCGATGTTATAAGCATTATATTATGTTTATACTATATACACATAATATACCTAAACACAAATTATGTGACCTTTTAGGCTGGAATAGCTGGATCGATTTTATTTAGAATGGAAAACGGGAGGTGACTACAAATTATATAGGCCAACGAACCCCTATTTATGAACTCTTGATTAGTTACAGTGGTCAAACGAGAAGGCGCACGGGTGAGAGAGTGTAGAAATGTAAAAATACTCATTGTTATATTTGTAAATTAAAAACTTATAGAAAAGCCACAAATTTGAACTAAACTGTAATCATTAATTCATAAAATCATAACATATCACATGTATCTGTTTTAACAATGTGATATTTGCTTTTCATAAAATGTAATTTTAAATGCGAAAAGTTATTACTATATTAAAAATAAATTATTTTACAATTAATTTTACTTCGTTTTACTAAAAAACCGACATTAACCAACCAAATTAATATAAAATATGCATAGCCATTAGCCCTTAAAATAGTAAAAACGTACCTTCTAACAAATATGAATTTATAAATTAAAAAGGCCCCATTTTTACATCACTAGACCTAATAGATGCATTTAAATAAAAAAAATTTAAATACGAAACTAATTATTTTAATTTGTAGGACTTAAGACTTCGGGAACAAATGTATAGTACATGATATAGTAGAAGGATAGACAGTGTTTCCTGGGGCTTAATCCCCCACAATATTTTTTGATGATCGATAAGAATGTACTCTTAATATTTTTAGATTTAAATGTATCAACCTAATAATAATTTTTCAATGACAAACTGAATACCGACTAAAGAAATTTATTTTCAAACTATAACATGTTATAGCTCATTAAATAACATTTTTATGTTTTAGAAATTACTATAATAATGATATACTGTAAACTATTTAACGAATAATGCATATTATGAAACTCATTAAGTTTTGAAATATTATTTGTATTTTGCTCCTGTTTGTGCATTTATGCGTTTACGTATGTATTAAATAATATGGTAAATAAATAACTGATGAGATTTGTTTCGTGTCGAACAACGATTTCAATAAAAGTTAAATGTATAAAACAACAAACGGTTGTTTTTCATGCATTATTAAGTTTGTTATATTATTATGACAACAATAATAGTCCTGTAGATATAACGATACTTAATACAGCAATGTAGCGTGACATATGGCTTCGGAAAATACATAGAATTGATATTTATGGGTTCCGTGTTCACAGTGCTCGTACCTGTACCCAAATTGCAACATGAAAGCCTACAATATTTCACATTTCCCGTTTACTGAAGAATCCCTTTTGCGTGACTCCCAAATCAAACTGCTGATTGTTGCGAATCATAATAATAATATAATAATATCAAATTTAGTATGATGATTTGTTTAGACAAAATGGCATATAATATACCTTCACGTAATTTAAATATTGTCAAATTTAAATAATACATACACCATAGATTTATGTCGATTTCATTGATTAGGAAAATAATTACTTCGTTATCTGTGGTATTTATTATTTATACATGAACCAATATATATAATATATATATATTATATATTACCGTCTACAATATGTACACATAGAAATTGTTAATTTATTATAAAGTGTAAGGATATTATACAAAGTATATATTTACACGGAATTATAAGTGATTTATACAATCTAACATACCTACTTAATGAATAATGTTTTATGTGATTTAAAATTGTTAGTAATTGTTTTTATTGTAATTTAATGTACAAATGTAAATATTTAAAGTATATTTTAATGTATTGTCTTATGTACCTTATAGTGACACAAATAAAGTTAAATGACCGAAAAACTCAAGGCTATAATATAATTTGTATGATCATAATTTAATTATTTACATTTCTCAATAAAGTAAAATTTAGCCGATAGCTCTGTAACTTAAACTGGCATTAAATACTTACACTTAACTACATGTTTAGATTAGATTATAAAAAATTCTACTTAATACGGTAGTTATCTATGCTATACGTATTATTAGTTGAATTCATCAATTAGGATAATTTGTTTAAGATTTTAAACACGAGTATTGTTAATTTATATAAACAATATACTATATACATAATAAAATATAATGTAAATATAGTACGCTTCATATTTTATTAATATAACTAACTATATATATATTGGATATGATTACTTCTTTGTGGATTTCACTTATTATTTTTTTTATTGTAAAAAACAATATTCATTACCACATTTATAGCCTATAGGTATATATTATTTAAATTTTAAATTAAATGATTTGTTTTTTAATTATTAAAAATAGATTATTTTATAATATCTATTATAATTATTTCAATTGATGAATAATTATAAAAAAAAATAAAAGATATTACTTAATATCTAATAAATTTATCTAATACATTCGATTCGTATTCCGTCGAAATTATAGTAAATAATAAATACTGCACAAAATATTTAGTATCTGATATTTACCCAAAGATTTATTGATCCAATCGGCTAAATCTTCTTGTAATGGTAGTAGTTGACGATTTTGACTGTCTATTATTTTTTCTTGATATTGTTCCAAATATTCTTGATCAGTATCGGCAGAAGGGATTTTGTGATCAATGAATACACCCTTCTGTTTCGCGTCCATTTTCTTATATGATGAACGCGAAGGAATCTTGGATCATAAATTTTTTTGATGTATGGATGTACTGTTTAAAATAAGACAAAATTGTTAAAAAAATAGATCTATTAAAAGTTTTTTAGAAACTAAAAGAATTGATAAAAAACCGGATAAATAATTAAGACTGATTAATGATTATTATTATGGTCTCGATAGTTTATAATAATTGCATTTAATAAATATAAACAAGTCATTAAACTATTCACGTTACCTAAGTTTTTTTCGTTTGAATAAATTAAATAACTTTTTATAAAATTATTTCTGCATTAATATATGATATTTATTTTGGAAAAACTGTATAAATAATAAATGTAATGATTAAGGCGTCGACAATTTTTTCAACTACCATAACATCTATTTTTTTCATAAAATGTATTGTTTAATAATTAATAATATAATTTAAATCAGCCAAATTTTATATGTAATACACACATTGTATAGATACATTTAAACTCACAACTTGACATTTTTTTCAAACATTATCTAGTACTCAAAAAAAGCTACTTATTTTATTTGAATAAGTAGATACTAAATGTAAATAGTAACTGTCAAAACTGTACCTAAACCATTATGATTAAATATACTATAAAGGTAGTTAAACGATAATCACTTCAATTATTTATATATTAGTAGCCTCCGTTGTCTATCGTGGGAAAACTATAAAACATCATACTACTGTTTACAATAATGCTCAATCAATAAGATATTTCCTTTTTGTTCATAATTTTTAATTCATAAATAATATAATAATATATGATGCGGGTGCTGTTAAGTGAACGTTTGACCCAGTTGTCATGGGCCGTTAACAATTTGGTGAAAATGAAAAAGCGAAAATCGTTATAAATTAGATGATCTACTAAACCAAACAGCATTTTAAACTGACGCAAATGAGTTTCGTTTTAAAAATTAATTAACTTTTTAATAATTGTGATGGGTATACAATGCAGAAGTATATGCGCATAGTACAATAATATGTAAACTATAAACATTAAACACGCGGGATTTATATACCATATCCACTTTTTGTATAATAATTTATATAAGATCATTTCTTTTTCTTTTTGCTCTATTATTTGTACAATGTATATTTTGTGGTAAGACTTGCAATTAACATTTATTACACATTTTACAAGGGGGTAACAATGGTCAATTTACATGTTGTATCAAGGTAAATTTCCGACAAAAAGATACAGATTTCTTAAGTCTTCAGTGCCTATCTAGGAGATGAAATATCTTCAACATAAAATGTTATAAGAAAAAAACACGATAAGATACCCTGGAGGTTAAATTAACGTAATACCATTTTATTTATTTAGAATAGAATAATTCGAAGTCTATACATTTTTTATATTCCAGTAGGTACCAATTTGTAATTAAAATATTGAAAAAAACATCTGTATTGATCAGCGCAATATCTTTATGGTTTTCGTTTTTTCCTAATCAACAAATTAAGTTGACTGTTGTGCAATAGCAACTCAATATGTATCTATTAGTATACCATTGCAAATAACACTTAGAAAGTGTCTGCTAATCAATTTGTTTCGGCTGAATCTGTTTTCTATCAATAAAATGTAAAAAAAAACATGGTAGAGTTGTGTAGATACTGGCAAGGAAAATGTGCCGATTGTTTGGTAGGCACATTTCCCATTGTACGGTCTACCTAGCACAGGATTGTGTCAGTATGACACCCAAATAATACTATCTCAAACGCTCGGTTTCCCATGGATAAATATAAATCGACCCAAATGATTACGGTAAAGTATTGAAAATGACAATTAAAATATTAAATTCATCTTTTTTTCGATATCGATTGTCAATGTAAGACTAAAATATCCTTCTACAAGGCCCCACGCACATTAAAATTTAGGAATAAGAGGATATAAAATTAAATAGCATATTACTATGAAATAAAATTATTACTGGTCATTCAAATTTAAGAAATACATCATTAGGTAAATAAAATAGATTAAAAATTTAGATTATTTATATTTATGTGTGTATATACATTATACATAAAGTATATATTATAATATCTTTCTTCCCATTATTTTTCATACAAGTACCTTATTTATTATTGTTAATAAATTGAAAATTGCCATTATAGCTTTAGCCACAACATTTGGATGAATATTTTTTAAATTTCCAAATAATTAATAAAAACTATGAACTAACTCAGAAATTACACACAATTGTTTTTGACAATTTATTCAATTTGTCTATAATTCTTTAAAATATATGTATGTACAATCACCTAAGTGACCAAATCCTAATAATCCTATAAGCCTGATTTTTTTTACATGTAGGTGCGTACTACGTATATGAATAACAAAATAACTAAAAAAACATTAATCATTACACGACAATAATCTGTACTGGATTTTTTTATTCAATTTTTTATACACACGCACACGTGTATGTGTGGTTGTATAAAAAATGTGACCATCACGTTTTTAATATAAGTACCCGTAGTTTGTCATATTACATAATTGGAAGCATATTTTTCATACATTTTTTATACTCAACATAATAGTAAATATCTAGTCTCATTTTAAGCATGACGAAACAATTGCTGTTCCGGACATCTTTACATTGTCAAACTGCACATGAATGGAGGCTCAATCCGTGTTCACTCGCATTCATTGTAACCCAATAGATCATAATATTACAAACGCAAGTACAGTTATATACCTTCTTATATTATACGTTATTATATTTTCCTTATAAAAGACAACCGTCAAGAAAAAAATTTTTATTTTAAGCTCAATGCCTTAAATATTTATACCACAAATACTCATAACAAGCTGTGCAATTCTTTATTGGTATAATTAACATAATAATAATTCGTACTCGCTTCATATAACTATAATATAATATACTGAATAGTGGATATATATTATATACCTACACACTACCTACAGAAAAAAAACATTCTTCATCGTAATGAGTAGGCAGGTTACCTATTTATTTTGTTTAGGTATGTATTCATTAATTTGTTAAAATTGACTGAAGATGAAGAGGTTTTTATTCTAATGATTTAGCGTATTACCTTCCTAGTTCAAAAATTAGAGATAAGTTATTCTTTATTCAAAAAAATATATTATTTCAAAATTATTACATAGTAGTTTAAGTACCTATTGATTATAGGCCGCCACAATACGTTATTTATTAACATATTAATCAACTTGTATGCATGAATAATTATAAATAGGTAAGTAGTAGTTGCGCGCGCGCACACACACATATATAATACATATATACACATATATATATACACCTACATGTATATTTATGTTTATGAAAACATAATAATTAATATTAAAAATCGAAAATAAATCATTGTTTAGTCTTACTTTATACTACCTATATAGGTATATTATGTTTTTTTTACATATTTTAAAAGAATCGGTTTTAAACTCAAAAGTTAGAATTTAAAATTATCGATAAATTTAACAGAAAAAAATGAATAAAAATAGCCGGAATTTATACTAAGAAGAATGTTTTAATTTTGAATTAATAAAAATTAAATATATATTGATAAGTAGGTACCGACTATAAGTGATATTAAGTTACTTACTTAATTGATATTGAACTTTCTATATTAGACATGTTCGTGTTAATTGTGAACGATGATTGGAAAATCGTACCAGACATAGTTTTTTTTTTTTTTAAGCGAAAGACTGAAGGATTGGAACAACGAAAATCACACGAGCGCGCGGCAATGAAAACTGTATTATGGTGTTTTTGGCGGCTCGGGAATAGGAAAACTCGGGAGTAATAGTAGGTACCTTTCACTCAGTGTTGCCTCGTGGTATAACGTACAATATGCTACGTGCATGTACCAGTTATTTTTTTATAAAGAAAGACCACACAAAAAGGCTTCTTATACGAAGCCTTTAAAATCAATCCAACGAAATTAAATTATAGATTTCTTCTTGTTTTCAATTTTACTTTCTTATTAAAATTATAAGACGTATAAGTAAAAAAAAAAAAAATATTCTAAAACACTACCAATAGCTATAGCTGCTAGATATGTGTTTTTGTGTTATATATTTTTAATATTCTGTATTCTCAAGTCGTATTGATGAAGGTTGAAGCCGTGATTTAAATGAACCATAACTGATAAATAAATAAATAATAAAACTGACGATAAATTTATTTTATTTTCAACTGAATTCTTTCAACTATCTATTGAAATAGAAGCCGATTCACGTTCTGTCCACCCTATTTTGCACAGAATCGTATTTCGAAAGCAATGATACTTTGGTTTCAAATTTTCAAGCACAATTCACTCGTATTAATTGCAAGTCATCTCATCTGAGTTATGTATCTCGTTCTTATTTCTTTTTTCAATAATTGTTTTATGAAAAATGAAATTTTGTTCGCCTGACGTGTTTTTCCCATACCTAATTGATAAATATGGCTTGGGACTTATTGAACTTGCATGAGGATTATTTAAAAATGGAATTAATAAAGTCAAAATTAATACGTGTTTTAGGTTTTGAAACAAATGCATTTTTTCGATAAAAATTCTTATTTGTGAATATTTTTAGTATATTGCTACATGTTCATTGATATATTTAAAATATAAGTCATGTACTGTATAGGACCTGACAATTTTCATAAGCGTTTGAAAATTAAATATTTGCAAAATTGAGTATTTCAATAAATTTTGATAATATTAGTTATTTTGTTGTTATTCCTAAAAAAAATTACTAATAATGTTATTAATTTGTGTATCTCACTCGAGTCTTTACATCTCGCCTTTTTTAAATTGTATTTTAGTATTTCATCGATAAATGTAGTTTAGTAAATATTAAAGAATGTTATAGAATTTATGAAAAAAACAACCCAGAAAATTTAATAAAATTAAATAGTTGACCTGATACAGGAAACAATGAAAAGTTTATTTTTATTAAAATTTATTAAAAGTAATAGTAAAATTATTTTAATTTCTAAAATTAAAATTAAAATCATTAAAGTTATTCAAAAATATAAATAAAATTATATAAGGTACTGTGAAAATCTATAAAATCATATTTCCTCATTTCAAGGAGAAAATATCTCAGTCTTTAAAAAATGTCTAGTTCCACCAAAGTATAAACAAATACAATGTGAAAATAATAATTAAATATACACATTTAACTGCATTATTTTGATTATCGTAATGATTTATTCTAAAAAAAAAAAAACATTGAATCAAAATCACAGCAATAATTATATTTTAATAAAACAAAATTGTCTATTTTAAGTAAGTAATCATAAATTGTTTAAATTATGAAATACAAAATATAATTTATTTTACAAATATAATCAGGTTTGAAATGCATTTTACAATTTTACAATAACATATTTTGTCAAACATATAGTAGCATAATATGCATAAAGTAAGTAGGAATATAATTTAATAAAAAACTGTTACAATGGTGTTGTTATACTAAATATTTTGTTTGTAAATGCATTTAATAAAATTAATTTTGATTCACATTGTCATTCTGAAATCAAGGTTGTTCAAATGTATGCACATCATACCCGTTCTGTACTTTTATGATACGTACGTAGATTAGGAATAAATAGAATCCATATTAAGCATTTGACCACCAAATAGAATAGTTTGAGTAACACGATTAATTATGAAAAATGCAAAAGGCTTATTTACATTTACTGTCACTGGTGGTATTTTCGGTGTGTAACTCAAAGTCATAACAGTAAGCGCTGAAAACAAATGTATTACATTAACAATTGATATTGAATTTGTTTTTATAATAGAGTAAATTAAGTTAAAATCCCACTACTACCAATGATTAAAAAATCAAAATTAACACACAGAAGCAATTCACCCTATTTAACAAAAACCCGAATACTGTTATTATCAGGACTGTAATTTAAAATACAATAATAAAACATTACATCCATACAAATCGAAAAAATATATATATATATATTATGAAACTTGTTTTACAACAATTAAAGTATTAACTGTTTATAGAATTCTTAGAGAACTTTTAGTACTCACTAAGTCAGAAGTTTGCTAAACAAGATGTGTTAAGCATTTAACAAAATATATTTTAGTTAAATTAAATCCAATATTAATTCTTTTAATTTGAATAACTAATTTATAAATTTTTAAATAGGTACCTCAAAAACTTTACAAAAAATTATTATAAGCATACAAAACTATTAATACACAGAATCGATTTCTAATTAAATAATAAAAACTAAATACCTGTAACTGCACTAGCTCTAGATCCTTTTTCATTGACTTCGATCGTTACTTTATGTAAAACATCCTTAACAAAAACTTGAGTAACTGGATCAAATATCGATGATAAATTTGCATTCTGATCAAATATTGATGTTAACTTCATCTAATTATAAATAAGATTAAAATATTATTTTATATGGGAGAGTTACATCAAAGAGTTCTGTGTCCATTTCTTGAATGATTGACTGATTTATATTGAATATAATGTGTATATTGTGTATACATAAAACATAATAGATATGTATATCAATGAGAATTTATTTTTATTCATACCTTTTGAAGAACAGCCATCAATTTTGTTGAATAATTAACATTGAATCGAGGCAAGTGTAAATTTACATTCCTAAGTTGAAAAGATGAAAATACTTTGGAAAGAGGATAATGTTGTAGGTCTCTGAATAAATTTGTAATACTTCCATCTGGTAATAATATGACCATTGAGAAATTTGTATCCTGTAAAATAAATACAACCATTATTAACTACTAAGGGTATAACAATGAAGTATTTATATTTAATATATGTATTAACTATAAATATAGTTATGTTGAACATGTATGGTAAATTAACAATAAAACATTGTACTCAAAACTAATATGAACGCAGTTCAGTTAACATGTACATGCAAATTTAAATAATAGTCTTAGCTTCTAGGTATTTTAGACAGGTATCAATACATTATTAAAACATAACTGTCATAGTTAAATTAACCTTGTAGTTTAAATTATTTTTATTTTATGAGACCCCTCCAGGTTTCTCTTTTGAATCACATTTATTAGAAGTCAGCATAAGCTCTAAGTTTGGAGCCCAGTGCGATTCAGTAATTTTTTTGACAGCCTGACTCTTGGCCTGCAGGAAAACAATTTTTTGTAAGCAAGCCTGGTTCTCGGATACGTTCAGGAACAATTGTCTTTAGTACACTAAATCAATTCTTAAATTTAGAGGACTTTTATATTTGTTTCCTAACACTGGAGTTGATAACTCTTATGAGGGAATAAACAGAAAAATAAATTAAATAATATAAGGGCAGCTGAACAGTTGTACTAGAAAGAAATAATAGGAATAACAAATTAAAGGTTATGTTATTTTAAGTTTTTTTACAAAAAAAAAAAATGTTTTAAAATGATGATTTGTATAGTTTTAAAACGTGACCAGGCAATATTATTTCCTATAATTAAAAATAACATATAACTGTTATAATCTGGCATAAGAATCCATAGTCATGAATAGAAGGTTAATTAGTCATTACGGAATTAAAGTTAAATTCACAATACAGTGAATCATCAAAAATAATTTATTGATCTAAATTCAAATACCATAAGATGATTAAATGTCTATATTATAGTCTATAGGTCTATAACAATAATGAAAGCCAAAAATAAAAATAACGTTAAAATTAAGTTTTAGACCTTTAAACATCTATATACGTGAAACAAAAGAAATACTAATCATGGTATTAAAAAAATGTAAATAAAAGAATATATTTCACCTAAAATTAGTAGTGATTTTGGAAATCATAGCTTAGTTATTTAAATCACTGAGAAAACATTAGAAATGTTAGGAAAATTGGTAAAAAAAATTACATCTTAAAAGAATTAATTAGGCAGATAAAATTACCAATTGATTAATTAACTATAATATAACTTATGGGAAACTCCTACTTCCATTAAAATAAAAAAGTTTAAACTATTATTATAGAGTAAAATATAATGCAGACCTCACTGTATTTTCACATGCAACACCTTTGTCGCTAAGGAATCTGAGAGGCTTTAAATGTATTATTCACAACCACCGCCTACGATACAACGTCATTTAACACACCATCAGTGGATTATTCACTGATTATTAACCCAATTGAACCCGGAAAACATCACAACAAGTCCAAACCCAACAAATAACAAGCCAAGTCTACATAGAATACAAACATTGTAGGACATCTCTCTAAGGTAATAGATCACATTATTTCAAACTCTTTTTAAAAAAAAAAACAAAGAAAAAAAAACTAAGTAAAAAAAATGAAAAAAAAAGAATAAGTAGAAAAAATTTAAAAATAAAACTTAATCAAATAAAATTTTAAAATAAAACTTAGAATACCTAAGCTAATAGAAAACCTTACCTAACCTAACCTAACGGGCCTGTATATTTGGCTGCCGTATTTTGACATGGCATGAGCTATCTCTGTATATTTAATCTATGATAATATGCAATGGAATTTTTTTCTAACCAAGATTTTGTAAAAAATAATCTTCTTTCAATAAAATAATATTCTATTTCAATTTTTTTCTTGAGGATAAATATTTTTAACTGAAACTAATGATTTAACAAACTGATTTACCTTATAAAGAAGTTCAACTGCATGAGCATTAATACCCGTTAAGTATTGGTAATGTATATCTTCATTTAAATACATCATACTGACTGCCACACACACATCAGGCTGCGAGTAGAAACATTCATGTTTAGTATTCTTTTCATTGAATTCAACTAACCAAGCTCCTTTGAAATAAAGAATGTTAGCCAATAAAAGTTTTATGCTTCCATCCAAATCGTCTGCAATAGGATTTATAAATTAGTAAATACTTAAATAATATAAAAATAAATATTTTGTATTTAATATTTGTATTAAACAGATATGAAGTTCATTCTTAGATAATATTGAATTTAATAAAACATTAATTACATCATTCAAAATTCAAGTACCTTTAGAAATAATTTTTTTCACAAGTCCTTTTGTATCTGAGGAAACTTGTTTATTGATTTTTTCTATTGATGCATCAACATTTCCAAAATTAATTTCAGTTATATTAGAAGAATATAAATCCTTTGCAGTTTCTTTAAAATAATTAGATACTTTGTTATTATAATTTACAAAGATATTGTTGATAACTACTACATCGATTAAGCTACTCTTCAAAGATAACTGATTTTTGCGTAATAGATTATTTCGAGTTGATTGGTCATTTGGTAAACGTAATATAGTATACAATTGTTTTAAAGTATCTCCTCGAGCTCCTTCCGACAATAGTGATAAAATTATTTTTATACTAATTGGAGAAGCTACAAAATTTGAATCGTGCTCATTACTACTGAGCTCCTACAAATAAAACAAAGAAACAAATTAATTATTTCTATTCATAAAAAATAAAAAATTATTAAAAATATATTGATTTAATATATTTTTAAGTTTAAAAGGAAATTATATGGTACACATACTTCAAATAATTCTGAGTCAAAATAATTAAAACGTTGACCATTAGCATCTTGCTCTAGATTTATTTTCAAATCAACATCTTCTGATAACACTGAAATAGTGAAATATTATATTATATTAGCTACAAAAGGATGAAAAGGAACATAATATATCCAAAAGTAATTGAAAGTTACATTAAAAACAAAACTAAATACCCTGCCACATTTAGGGTATGAACACTGAGGAATATATTTTAATTCCCATTAATTATAAGCTGAAAATTAAAATATATTTACTTTACTTATTTTAACAATAATGATTTTTTTTTTTGTTATACAAAGGATTTAAAACCATTTAACTTTCTTATTCAGCATTATGACCTAAACTGTATTTTTTGATATTTTTTATAAAAAAAATTAAATTATATAATTACAATTTACTGGAGCTGGAATGTTATTCAATGGAGCAGAAACTTCAGACGAGCTTTGTGATAGTGGATTTACCACTTGTCCAACAAATACTATGGTGTGTGTTTTAGTATCTTCTAACATAAATAAAAATGGTCTATTAACTTCAAATAACTCAACTGATTCACCAAATCGGTTACTAAATGCAGCTTCTAAAAAAAAAAAAAACCATCAATTCAAATTTAACCTAAAATCAAATTAATTTCAGCAGTCGAAGTAACTAAAAATATGTGGGATGTTTATATTTAGTTAAAGCATTCAAACTGCCTCTTTCATAATAAATTGAAATGTATTCATTTCAACAATGGGATAAAAAAAATTGTAAAGACAACGAAACTAAGAGTTTATTAATCATAACTTTGCTTTGACCTGTTCAGTATATAGTAGAGAATGAACAAGACATAATTAAATCCTTATAATCTGTATAGAATACTTGTACTTATATATTATAGGTGATCATTATTTGTATTATTCACGAATAACCATACATTAGATAATGATCTGCAAACTTTGTATATCTGGCATCCCACCTTTTTCACTCTGAATCTTTTTTTTTCAATACTAATAATACATTGGTTTAAAATTTAAAAGACAAATTCACCAATATCAATCACCCATCACCTGTATCTCATCAGTTTCTTGTATCTCACTCTTTTTTAAATTAAAGTTTTATAAACAAATTTTATCAAATTCTTAGTAGTCTACTATGGCCAATGACAGAATCAACTACTAATATAAAATCTTCGATATATCTGATGCAACAAAAATTTGATGTAGTACACCTTCAATAAGCTTATCATTACAAACTAAATCAGATGTCTAAAAAATAGGCAATACAATTAAATTATATATGTTATATTAATAATATTTAATTTAATATCAGATAGATCAAAACTTAATTTTGGGAGTCATCTGGAACTCTAAACAAACTTTTTTATTGTTAACAAAACCGAATCAAATGAAATTACTAACATATTTTATTGAACATAAACTACCTTATTATCTCTACCTATGATTATACATCAATTTATGTCTTATGTATTTATTAAAACAATAAAATAAAATAATCTTATTTGCAAGAACAAGATTGCCTTGGATAACACATATTTCTCCCACTGTCCACCTGTGCAATCTATTCAGTATTATGATTTGAAACCTAATCTATAATAATCATGGTAAAACAAATACATTCCTAACTTCAATCAAATTCTAACCTTTTGTATTTTTTTACTTCGACAACTGTCCTATGCAAAACATAATTTTTAATTAAAACAAACCAGTAACAGCGTGTGCAGTGCTTCCTTCTTCATTTACTTCGATTCCAGATTTTTGAAGAACATCAGATACAACAAGGTTGCCTGATGGACCAAATCCAATGTTTGATAAATTTGCATTCGATCCAAACATATCAGTAATTCCTAACTAATAATCAAAGAAATTTTAATTTTTTATCTATTACAAAATACTAAGGAGCTCATTTTAAATATAGCTAAGAAATGTTTCAAAAAACATCAAACCTTTTTTAATAGTGGTCTAAGAATTGATGTATATTCAAAATTAAATTTTGGTACCACAACTTTTGCAAAAACTGTACTTATATTTTGTATTGATTCAGTCAATATTGAAGGATTAAATGTAGAAATTAATTCATCTAAACCATCCAGAGAATCTGGCAATATTATATACATAACAAATTTGTCTCCCTAGAAAATCAAAATTAGATTGGTAGTTAAAATGAAAAAAATAAAAATTATATTTTACTTCATATGGTAAGCTAAGTAATCGAGCATTCAGTGATCTTAAGGTAGATATATTAAAATCATTGTACGTAGTCATCAATGGGACATCAACAGTAGATCGTGAGTTTAAATAAAACGTACCGATCTTGGTGAGATTTTTATCGAATTGATTTTTCCAACTACCTTTAAAGTATATAGCATTCAATAAAAGAAGAACCGTATTTTCATCGGTTTCATCTGAAATAAATAATCAATTTAGTTACTCAACCTCTATGAATATTAATAATAATAATATTACCTGCAGTTATTAATTCTTTAATACGTCCATGGGTAACGAATTCTGCCCATTGATTTATTGAATTTACAGCATTTACAGTTTTACTAAAATCAATTTTTTCATAACTTGAATTGTAAGATGCTGTGATAGCTGTTAAAAACTCGTTATTAAGTTTGACAGATGTATCCATAAACAATTTTGTACCAATAGTCAATTCATAATCATCCTTTTCATGATCCTGGATTTACACAATTTAAATAAAATATTTGAAAATCTTATATAACTATGAAATTATTTTTAACAAACAATTAAAGATGGGCATAACTTATTCAATTTTATTTTTAATTACATTTTGCTTAAGGATATTTTATTATCAAGAAAGGAGAAAATAAAATAATTTAATTTAATAATAGATTATTTTGACATTAAAAATTACATTCAATAATATGAATTTATAGCTATGATAATAATTTATACATAGTCAACAAACATGGCTTTAGCTATTAAATGTAATTGTAATATTAGAATTTTTATCCAGGGTTATACAAATCTTTCATTGAGAAGTTGTTGCTTTATACTTTAATTGTATACAAAAAAACTTTCAGTAATGCAATGGGAGTGGGAAAAAATTAATATAACTCAACATTTTGAGAAATTTTAAATTTTAAAAACTCAGATAATGTTTTCGAATCAAGTATTTGACCAAATATTAAAAATTGTAAAAATAATACCTAATATAATTACAATATTATTATAATTTATAATACACATCAGATGACAAGCGCATAGGGCATGACTAGGAAGGCCAGGCGCCCCATGTTATACAGAAAAGTACAGTATTCCACAAATCCATCCTGTTGTTCAGACAAAAGCTTCTAGGACGCTAAATTGCCTTGTTATTAAATAATATATACTATTTCCACGTAACAGAAAAAAATCATAAAATAATTATGTAAAATAAAAAATACAAGCATCGTCATCTATCTTTATCAAATACTAATTAAATTTTTTCTTTTCTAATTATATTGTTTTTAATATTTATAATTTGTAAAATTGTGATCAAATGTTCAAAGAACGTCATTTTATTATTTAAAAAAAATGATTTAGTTATGTCTAATTGTTTTAAGTTAAATCGTTTTGTTGCCATTAAAGGATATAATGCTTGAAATGCATTCAATTAAAAATAGATGTTTTATTCATAATAAAATAATTAATTGTTTCTTTGTCCCCTATTTTTGTGTTTTATATCTGCCCACCTAAGGAATGACAATAAATATAACAATAAAACAATAGGGGAGAATATTTTTAATTCTGGAATCAGAAATGCAGTAGTTTTTGTATAATTTATATTTTCAGTTGTTATGATAATCCTTCTTAGCCAAAAACAGAGTTATAAATCAAAATGAGTAGAGAATTATATAGAATTTTACAGAGATGTCATGATATAAAGATTTAAACAAAATTAGAACAAAAACAATCCCCTAAGGCCTAATACATTGAATAAAATATAAAATATCTCCCATTTCCCAAACATCTCTATATGATGGAGTCGTTCGTTCGAGACAATGAACTAAAATAATTTTCCCATGATTTTTCACAATAGCTATAAAACTATATGGAAATCTTGATTGTAAAATAACTAATTTCTAATATTTATGTGTACAAATTGAAGAATTAAGAAATAAGTACTGTTATAAAAAATCATTATTTATCAAACACAATTAAATGTAAAAATTAAAAAATATATTTACAATTGCCTGACAATTAAATTTCAGTTTATTTTTTAAGTAGACCAAACATTTTTTCTTCATCGTGCATTTAAAAATAAAATTGAGATATAAGGCTGAGATACAAGTGATGGGTGATTGTTACTATAGTGAATTGGTCTTGTTAATTTAAAATCTATATACCATTGCTCTCGAAGAACGGTTTTATGTAAAATAACAGGCGAATAAGCATCTACTCTTGTATTCCTCTATTCTCTAGGTTGGTCTGTGATTCGAGTACAAATAAATAATTATATTATTATAACAAAAATGTCTGCACTATGCAAAATATTATGTATGAAACTATATTTGTGAGATTACACACAGGTCACACATATGACCCTCCTTGCGGCCCCCAGTTTAGGCCAATATTTTTCAATTTATGTTTTTATAATAATAATGTTGAATGGTTTTTATATAGCCCTAAACACTTAAATAATGATGAATCCTGTGCATACAAATCTCCCTTTAAATCCCACTGGGCACATAAACTATTAATAGTTTTAGATGAAAAATTATAATAAGTACCCATGTTACAATAACAAATAGACAACTGATAAAAAGATAAGATAAATTAAATATAATTTTGTATAAATAAATAAATAAACAAAAACTTAAATGATAAAATATTCTGTGGTTTTTTCATTTTTATATTTAAAAACCATACCTATTTATATATAAAATTACTTATTTCAATAATTTACTTGTAATGATTGTAGCTTTTGTGAATATAACTGTTTTATTTCTTTTCCATAACCATAGAATCCAATACTTTGTTCTATTTGTTTCGCTGTATTTCCCAGAGCTCCTTCATAAATCATCAATAACACCAATTTAGCGCTTAATGAAGACACAACCGCATTTTTCTTTTCGGTAGCATGCAAAGCCTATAATTTAATCAAATTTATTTAAATCATTAATCTAGCTGCTCAAGATAGATACTCGACAAATTGCCAATACTTTGCATAGTTCCCAATCGAAATAACGAGGATCGGGGAATTGGGGCTTAGCTTTAGTACGGATGGCACTTAATGTTTGATTTTTTCTAGTAGATTCATATCCTTTATTTGGCGGCAAAGCGAATACAGCCAAAAAACAATAAAAAATAAGTGCTAAAGTAAAGTTATCTGAAACAAGTAAAATACGAAATTTTTAGATAAATTGAACGACAGCATGCCGAAAACATAAAATAACACTTGCCTTTCATTGTTTCCAAATTCTTTTTGAATTATAGGTAATCCTTATTAGATTAAAAAAAACCACTAGAAAGATACAAAAAGTTCTATTGATAATTTTCGGATTTGTGTGCACAGAGATAAGTAATCCCCTGTAGCAACTTCTCACTCGAGGTTGATTAGTTCACTGAATCTAATAATTCTATAGCTCTTATTTGTTGTTGTAGGTACATGTTTTGAAACTGACCCCACCTAAAGGTATAACTGCACAATTTATTATTGATGACCAGGCAGGCAGGCGTAACTGCATTATATTTAATGGGAGGGAATTATTTTGATAAGAAATACATTTTAATATAAATATTTACAACTTTACTACAGTAAAAATCTAGTGGTCATACTATTCAACAGCCAGCGACGAGTCAATTACTAGTTGTTCTGCAGTTTTAAGTATTTTTCATTTTTGTTTCAATAAAAAGTTAAGATGGCCAACAAAGTATATGCAAAAATGTACAAAGGTATTGAAAAATTATTATACTAAATATTTGGCAGAATTCGCGAATAGCTAACAAGACCCCCTGTTATTTGAATCTTGGCTCAAGGTTGAATCATATTCTCGACTGGTTTTACACTTGCACACATAGGTTACAAACCGGTTATTAAAGTTGACCTCTACCTTCAGGTACAATTACCTATTAATGGCCATTAACCAGACAGGAAAGATTATTATAATTATTATTCCATATAATAAATGGGAATCCCAATGATTACACATAATAAAACAGGTACTTCTATATTAAAAATAAATATTCAAACACATAAAACTGAATTAGGTATATAATTTAATGGCTGGATATAAAATCACTTTTAATACTGGTTGTTTAGAATATTATTAAAGGATAAATAATAACCAAAAAGTTAAAAAGCATCATGATAGACACCAAATCAAATAATCATGAATAAAGATGAAAATCACTGTTTTGTAAAATTTTCAACTGAACATTTCCGACTTGAATAAGATCTTTAACCCCGTTAGAGCAGCTAATGTATTCATGTTCAACAACACTGTTAAAAATATTGTTTAAGATTTGTAATCTCATGATAAAAATACCCTGGAGATAAGAATGAAATAATTATCTACTTATTTTAGATGCAAATTGTTTTTAAAGAATTCGCATCATGTTGTACATCATTTTCTACTCGCACAACTATTAGAATATTCAAAATAACGATTTTTCTATTAAATAGTATAAAATATTTATTTCAACAAAAACTATTTTCAGTAGGTTGATTGATATGTTATACTTAAAACCACTTCACCCCAGTTGGTTAACCCATACACACAGCTTCATCAGAGGCACAGAACAATTATCACCACTTAGGTGTAAATTCTAAAATCCATCAAATCAACAAATCTTTTAATTATTCAAGAATCATAAACTATTACTATTTACCTTCAATATTTTCATCATTTAATAAAATATACACATTTAAATATAATTTAAATACTGAAAAAACCAAGGATAGAACACAAATGTCCTAATATAAAGTAAGAAAACATACTCTGAAAAATCAATGCATCATTTCCAATTCAACTGTATTAACTGTGCTTTTCATAAATTTGCTGTAATACTAGAGGAAAAAATAAGACATGTACTATGTATATGTAGGTAGATTTTCATAAAAATATTATGTAACTAAAAACACCAGCAATCTTAAATATAAGTATATAATCATCTTACACACGTCATACAAATAAATAAGTGATTATGTAACTTAAATATATAAAAAAAAAAAAAAAGGATATCAGATACATTTTTTCACTCTTATGAATGATACACCTTATATGTCAAACACAAACATCAATGCATATTTCTTCAAATGTAATCTTATGTTTTACAATACAAAATGTTCTGTAAAATTGATTATTGGTACTTTATCTACGGTAATGAACATAAATATGACCCTAGTCAAATGGTTAGATTAAGTGTACATTAAGTTTAAATGGATAGAAAAAGATTGAATTGTCATAATAAAAAATTAATAATAGAGGATTCAATATGTATATCTAATCATCTCCAGATTGAGGACTGGCATCACCATTTTTCTCTCTTGACGGTGAACGGGATTTTTCATCTGGTGAGCGTGAATCACGCCTAAAATTTAAAAAAAATGTATTCATTATAAATGCAATCCACAACACTTGTTTAAAAACTAATTACAATTTTAATAAAAATATAAAATAATATTATATCTTGTTCATCAATTATAGGTTGTTACAGATAAAATACTTTATTACAAGGTCTACTGCAACCCTTATTAGACAAATGTATTATTATCATTATGCAGTCAAGACTGTCCAAAAATGTTATCTTATCTGGGTACTTTTCTATGAATAAAATAACCCAATCTATAGCCTTGTGTTTAAATGACAATAGATTAAACTTGTAAGTTCTGTTAAATATAACTGATATGTATGTACATTTTTTTTTTTTTCATTTTCAAGTATTATTATTTTTTAAAACTATAACTATAATTAATTATAATGTATTTTTAAATTTTTATTTAAGATATTTCTATCTTAGTTTTTTAATTGTAATAAGTTTTTACTAAGTATTGTAACTACCATTTATTAATAATAAATAAGCAAAGTGATCCTAATTAATTATTCATAGTAAAAATCTCATTTACAGTTCAATTTACATCATTAATTAGTAAAAACTGGGAAAGTGAGCGCTGTGCTCATAGGCATTAGAACATTAGAAATATACATGCGCCTACTGACGGGTTAAACCAAACTATATACATCAAAAATATCTTAATTATATATACATGCGTGTACATGTTTCAATAAATATTTGGTATACTTACTTTATACGCTTATTAGATATTGATTGTGAGCGCGACTGGGACCTTTTTTTGTCAATAGATCCTGAGCGAGAACGTGATTTGGAATGAGCAGGCGATCTAGTTTTATAATAACAATATATTAGTTTAAGTATATTGACAAAATAAATGTTAAGCCATCAACTTTTAAAATTATGTAATGTTACATAAGTTACAAATATTCAAAGAATAGAATATAAAAGAAATGATAGATTAATAAACTAATAAATGTAACAGATTTGAAAATAATAAATCAATTTTGATAATATGTTATGTATGAGCGTTGAAAATTCTATCTAAAAAAAATTCAGATAAACCAAATAAATTAAAAAAGAAAAAATAATAGCTTATGTTTGTTGAAAATAACAATTAAGCCATAGTTTAAGTAATACAAATATTATTTAAAGAATCAATCTTGTATGTTTAATTTAATAGATAAGAAGGGTTAAAGTTAGCCCAACATATGAGTCAGATTTAAAAATCAAAATAAATATAAGTTCATAGGACTAAATTTAAATTTGAAAACATTTTTAGTCTTTCCTGATTAATTAAAAATTTCTATTGTATTCAATTTAAAATCTAGTGAAAATTAATAATTTATTTGTATCATAATCTAAAATACATACTTGTAAGGAGATTTTGAACGAGACTCAGACTTAGACTTGGAATGGCTACGTGATCTACTTCTAAAAAAATTATTAATTATTATTTATTAGTGATAATATGTAAAAAGTATCTTCAATTTCAACTATTATTAACATAAAAACTATACCTTGAACGAGAGCGTACACGGCGACGTGAACGAGACCTGGACCTGGAACGGGAACGAGAACTTGAAGGACTACGACTACGTCTTCCTCCACGTCCACGGCTACTACTTCTATCTTCCAAAAGTCTAATACGACGTCCATTCAATTCAGTATCATCCAACTTATCCAATGCAGTTTTGAGATCCGAATAGGATGCAAACTCTACCACACTTTAAAAAAACATATATTATAATAATTGTCTAAAGAAATATTAACTTTATATAATTAAATACCCTTCATTCTTGCGTTGTTTATGTGCATCAGCATAAGTAACTTCTCCTGCTTGACGCATGAAGTCTTTTAAATCCTATACCCATACAAATAAATATGAGTAAGTAATTATAGAGTACTATTTATTTATAAATACAAAAACATGTACATTATAATTATATTTTTATAACTAGATTAATTATTAATTATTCTACGCCAAGATTTTTTTTTTTTTTTAATGGGATTGTTTTCGGAAGACTTCACTTGAAAAATGTAATAACGATAGGAAGAAAGTGCTCATTTGCTGTAAGTGAACGAAGATGTTTTTACACATAATGGGTTATGTTGATTGATTTTAGTGCTTTTGATGATCGTGTGGCCTTGTTGTTTTGATGACTGATACCGAATTGCTTTTTGTTACCGCATCTTCTAGATCCTTAACTCTTTATTAATTTGTTTTATATTTTCAGAATAATGTTGTTTAAAATTTATTTTAAAAGCCTAACAAATACCAAACATTGTTTATGTTATTATTTAAATACATACCTCTTAAACACTTGGAATGGTATTGAAAAGCGACTCGGTCTCGGACCTTGTGTGGGGCGACATGAATGGGGGGTTAACCAAATTGGGCAGCTGATCGGCTGGTATTGTTGGGAACACCTTTTGTGGTTAGGCCGATCATCCTAGGCCCGGAATGGAATGTGTGATATCGTACTGTGATCATTTGTGGTATTGGCCTATGTGCCTGATTGTGCCACTCTTATGTTATCGGCCAACGATCAAGCGTTTAATGTCATTGGTATGGACATCAATCGAACCGAACACATTGTGGTGGCTCTTTAGAAAAATAATATTACATTGTTTTTCATTTTTTTTTTTTTGTATTTTTTTTTTTTGTTTTTTTTTTTTTACGATTAAAAATAAGTTATTTTCTTATAACCAACTGTTTACTTGGGCCATTCACTTTACAATACTAAAAATTAAAATTAGCAAGTAAAATAATTATAAACATTTTTTATATTATTCTTGTTTATGAGGTAATAAAGTGAATGGCAACATAATTTTATAATTTCTTTTAGATAGCAGAGCAATTTAATACTATGATGTAATGTTGTTAAACCTTATAGAATTGCAGGCTTTTTCCTCATATAATATTATTGATGGAACGTATATCAGCACCTCACAAAAACAAACCACGTGTGAAAAAATGTTCAGGAGACATTAAAATGAATAAAATAAATCTCCAACATTAACAAACAGCATGACAAGAATTTTTTTTAAACAAATATAAATAAAATTGGTAATGAAATAATTTAAGTTCACATGTATATGACTTCTTACCTGCCAGCTGACGCGACTTGACAAATTTTCAACAATTAATCTATAATTTGTTCTTGTTGGTGGACCATACCTATCATTCCTATCGTCCCTAAAAAATTATGAAAATAAATTTTAAATGAAAAAAAAATGCATTATTAGTTTAATACTATTTCATTATCAAGTAATTTACATATATAATACATACCTTGCATCTCGACGAGGTCGTCTTGGTGGAGGTGGTGGTAAATCACCACCTCGTCCTGAACCACGCCAAACATCACTGCCTCTTGGTGTTCCACGAGCTCGTTCAACAGAAACTCTAAACAAAAATTATATTAATTATTTCTTACATTCAATAAATATTGTTTTTACTTTAAAAGAATATAACCATAAGCCAAATAATAAAATATTCTAAGAAACTTGTGCATTATCTTTATATACTAAAAATAATTTGAATCTATAAAGTTTAATTCAAAAATCTTATAGTAATAATCATTTTTAATTTATTAATCAGCACTACTGGCTACTGTCAACCATTACAAGTGTCTTTATCGTGTTAACGACTAATTTATCATTTTATCAACAATTATCATTATAAAAAACAGATTAATTAAAAGTGTATTAGTAAAAAAGCATCAATTAATTTAAGAAATTTATATCATATACAAATAAAGGAGCCAACAATTTTTGTTATATAATATTAGTTATTACAGTAAAACCTCTTAAGACATTTTCAAAGAAGATATCATAAACATGTGTATTTAGCAATACAGCATAATAAGTGGTATCCCAACAAATATTCCCTTGAAGCTTTTTATGCAGATTCTTGTCTGATGGAATACTATACAGCAAACATTAGAAAAATGTAATGTTTTACTTTATTTTTATTTATTAATTAACAGATTTACAGAAAACAATTTTTTTTTATTCAAATAGTGTTAATGGTTGATGTTTAAAATTATTTCTGTATTAATTATTCAATAAGATCTTCATCCTACCATGTCATCATTATTAATTAAAAACAGCCAATTATTATAATATAGAAGTTTAGAAGTTCATATCTTTAATCTAATGTCTATTATAATTTAGTAAATGTATGTATGGAAATGTTAATAAAAATTGTATCAACATAATAAATAGGAATTTTACAATGTTAAATGTTTATTGGTGCTATTTACAATATAAAATATAATTTAATACTTGATTAAAACTAAAATAAATGTTAACTAAAAAGTGTTACTTTATATTAGATACCAATAGACAATATAAGAAATAATAAAATATAAAAATAAACCAATATTATTCACAGTGGTATCATGAGTAATATATATAGCATAGGTGTATTTGACTAAATTAATAGCACTTTGTCGAAAATTTAAAACAATATATTAGAATGAACATGACAGTTTAAACTTTAGTCCATAACTTTTATGCTTTCATCAAGTATTAAATATTTTAATAAATCTAAACAGGAACATTAAATATATATTTTTTAAAAAACTACTATACCTTTCACCATTAAGTTCACGGCCGTTTAATTCATATACTGCATCATCAGCATCACGATAATCATCAAATTCCTAGAAAATAATAATACGAAGGTAACTAACAAGAATATAAAATAAATTATAAATAATTATTATAACCATATTACCAGTTTTTGGCAGTAAATATTAGCCTGTAAATATGCTTAACACTCAATATTACTTACAACAAATCCATATCCATTTTTAAGTAATATTTCTCTAACACGGCCAAATCCTCTGAAAAACCTTTCTATATCTCTTTCTCGCACTCCATAAGGCAAACGGCCAATATAAACTCTTGAACCACTCCCCATGCTGAAAATAAATTGAAATAAAATTGTACACTTACCACAAAAGCATATCCATTCTTCATAGCAATATCCTTGACTCTGCCAATTTTCTGGAAAAACCTCTCGAGATCCCTTTCGCGAACGCGATGAGACAGGCCGCCGACAAACACCCTAGTGCCATTACTCATTCTGACCTCTTTAGATCAGTCACCAAATGCTTAGATAGTACTTCTACAACTGGATAGGCTTATCCAGCTCCTGATAACAACCACCGTATTTAACATCATATATAGGTAATATGTATACTCCACTACTAATAGGTAATATGTTAAATTCATTAAATACTTTTTGTGTATTTAAAAAAAAAAAATTTGAAATGGGATACATTTGGGTAGCCACAACAATGCAATAAAATTTCAGAATTTTGTTGAATACAAGAAAGTGCATTAAAAGGTTTAATTTATTGTCTAGTTATGAATAAAGACATTAAAATAATTATAAATCTCACTTGAAAGATTTAAATTTATGATATGTAAAATAAATAGAGGATAAATACAATAACAATTTCTTATTTAAAAATAAATGTAAATTATAAAGAAAGAAAAATATAGGCATATGGGTTACCTATATGTTGCTAGTTAATGTCTTTCTTAATTTCTAATTAAATTAAAAATAATTTTTTCTTATTTCTTAATAAAAAATATCTAAACCATATAAAAAATTAATTATCCCATAATATTAAATGCCAGTATTATTTTTCTCTTAATACTCTGTATTAAAAATAAAAACCATAATTAACATTAAAAAAGTATCTATGAGCTCTAAATTTTTTTTTTTTAATTTCCTAACTTAAAAAATCTTTATTAACAAAAATATATATAAATGCAGATTATATACATTAATTAAATATAAATTTGTGCATATTACAAGACAATTTAAATATTAAGTATATCTAAATGATAAACGTTCTAACAGAATTAATAATACATTATTAAACATTACACAAATGTATGATAAAAGTAATAATAAAAGCTAATTATATTACTGAAACATCTAACTATAGAATATATACAAATTTAAAACTGAAAAGTACAAAAGATTATGTGTATTTTTTCCGGGGAGGTACATAATACCTTATTTATTATTTATTTGTAACTAATTGAACTCAAAAAAATATGAAATTTTATTGCATAACTAAACCTAGAATTACTCAATTATTTTGAATTTTAATATGAACTTCAATTTTGTAATAATTTATAATTAATTAATTATAAAGTAATTAGGACAAAATCCTAAACTGGTGTCGCCGACGGACGTCATTTGGATTCGAAAGATTTTAGAAAATATTTCATATTTGCAATATATTAAAATATATGACAAATATTAAAAGAAATAAATTGGCAGAGTAAAGAAAACATTGTTATTAAAGATTATAATAAAAGTCAATTAATGAAGCAAGTTTAAGCCAAACAAACAAATTATTCTTAAAAATAAATAACATAACACAGTAAAAAAATAAACCAAGTGAATTCACTAAGCCATGATAATTTTACTTTTATTTATATTAATGGATTCTTTCATACTCGAACAGAAATGTAATTAATAATTATACTAATCCTATTAGAATTTATCAATAAAAAAATGTTTAATTCAACATTTAATGTCGCAATATGAATTAATTTTTATTTATCAACAAAAGAGTAAAATCAACAATCAATAATTAAATCAGACATAAAAAAAAAAATGTATAGGGAATAGAATATTAGAAAAATACAATTTTTATTGGATCAACTGGCAAAATTTGATACACAATACCTATTTATTATTATATCTAAATAAACAATACTTAACAATTTTATCTCAATGTAATGGTTAACTTACTAAATGCTAAAAATATTGACATTTAATTTCCCATGAGTACAATTGAAATATAATTCAAAAAACCATTAATATTTCATGTCCAAATACATTAGTACACAAATATTAAACTTTTCTAATAGAAGCATTATTTTCAATAAAATATAAGGGATTGTAAGGTAATACACGTAATTAAACTATAAAGGGTTCATTGATAAATACCCAAATAACATAAATAACATACCTAATGAATGAAATTAAAAACATTAAATGCCAACTTGATACTCAAAAATAACATAGAAATTATGTATACCTACTACATTTCAAGTAAGCATGTGCAACCATGAATAATTTTAAAACTACGTTAAGTACAGTATCTCAGACAAATCAACATTGAAATACTTGTATGATGGCTAATTCTCTAACTACCGAAATATGAAAACAATATAATTGTTAAGTAAACCTCATGAAATCGTCAGTTTGTCAAATATACATTGACATTGTAGGTACATTAAATTATCACTACACACTAATTTAATGCTTTCAATGAAATATACAGTCCTTACACTATAAGAGTAAATATCGATTGATGAATTTCTAAATCCAATAAAACACATGACAAAAGGAAAATACGATTTAAATTAAATCGCAAAGAATAATAAATAATAATATATAATGAACGTACCTTATAAAACTGTAGGATTAAAACCACACAAATTACGAATAATATAAATCAATTGTACTAAACGAAGAACGTGAATAAAAAAATCGCATTGACTCAAACACGATGTAATTACAAAGTAAAAAGGAGAAAGATGGCGGATGATGAAGCGTTAAGCGAAGTGAAGCGTCCTTTGAGTACACGGTGTTTAGCGCATGCGTTATACATGGACTTTAAATAATGTTTATATCAAAGAGGTTCTAAAGATTTTTAATTTAGGAGGATAGAAAAATGCCATGGCAACAATAATTTAGCCATAACCATGGTATAAAACATGGCTGTGGCCGTCGTACAAAATATAATAGCATATTTTTGTTTTATTTTATGATAACAATTATTAAAGATAGTATTTTAACCGTAATGATAACCAAGGAAACAAACATAAACAATAATCAATATTCAATATTATTACTTAACATTATTCAATTTTCATTGATTATTAAAAATCAATGTAATTAATATTTATATTCATTATAATTTAAAAATGTGTTAAATTCTATTAATTTTATAACAATATATAATATATTGTAACTGGGTAACCCAGTAAAGCCATCTAGTATTTTAACAGAAGTCAAATTACGACCTGAAAAAATTATACTGTCCTGTATTATTAGTAAATATTTATAAGTGTATATGTAGATGTTTTATTCAGTCTAAATATTTCTTTAATATAAAGGAAAATGTCTAATAAAGATGACATAGATTATGATGTAGGTAGTTACAAATGTGAAGGATCAATAGAACATTTTAAATTCAGGTAAATTAAATTGACTAGTTACATAATTACAAGTATGTCTTCCATCATTCTGAAGGAGTATAATATTTTGAAAAATAAAATGTAACAATATAATGAAATTATACTCCTATTATATAATTTGATAGGTCTAATTTTAATTACTTTTTAAATTTTTAACCAACTTGAAATTTTATTAGGTATACCCCAATACTTTTTAATTTTCTATTTTCAATTTCATAATGTCCATCATAAAATTGTCCCATTTCTCTTTGAAATTAGAAAATAATAAATTTATTATATACAAAACTACAAAAGTAGTCATTGTCACTATATAGTCCATTAGTAGATTGAACTTAGTATCCATCCATAATGAATCTAATGAGTAATGACTATATATATATACATATATATATACATAAATACATAATATAATTATTATTAAACTGAAATCAGTACTTCCACTTTTTAGTCTAATTATTGGTAGTATTTTTATAACTCTCTACTATGACCAACTCTTACATAGTTATTATTCATACATGTAATGAATTTGTAAAATTGTATTATCACAATCAAGTTTCATACTAAAATATCTTAATTTTTTTTTTCTATATTCAGGGTATGTTTAGAAATATCCCGTACTTCTTTTCACCAAAAAAATACTGAAATTGAAAAAAAATACACCAAGAGAATCGAAAAAATATTTCATTGGATGGAAAAAACAACAGAAGAACCACAAGACCAAAATGATTTTGAAGAAACGTCTTCATCAATTGAAGGGAAATTAATGGATAGTCATTTTAAAACTGAGTTTAATCAACAATATGTACGATAAGTCATTATAATTCTACGTAGAGTATCTTTAAAACTTTTTACTTTACTAATAAAAATCAACTTTTTTAAAAATATTATTTTAGAACTGTCGAACAATTTTACATGATATTCTGGATTATGATAACTTACTCACTGAATCATTTAAGAAATTAAGTCTACTAAAAAACTACAAAAAAAATATACATTATTTTACTAAAAAAATTATGGATGACATACCATCAGACACTTCAAAACTACAAAATAGATTACCATACCTGAATCAAATTATGCATGTTCTTCTTGATCTTGGAAATAATAAGTATGAAATAAATAGTAAACATTTCAATAAACCAGCTTTCTTTCCATAAATGAATAAATATACATATGTTTAAAAAAGTTCATACATATTTATTTAACATTATATTTACAATTATATTGATATAATATTTTTGTTTTTAGTACAGAAAATGAAGAAAATAATCTTGTATTGACTTCATTGTATTGGAACCCAAACAGCCATATTCTTACAATATTTCCTGATTTTACTCTCAACAATTGTGCAGGATATATTCTTCCTATTAGCACTGTCAAGGATTCATGTTTTGAGTATCGATTTTGGATTGAAAATCTTTCTGATGAATCACTAGAACTTATTAATGATACTGTAAATGTAAAATATTATTAATAACTATTATATAGTATATTATTTAAAATACACACATCAATTATTATACATTATATATATTATATATATTATATTTTTTCTAGTTTCATCTACTCAAATTGGACCATTATGATTTTTATGTACCAGAAAATAATACTTTAGAAATATTTGCTGAAATTATATCAGCTAGTGGATTTGAATATGATAATTTGTTTATTCGCTATTCTGTTGATCTTCCTTCAGGTAACAATTTTGGATTCAGTCGAAAGTTTAGCCCAACCACCCATAGCCCGCTTATGAATATTGTAATTATTATTTATTATTATAATATAAAAATTTTAATTGAAAATTACAACGATCAATTATTATCTATATAACAATAGTAATATTCCTTATGATTAATAATCTATAGTTTATATTAAATTAAATAAGTGAGTTAGATTTGTGTTAGATTGAATTAAGATGTTTTTTTATTTTATTGAATACATATTATTATTTACAATTTGTTTTTTCTTAAAGGAAATTATTTAAAAATTTCATGTTACCCAATATATTAAATTGTTTAAGGATTTCGCATATTTTATTTTTTTATTTCTTAATACCTTTCAAAAAACACAGTAAATAATGTTAAAGAACTATGTAAGCTTTAAATTACAATGTAACCTGTTGAAAAATGTTAAGATGATTGGTTATATTAAGATTATTAAGATTAACTGTCCTCGAATATTACACTTGTAACACATTATATTAGACATTTTTTTTGTCAATTACACATGAACAATTGAGTGATGTGATAAATATTTTAAAATGAGATTCAAATTTGTTGTCAAGTCTACTAGAGACCGATTTTTCTTCATTTTTGATTTTATTCTTGTAAATTCCAACTAAAAGAATACAAATTTTTAAATTAAAAACGTATGTAAATGTCACTATATTGATCTTAAAAAAATTCTACAACAAATTCTAATCTAAACAATTTAACTATATTATCATGTATATTAATATATTTTGTTGATAGGATGGAAATGTTCAAATACGAGTTCTCTCCATGGAACTACCCAAACATGTCGACGAAATAACCATATGACTTCTGTATTTTCATATTTATTCAATTTTAATATTGTTTTACCAAAAATGAAAGGTTAAGTTGTATTTTTATTTTTTATTTGTTCTTTATACAATTAAATAATATATTTTTTTAATTTAGATGAACTTACAAACTCTGCTCATATAACATTTGTTATATATTCAATTGATTCATGGAAAAAAGAACGAGTCGAAGGATATGCATCACATCAAATTCCAAGATTTTCTACACAAAAATCATATAAAAAGAATATTAAATTAGAAGCATGGCTACCAAAGTCAAGAAAATATGTTGATGAATTACGTAGATATTTTATTGGTTGTTCGGTAAAGTTGGCTGAACCAAATTATATAAATATACCAAACAATTTCAATGTAAATATTATAGTTTTATTTTATTTTTAACATTTTAATTTTAATATATTTTACATTTATTAGGACAAATTATTGAGCAAATTTGGTATGGAAATAGAACAAAGAGGTACACTGAACATAACCCTTAGTAATGTATATCAGCATTGTAAAAGCACTGAAAATATTAATAATATTAATACTAGTGATATTGTTTCTGCTCAAGCACTAGTGAAAAGTGTCAACAATGTAATGGCTAGTTTTAAAAGAGCACGGCAGAGAATGCTTTTAGCTTGTCAGCCCATATTAAGTCCAACACATAATTAATTCCTATTTCGGAAACAAAATACAAACAATTTTAAAATGTTATAGTATTTTCTAGTCAATTTTTAGAAATTAAGTATTAATATTTTGATTAATGTCTAAAAAGTATCTGTATTTTACTTTTATAAGATTCAAATTTCAATTTATCAAAAAATAAGTTATGTTTGTTATTTTTTAGTATAATTTTAAGATTTTTCAAAATGTTTTAACTTGTATCACTTACAATAATACAGTAACTATTGTACAATACTACAATTTGTTTATATAATTATATTATGTGTTTATTTTTATAAATATGTAATTAAAAAAACAATTACTTTGTTTACACCAAACTTTAAATATCAATATAACATTTTCAATAATTTGATTTATTTCAATATAAATATTATATTTTATTTTTTTAAATTGATTTAAAAAATTGTTTTTGTATTAAATTAATAATTAGGGTGGGTTGCATAAACGTTCATTAGTGGTTTACAGAGCTGGTAACGCAGTAACGATTTGTTAAATAAAATTGGGTGTATCGATTATTGGATCTGTAACTTACAGGTCCAATTTTGATTAGATAACTTTTACAATATCAATATGACTAATGATAGTGGTATTGGATATGAATCACTGGTATAATTTATTTGGAAACTGCGTTAATCAATAGAATTAAATGTCTTTATGAAACACCTTATTATTTTATACAGCCAATAAAATTGTATAGGATGAATAAGTTATTGGTCCTCTAACAAATGAACAGACTGTTCTTCGTGCAACCCACCATATGGTTGAACTATTAAAAATATTCAATTAAATAAACAATTAATATATTAAATTTGTATATAAAAAGTATAATCTCTTAACAATGAATTTATACATTTTTTATACTTGTTTTGTGTCCCATGAAATATTACATTTACAATCAATAATAAAATTATTTGTTAGTTGTCAAAGTATAATTTAATTTTTATTTCAGTTATAATTCTAATTTAAATGTTGTTTTTATAATATGGATATTTAATTTGGATAATGGATATTTTATTCATTTGTTCAATCGTTCATCTTTGAAATTTATTTAAATCGTATTGAAAGATCTCCCATTTGCTTTGACTAAAGAAGGAAATGGTAATTCCTCAACTAAAGGTATCTTAAGTTATTTCACACGAGTTGATAGTTGTTGAAAGTAGCATTTTCCAGATTTATTCAACTTTAAAAACAATTTAACGTTTAGTTTTTAAGCCTGAAAGACTTCCAATTTTTTATTGATTTAACACCTATTATGAAATCTAAACTCTATAAGCATTCTAATAGTTCTATAAATAAATTGGTTTGTGTGGGATGTTTGGTATTTATTAATCTTTATTTCTTATACTGATATTATAGTACAATCAATTGTATTTGTACTGAACTGCTAGCCGGAAATGTCACTTGGAAAATGTCAATCAGCAGATTATAATATATACACTGTAAGTCGATTGTCTTAATTGATACTGCTAAACCACGAGTTATATAACTACTGTAAATAACAGAAGCATATTTTGTACATTCCTATACATAATTAAATATCACTAGCAATTGACTAGATTGATTTGTATTATAATTTTATCGGCATTGCCAGTGTCCTAAAATTTATTAACTCTTTAAAATGTTCCATTTGCACTCTGCGTCAGCGCATAATGTATAAAAAACAAAATTATAATAAAAGTCTAATGAATTGCTGTTACACAATAACCTAAGGAAATTTGATGTCCTTGGATTTTTACTTCTTATTGTTATCTAATACACTCCATACATATAATATATATATATGTGTGTGTGTGTATAATGTATGTATTCAAAAATAATTTACTCTAAATGAATTTATAAATAATTTGTATAAAATGTATAAATAAACAAGTATATGTATATAAATTGAATTGTTATCAATCGGTACGATGGATATAAAAACTATTATAATATTATGTCAGTCAGTGTTGCGTCGAGCCTTGTATTTATAATTTGTATATTCTACACGCGCGTTGCACTCACGTAAATACGCATTACGTCGGGTTATCTACGATTCCTAGTGCAACAACAATAATGATAGTCCCGCCAGACGCGCGGCACGGCAGAACGCGGAACACGAAAAACGCGTGCATTGTGTTACGAAAATCCCAAGGAGCGCGTTATTTCATCAATGGCCAGAGATACGCCGGGCGCGCGTTAAACGATAGTGATACCGGCGTGAGCGCTATTTCGATCCCGTAAACGTACGGCGCTTCTACTAAATCCGCGGGGCGCAGGTGGGTCGATAAAAATGCATTGTTCCGGTCGGTCGCGCGGTTTGTACACTCGGCGCCGGGTCGGCCCCGCGGCCGCTCAGTCATTGAACTGCATTCCCTTCGGCGAGGGGACTTTCCTACTCGATCGTTTTCGCCGGGCAATTGTGACGTGCGTGCGCGCGGGCGGGCGCGCGATGTCTTCGCGTGCGTGTGCACTGTGTGTAACGAACACGGAAAAAAAAAATAAAAAAAAAATACTGGGTTTGTGGGCTGCGAGCGCGTGTGTGGGAGGAGGCGGAACGGGTGGGCTACCGGAGAATCGGGTCCGGGTGGCAGTGGCCGGCATGAAGTGCAAGCAACGTTACAGTGCCGGACCGTCGGTGACGATAGTAGTAGTGGTGGTGGCGGCGGCGGCGGTGGTAGGACATCGCACACTCCGCGACCGTCGCCACTACGAGAGGGTCGTGCGGGAGACGGTCGACCGTTGTGTGTATACCCGTATATCCATCCATGCGGTAGCGGTGACGACCGTTGTGGCGTGTGGCTGCGCGAAGTGGAGGGTGCCACGTTGCCGCATTGCTCATTGCTTACTTGTCTGTATTATAATCCAGTTGCGTCGAAATCACGTGACCCTCTTTCAACTCACTCTCTCTCTCTCAATCTCTCTCTCTCTCTCTCTCTGTCCCGCGCCCACCCGTCGGCAATGTCTCGTACTCTCGTCAGTCGTCACACGACGTCCCTCTCTAGACCATGCGAACTGTCGTTACATCATTATAATAATAAAAATAAAAAATAAACACGTTGCGTTCGCGATTTTTTATTCCTTGAAGTGATAATGACGGCCAAGACCATGATATTATAAATCGTATGCCCCGCCACTCGAATTCAACGTCCCACCCAAAACTACGGAATGATTATCTAGGAAATTGGAATAATTTACCTTTCTGGAAAATAAAAAAACAAATTTCATACAGGTTTCGTGGCGTATAAATTAAATCCGAATATTTTCGAAACACAAAATACCTTCCTACATAATTGCCATACGACGATTCATACCGCGCCGTTCGGTTATTCCGAGAAGAGCATTGTATTACTGTATTAGTGTACAGGATGATTATTTTAGCGTTCCCGTCCTTTTTGTGCTCGAATTGTTTTGTAAATACAAATTCTGATTTATGAAAATGTATACATTGGTTTTTTTAAAACTATAGACTACGTCATATAACTTTTAAGACCATCGGTACATATATTTATTAAATAATCTGATGTCTTTTAAATAGAGATATTTTTTATTTTATCTATATAGATACATTTTCTAGAATTTTCGATATAATTTGGTAAAAATTCGAACCAGTAATTTCGGAATTATTAAAATTAAAAATTGCTGATGAAAAGTATAAAATAATTATAGGATATTGATTACCTTTCCTGTTATCACTATTGCTTTAAGATTGCATAAATCAAATAAAATGCGTAATATGGTACGAATACTGTATACTGCGTAGATAAAAGAATTCTTATCATTTTACACCTGTATGCAATTTCAAATTAGAATAATTCTAAAAATATAGGTTCGAATATTAACCAAATGAAATCAAAAATTCCAAAAGAATTTACTGAACAATTATTTGCATAAAAAAAAATAGTGTTCTTTTTTAAAAAATGAAAGCCAATATTGACATAGGATATTCCTTATGGAAGTACTTGTGAAGTACAAATAAATTATATATATATATATATATATATATGTATATATTATTATCTTAGTAAACATGCATTTTTGAAAAAACTTGAATAAATGCATGATTTTTAAACATTAAATAGAGTGATAAGCATTGTTAAAAATTACTATTTAGGTTTAAAATATCATAATGTTTTTAAAAACATTTTACTATTATATATTAATAAATATACGTGAAGGTGAAGTTCAAATGTTATATAAATAATAATATAATACTACATATTTGTTTACCATTTATAATATTATAAATTTATACTTTTTTTTTATATATTCATATTTCATATCCATTGGTTATTGAATACATGTGAATATCATGTTATTGATTGTAATGTGAATCATTCTTTATAAATGTATAAAATATTGTTTATCTATCTATCAAATTGCAAAAAGCTTCAACAATTTATTTGTATAGAAATTATTATTTTTTGATAATTTTCTATGGTATTTCTGTCTAGATATTGTTATATTAAAAAATAATGTATCTAATTCACTAGTTTATCATGGACATAATCTCTAGAGTAGTCTAAGGTATCTTACCCTCTTACTGATACAAGATATCCTTCGGAAATTAACTATAGCAGAAACGGTTCATATCTCCTTGAACCTATTTTTCTATTCTATAATTCTATTATTATAAAATCTGCCAATAATGTCTCGTCTACATACTACAGTTGTTATCGTACAGAAATACTACTTATGAAAAAGTGGTATTTCGTAGATTACTATTTGACAACGTTGCCCAACCCGCCTACCATTAGGAATGATATAAATATATATGTAGACGTCTTTATCATAAACAATACATCTATACACAATCTCTAAAAATACATTTTTGACGTTGATTAATGTATTTATGATAATTTTATGTAATAATAAAATTATGATTTTAATTTTTATTACTTAACACAATAGTTATCATAAAGTAGGTAGGTACTAGGTTAGGTTAGGTTTGTAGGAACACTGTTTGTATTATTGGACTATTTCTCATTCCATTTTTCTACTATAAATTTGTATACAATTATTTGTTTGATTTGTAAATAGTTAATACTATTACTATTTATTTATAAATAATAATCAATGCTATAATTTAACTCTCCTATTATAATAATTGTATTTTAATAGGAATTTTCACTAACAAAAAATCATGAGCTTAATAGATAATTAAGCAAACAAAACAACTTTGAACTTTAATATCAACTAAAATTGTATTTAAAAAATTATCTACATACAAAATTGTATGTTTTGTTCGAATTTGACTTGTTTATTGACCTATTTGAACTTCTGTAATTATTAATAAATTGTTAAATATAGGTATCATGATAATTATCAATATACGAGTATAGTATAATGCATGTAAGATGGTTTCTGTCATTCATGATTGCATAATTATTAATCATACAATTTTCAAACACTTTGTAATGAATATAAATATAATTCATATTACAGTATTCAATTTAAGTGTAACATTTATTATTAAATTGAAAATAATTCAATATTTAAAAAAATGTGTATTATCTGTTCATGTTATATTAACGAAATTGGATCAAATTTAAAATTATACAAATGATAATTATTAGATTTACCAGTATTAGTAAAATATCTTGAAATATTCCAACGCCATAACTAAATAAATAAAGCAATAAATTAAAATTACAATCGTAGACTTCACCCTTCCTTCTATATTTAACCAACACTGTTGTTTCCTTTTTGACGATCGATTTCGAGCGACGTTGCCGTTCTCATAAATATCTCCAGAGACTCCCAAATGTATATCAATTTAATCTCAAAATACTTAATTTTTATAATATATACTTAAATGTTTGTTAACAAATATTGGTCTTCTTAATTTGTTATTTTATGATTATTATAACATGAAATAATGAAAATAAAACAATTACAATAATTGACAAATGTTTTAAATATAAAAATTTTGATTCAGGTTTTCTGATGGATCCTATTTAAAGATACTTGTTTATATTTGCTAAAGATGTGCACATTATTTTATTGTATTTATCTATATGAAAATACATGAAACATCAAAATGCGTATTGTATTTAAAATGTTTACTATAATTATATTATACGGTAAATAATTTAATGATTATTTAATAAATATGTAGTGACAGGTCACATAAAAATTGGACTTAGTCCAGGAATGAAGTGAGAACTATAATTCAGATAATGAGATTGAAATTCATCCACTTTTTACCAATTAAATGTTTAAAATAAATAGTATCATTTCATTCAGACTAACCTTAAATAAATATTATGCTATACGTTATATTAAGCGTCCAAAACTAATTACAAAATGTTAACATTTTGGATTTAAATTTTTATAGATAATTTTACATTATTAAAATATTTATGTATATCACAAATATAGTATATAAAATAAAAATGAATATAGATTATTTAAAATTATAAATAATAATGTAAAACACAATACCAGGCCATCTGGAATCTGGATAATTCCCAATTCTGACCATTCACTTCGCCCCAGGCGGCCAGGCTAGGTTTTAAAAGACTTACTAAAAACTTTCCGAATACGTACTATTATATTTTATACTATTACCTTATCAATTCTTAAAATATACCATAAGCTATGATATTTTATTTAAATTAAGAGTACAGTAAGAACTTCTTCATTTCTTCATTCGATTTTAAATATAATCTTGGTTTGATCGATTTTTTAATTACAAATCACGAAGAACAAATTTAATGTATAATAATTAAATTAATAATATTAATTTCAACATTTGATAATAATTTAGAGTCAAAAGATCATGTATTTACGCGAAACAATACACAAGTGGTAAAATATACTATCTTCCTTCTTTAAACTCAGAATTGGTTAGTATATAAAATTATTTTATAAACAATAAAAATATTACAAAATCCGTTGATAAACAATTTTATTAAATTTAATACATTTTAATAATCTTGATATAAATGATCAATAGTTTCTGTATAATAATAATGTTTTATTCGTGTTCTGAGTTGACACAGTAACGGTGCCAGCATTTTTCCTAATGGAAGAGAGACGAGAGTTAGCATATTTGTTCTAATGGGCTATGGTATTTCAATACTATAATTGTAGCAATTTATTAATTTTTATATGCTTGCAACAAGAAACAAAAAAAAACATTAATTATAATAAAGGCTTTGATATAAAATTACATAAATAAACGATATTGTTAATTCGATATTGGCATAGATTTGTATGATGACATCATTGACATCAATGGTAAATATTATATGCGGCTTAAAGATCGCGATTACTCTACGTTTCAGTAATAACGGTAAAATGACTAGCACGAACATTTTTATAACAATTTTACTTTGATATTTTATATTTTTTTTGTTTTATGTCATATGATGACGACACATGTGGATATAAATCAGACAAATAAAACTTTGAGGTTATTTTGTAACCCCTTGGCCCCTGTTTAATGCCACCCCCCAGAGTTAGCGTATTTAAAAAACCTAATAAATTGTAAGCATGATACTATTTTTATTTTTTTTTTATAATATAAATGTGAATTGTGTATTTGAGATGGTAAAAAACTGAATTGGATAAAAATAGGCAACATAAAAACTCGCATTGAACTTCAGATTCAGAATTATGTTATTGATATCATTATCTCGTCAATATTACGCAGTACCATTTGAAATTTAAATTAATTATCAAATAGTTTAAATTTAGTTCTTTAAATGATAACATAGGGTACATGTACAAATTAATGGATATTATATGAAGTATATAATTCATATTATATATTGCATAACTTTATAGTTTATACAGATGAACAATACGCGCGGGTGTGTGTGTGCGCATACTGCATAGACGAAGTAAAATAAAAAGGTTTATCAACATAAATAAATGAGATATCGAAATATGACTAAACAGTACATATTATTATATGATATTATATATAGTATAGTACCTACATGACGTACCGACGCAGGCGCTTACGAACAAATACAAATAGTGCCGTCTGCTAATATTTATAATGAAACTCTACAACGTTGCCGTGTGTTTTCAGCGACCTACAAATATTTTCAAAGTAACCTTGCCTACGGCCTGAAGCGGTGAAGGGTATTACGGCAACGCCGCTATAGCAGGTGTCGTGTTTTTAGTGTATGCTGCTGAACAAACGAATTCGTAAATAAATAAGAGAAACCCATTTCTCTTGATAGACCTAAATGGCAACACGAGCCGATCTAATCTGTTTGACAATGTCAACACTTAACGATTAACTCTCCATAAGAATTGCATTGCATAAAATCAGGGCAAAGGCCAGTTAAACACATAACTTTTGTATTTGAAAAAAATTTTTGAGATTCTGCCAAAAATTCCTATTAAATTAAATATGTATTGTACATTTCCGTCATGCATTATTTTGAATTTATTTTTACCAATAGTTTTTCATCGTAATAAAACTAAAAAGCCATTAAAAATAGATTACTATTAACAAATTCAAATAAATATGAGAATAACATTAACTATTAATTTTGATATATTTGACTTAAACCATATTTAAATGATTTGTGTGGTTACAACTCAAATTATGTAAACTTTGTTTTAATAATAGTTCTATAATTGCTCCTTATAAAATTTAATTTAAATAATTCGTAATTTCTCTAAAACTCTAACATTTTCATTTTATATTTGTTTTGAAATACATAAAAACTAACTAAAGGTTACTGTAAATTATCTATAGTAAGGTTCTATCTATAATGTAATGTTTTGTTCAGTACTCAATTTTTTACAGGTACTTATGATTTTGAGAATAATATAAAAGTATTTAGGATTAAAATAAAATGTTAATACTCTTGTAATCTTGTTTAATAAAACATTGTATAGAATACTTAAATATTGGTTTTAAATGTTAAAAGTGATTAATTAGGTTGTTTTTTTTACATGACCAAGTGTTTAATGTAAAAAATTCCAAAAAAGTTATTTATTTACTGTATAATATACATTTGTTTCTGAATGATTTAAAGGATATTTAATTTATTAAATATTGATGTCATGTCAAAGATTTTTAAATCGTGTATTCGTATCTCTACGAGTAGTACAGTTATTACTCCAGGTTAAAACTTGGGTATAATCGTTCCCGTAACTTCATATAAAGGAAAAATATTGAACCATATATATACGTGTAGAAAATAGTACAATTAGTGATATTAAAAATGATTTTATGTACTCGTAATAAAATGTAAGAAATTTGGCATGAAAATAAACTCTTATTAGTTAGTTATTAGTTAAAATAAAGTTAGAGCTATTGTGTTTACTAACATGGTAATTAAAATAAATTTGTGCAACTCGCCTATTTCAAATTTAATATTAGTATATGTATTATGTACATACATTATGACATTTTGAATTTATTAGATATTATTATTAGGTTATTTTAGTAATAATTGTATTTTACATTAGGGAACTTTTATTTTTAGTTTCTAATTTTATTTCGAGTGATAATGTTTTTAGAAAACAAAACGTCAGAACAATAAGAAATGATAATAAACATAAATCAATATCAATATGGTGGTCGAGTCCGAGTGTTTGACAATTATTCAGAGGTACATAATACTTTATATTAAGTTCAATAACACTTAAAACATAGATAATAATAATTAATAACACTATTTTTCTTCATGGCCATTCGGCAACTTTGTGCTAATCAGTACACTGAACACGGTTGTCGTCATTTAACAAGTGGTATTATTATTTATTAATCAATCATGTCGAAAGAAAAACTCGATCAGCTCTAATATACAATGATAACGAAAAATTGTAATATTAGACACTCCGTTTGTCTCCTAACCTGCAGGTACTCCCGTTGTAACTGTATATCATAATATAACATTCACGGCACTTGGTGGGAGCGTAACAAGAAAAGTAAAAAATATTTATCGCCGCATTTAAAATATTCGGTCAGAACGGAGCGATTCTTAAACGTTTCAAACGGGTTAATCCCATCGGAACGCAGTGGCAATTATTTGCCGAAAACCTGAATGAAAATAATAAGTTATAATCATTACTACGATTGTCCAACGCCGTTCTATTTAATAGTAACTACGTACTTAATCGAACGGGAAAAAAATTCAATTATGACGAGAATAACACGACGGTGTTTATATTCTATATCGCTTACTAATCAGTAATCATCATTATTATAAAAATATTATGTATACCATTTATCTAATCGTCGATATAGCGGCACTCGGCTCTAAATAGTAAATGGCCCTTTCGATGTTTATTGCGTGTCATTGCAAATTTAATGATGTGCACACGTATCGTTTCCGTAAAGTTTATTTATTTTCTGTTCTTATGTCCGAGTCGTCATCATCCCAACTACGTTCGTATGTTCGATACATCGTTATCATTACACGCGTCAGTATGCGATATTTTATGCAAACGTGTGTGTGCGTGGCGCACCAGTGGCGTATATCATTAGCATTTTGACACATTTAATTCTTTGGCCACTTTCTTCTCCTGTTTTGAAATAATTTCGACCCTTTCCGATTCTATACTTTGCTTTCACAAACATTTTCCACGAGAAAGAAAAACGGGTGTTCTTAAAATCGACTCTCCCCAAAATATATTTCACAACATTTATTTATTGTAAACGATATTGTATAAAGTACAATCAAGATGTATAAATGCATTTAAAATGTGCTCCCCTAAACTGTACCGCTTTGGACTTAGGCGTACGGATGGCCCGAAGTTAAATTCGACATTTCAAGCACACCGAAGTGTAATAAAAAACGATAAATTGTTAATTACTCGTATTAAAGCATTGTACACGTCGGACATGCATGCGCATTTAATCAACAAATTAATGATATGGATAATATAAGCGTCGACATAATGCGCAATTGCAGTGATCGCTAAAATATTATTAAATTTTAATCTGCAGTGGCGTCATTTCGGTTTATCGTAGGCTGGGGCAAATAATAGAAATCGGCTCGAAAAACAATAACAATATTGGCAAATCAACCACTCCCAAAAAACCGACCGCTCTGGTCAAATAAAACGACTGCGGAACCTCGTGCGTTAGGTTAACTCTACGAGTCAAATGATGGTAGGCACGTAATAGAAATGTAGGACGTACAAAATATTAAAAATGTAATCGTCTTCCCAACGACGACACTCGAGATATTTTTCGTACGTTTCTGATCTATTATCGCATTCGTGTTTATCAGAACACGGAAGCGCAGGACGCGCGTGCGTGTGTACACACTTTTTGTACTTGATCATCGCGTGTTTTATTAATATAATGTATGTGTGAATGTATTTGTGTGTGTGTGTGCGTGTGTGTTCTCGTACTGCGCGCGCCCGAGTATTTATAATACGCGATGGTATATTGTTGTTTTGAGAACGACGTCGCGTCGGTTTTTATCGTATCATTCGTATCGCTTTGTTACGCGCGCACGATAATTATGGTACCGTCGGGCCGGACTGCGCGCCCGGCGAATCCATCGTGTTTTGTTCCGTCGGCGACCGAGGGGTCCCCTTCCCCGAATCAGCGGGCTCCCCGCCTACAGGCGCCGCGAATACCGTGGGATCGAACGAGGTACTCTACCTCACCCGGAGCGACCGAGTGGATTCGCCCGAACCTGTTTAGAGACTGCGTTTGATGCGAGCGACCGCGAGCGACGACCGTGTCCCCAGCGGAGAAGTTTTTTTTTTTTCCTCCTCATAGGCGGATTACGAAAATAATAATAATAATAATAATAATAATAATAATAATAAAAACACCACGGCCGAAATGAGGAAGAAAAAATTTTGAAAATTTCCGTCTCGCCGTCTCGACCCTCTCGCGCCGTCGACAACACCGCGCCGCCGTCGTGGATACATCGTGGTGGCTGGCGCACGTTCGCGATCTCCGAAACCGTCGTGTGCAGTTTTCATAACATCGGGGTTTTCGAGTGATAAACGCCGTTCGTGTCCGCACAATCGCGTCGTTGAGAGTTCGAGTAGTGCCAGTGTAGTGTGCTTGTGCGTGGTCCGAATAAAATGGTGCACATGTGTCTGTTGGAAATCGGTCGTATCACGTCGTTGCCATCGGATTTTCGACGCAGCCGATGTGCAGATTCGACGTTCTAGTCGTGGAAAACATCAACACATTCTTAAAAAGTAAATATTCCCGGTACTCGAATAGTTTTCGTATTCCGTTATGATACTTTTTTTTAGTTTTTTCTTATTTTTTTTATCGGTTTTGTGGTCATAGGCGTTGATATTTTATCTTCACGTGGTCCGTCCATTATGACCTAATAAAATTATCCGTGCTGTTGTAGTATACTATATTAAGGTTTGATCTTCGTAGGCACACCGTTTTGTTGTTGTTGTCGTCGTTGTCGTTTGATTTGGTATGGTAGGTTTTAGGAGGTTGAAAACAATTTAGTTCGTCGTTTTGCAAACTGCTCATTGCCGCGCAGTATTCATTGTGTAATCAGTTGCGAAAAATGGCTAAACGTCCATTTGGAATAATAATAATAGTGTAAAGTGTGTCGTCCCTGCTCGAACTTAATTATCTATAATTTTTATCAATTTGTGCAAACTTTTTATTATTGACTTGTGTTTTGAAAATATTTCTACACCATTTTCGAATCCCCCATTAATGTCAGTTTCGATTTTTCGTCATGTTTCGTATTGACTCTTAGTAATATGAATATTTACCATTAAATTGCTAAACTTTATTTTCTTTTTGTACTTTTTTCCTTCAAGTACTTAGCTTTCAAATTTTCTACAATTATCGGGCCTCCAATTGGTTATTTTTGATTTTTGATGATTTAAAATAAAAAAAATAAACAGCTCAATACAAACATAACAGTATAAAATTGGTTTTCATAAATATTATTTAGAAACACAGTTATAGTCAGGAATAAAGGCTGGAGACACCTTGTAAACTTTTCAATGAAGTATTGTTATATATGAGATTAGCAAGTCTGGGAATATATTTATCACTTAAATGTCACTTGCAATGGGTTTCCTTTTTAATTTTACCTTATCTACCCTATGGTTTTTATATATTTCATATAAATCTGTTTAACCTTATTTTATTCTGACAATCAGACATATAGGTACTGCATATTTTTATAACACAGTATAAACAATTATTAATTATTATAATTGCATAATGTGTATACTATTTAAATTATTGAATTTTTGTTTACCTTTTTAGTATTAAATATAACTTCTATTGATTATAATCATCTATATATAATTTATTCTAGGAAGTGAATTTTTATTATTTAGTGTTCTGCTCAGTGTTCTGTTACCCCATATGATCAATTATTCATTATACTTAATAGGTACTCTTGATAGGTTTATTGCATTATTAAATTGATTTTATTATTCTGTTAGTTTATGAGATATTTGTTGGTTAAAATTATTTATTTGAATATAATCAATTCAAATGTTGAATCTTTATTCTACGTAATTTATTAAATAAGTTTGTATTTTATATCAGTTAGGTATTGTCCTGATTTGCAGATAAATGTTGGTCATTTTTTTTTAAATAACTATTACAAATCTTATTAAATTCCTGTGAATATTATCAAATTATTAATAATTATTGTGTTGTATTAATTGTATTAATATAAGTTAACAAATTTAAATGATGACATAGATTGTTCAAATAACATATTTGTTATAATCTAGTCTTGATAATACTAATCTAAAAGAGATTACCTACACACAATTTGAGATAGATTTAGGGACATATTGTATTGAATTACAAATTCAGGTTATTGAAATTACTTTTATTTAAAACAAATGATTTATCAATAAATTATTATTATTTTTTTTAATATTAAAACTAAATTGAAACAAAAAAAATATTGACATCATTTAGTTATGTAATAATCTAAAACATTTATGTAATATATATAATAATAATTTATAGCTAAAATAGTAAAGCTCCATAATATAAACCTATATCTATCTACAAAGTTTAAATTTTGTAATTCATAAATCATTAAACTTGTAGAAAATAGAAATGTTTGTATTATTAAATTGTCCATGTTTATTAGGTTTTAAATTTTTTACATATAATCTAATTTAAATAATTTATTTAATAGGTAATTGATTTTTTTTTTTTTGATTTTTTTATGAAGGTTAAGGTTATCATTATTTTATTTTTCATTATTTATGTTAAGTTAATGTACATTGAAGTATAAATATACTTTAGTAAAATGAACAAATTCTTAATTTATTTATTTTCATAAAATAAGCAATGAGTAAGTTATGAAATAATAAAAATTATAATTTTCATATTTCTATTCTATTTTTTCTATATCTTATAAATACTAATGTGAAATATTATCTAAACATACACCTTTTAATCCTTACCTTTATGTCATTCAAAATACCTTGACATAAGAGGGGAAATAATATGATTTTATTTAGTTATTCTATATATTTGTAAATATATAATATTTATATTCGGGGCAATTTTGTGTTTGTGCGCGTGTGTGTATCTATGTATATAAAAATCCATAAAGCCTATTACATTAAATTAATTATTTGTGTGTGTAATATAGATTAAATAGAAAAGGATTTAAGTTCTTCTTTTATTCTGATATTTAATATTTGCTTGAATAAAATATGTTTACTTTAATTTTATAAAATATGTACCTAGATTTAATAATTGTTATTATGATAAACATTTAAATAGCAAAGATGTTCATTTTAATTGAATATTATACTTTATTTAATTGACTTACAATTTAGAAGAAAAAAAAAACTATAGAAATCCTTATACATTTGTTTCAAATAGTAGGTACATTAGGTACTTACTACAAATAAAATGATTTTTCTAAATGTATTTTCTATGTTCTATGTATTTCATATGTATAAAAGATTAACAATATTAATCTTTCTATAGTTATATATGTGTTCATTAGTTTATTACTTTTTAATGTGCTGTATAGAATACTTTTTAGGTTACCTATTTTTTGATTATCATTTTATCAATAATTAAAAGATAATTTTATTTGAATTTTAGTGGTTAACAAAGAGCGTTGGTCCAGTTAAAACTGTTATGGAAGCCGTACAGCAAACAGTAATACATCTGGACCGTGCTGCCATGCCATCACAAGCTCAAATGGCTTATTCTCAAAGGAATCCTCAAATTCATGGGTAATATTTCATTGTGTTTATTGATATTTAAAAAGTTCCTACTACATTGAGTTTTTAGTTGTAACTAAGCATAAACAACAACCAACACAGATGTACATATTAATTTTTTGTTGTAAAATTATTTGATTAATTCCATATATTTTCAATTATGCTATTTATTTACAATTTCATGATTTCCTTGGTTTTAATTCATCATCTAATATTTTTTTAATGAAACATTTGTAACATAATATATATTTTTATTTTATGTATATATATTTAATATAAGATTTATAAATGTTATTATTGCAATAAAGTTGCAATTAAAAATTCTAGTTCAAGTTTTTTTTTATTTTAAGATGTATTGATTATTCTTATACCCTTACCCTTAGCTAATTCAAATAAGTGTTTGAACTCATGTTATATATAATAATATTTAAAGTACAGCTACAAATATATTATTTAATATTGATCAAAATATTATATCAAATATTGATTAATAAATGCACACTTTCCTTAGTATATTGTACCTGGTATTAAAAATAAATAAAAATTATTAAAAATAAATTCATCATTTTTGTTTAGAAGAAATGTTAACCATGGTGTGGTTCAAGTACCAGGAGACAATGGGCCTTATAAGCCATCTGCTGGTGCTGGGCCCGTGCATAGTAATTTTGTTGGGTATCCGGCTAATATACGATATGTTTCTCAACCTGTTTACATGTCAGCTACAACCACAGCATCAAATGCTTATAGAGATGCACCTTTCCACTCTAGAGCATTAAATGTAAGTTTTATCATAATTTTAAATACAGATTTGAACTTTCTAGCCAGTGGGATACTATATGCAATCTCACCAAAAAAAAAAAAAATTTTCATCCAGCATGATGGTGGGACAAATAGTGCACCATCTATAAAATATTTTTTCCCGATTTTGCAGCTATCTGTTGATTTATTTTTAGAAAATAAATTTATTTTCCTACAGTATAGTACAGTTAATGTATTTACAGCCCTGATTAGTTAATGTAATAGTGAGCATCCATTATTTGTCACAATGTGCAATCATACAGTTTCATTGTTTTATATTATTAATTTTGATTATTTTGTTTCACTTTTTTAATTTTATTCTTTAAAATCTGAGTTGTTTGTTTATTTTATTAGAATTTAATATGTAAAAGAGGAATAATTATATTTTTTTGTTAACACTTTATTATTTTTAATTTAATCTTACTAGGTATTCATATCAATATCTGTATAATTTAATTTACAATTATTAGGTTTTAATTTTAATAAATAGTACAAAGTATAATGATGTTAGACATGAACAAAATATTCAAGTCTAATTATGTTGTACTATGTTGTAAATGTAGTAACGTGTGTTTGAGCATACTTTGTATGGGTGGTGAGATATATGTAATCCCAAATATTATAAATTTTTAATTTTTGTTATATTTTCAATTCAACTTAAAACATATATTTATGACAAAAAAAAATTTAAGTTCCCATGCAACAAGGGTCTAGAAAACTTCAAAACCCTGTGCATGAAAGAAATCAATTAATTTACCTATGTAAATTCAAATCAATATTTTATTAATGCAAATTAAGTGATAATTGTGTGATTTTTAATATTATTTCAATTTCAAGTTAAAATAATTTATAATTATATCTAATTTTAGTTATGAGTAATTTAATAAAAAAAATAAAATATAATTTAAATAATACATTTACAAACTGTAAAATTAGAAAAATATAATTTTCAGTTTTATAGTAATTTAATTATATATTGTTTAGATACCTGAAAGAGGATTAACAATAAGCGGTGTTCCTTTTGAATTGGCAAGAAGTGAAATGATGCCTACTGTAGCTAGACAAAATCGTATATCTTTGTTGTCCGCAACAAGTGATTATTACCAACGAAGTCGTTTACAGTAAGTTTAAATTCATTTAAAATTTATTATTGATGGTTTTAGATAACAATTTATAGAAGTGAATAAAAATTAATTGTGTTTTAAACGTAATGTGTGGATATAAAAAATGTTATCGAGCAATTTAAATTGTTTGGACTCAGTTATAAAATTACCAGTCAATTTTAATAATCATTATTATTTTTTAACCTAGTATGCTTAGTGAACTTTATGCAAAATGACCCAAAACATTGCACTATATGAGTTCTTGGTTACACTACTTTGACTGTATTCATATTTATCTTTTAATTTGATTTTATAAATGTTTTTTAGATTGGAACATTATCGAGATGAATCATTGAATCACAACTCTCACAATACAGTTTCTATGAACTTTATGAGAGAAAGACCAGATCATGGTCCCCCACCTCCCATGAAAAAACCAAAATTAGTTAATCCAATTTCACCTCAACCACCTCTTAAAATTGATGTATCTGTATGTATTAAATTTTATGCATTATATTATATACTGTATCTCAAATATTTGATATTTTTCTATAGAAAATTGTTAAATAAATAATATTCATTTTTCAACAAATAATACATATTAAATATTAATATATTGTTATATTATTTACAGGACCCTCCTTCCACAAGTGCATATAACCCTCAAGTAGAAGCAATTTCACCAACTATTGAAGAACCAACGCAAGAAAATAAGAAAATTATTGAATTTGCTCCAAAATTAATTAAAATTGAGAATGATATAATTTCTATTACTCAAGAAATAGAAGACCTGAAGAAGTTAAAAGTAAAGGTTTCAGTAACCAATTTTACTTTTGTGATTTAAAATTATTTATATATTTATTATATAATTATTATTATTTTTTTTTGTTTAGGAAAATTATGAACAAAAAGAATTAAATTCTAAAGATATTAAAGTAGAACCTGAAGAGGATACTAAAAAAGAATGTGAAGAAGAAGACCCAATGAAACATTTGACTCCAGTTCAACGAATTTATGCATCAAATAGGGTAAATTTTTTTGTTTTAGTATGTTTTTATTTACTTTGAGATAAGGGTACATACATTTTTTTGCTATCTAAAGTTTATATTATTAAATAATTTAATACAAGTTTATCATCTTTTAAAAGTTATTTGCTCTTAAATTGTAGTGGTATGCATTTAGTGTAAATTGGAATAAAATAGAATTCATATCATTATAAGGTTTGGCATAATGATGTATTTAAATATGAAATTATAATGTATTATTTCAATTTTCTAATTTATCATTTTCGGGCTTAAAAAACAAATCAACTAATTTTAATGAAGTAAACATGAACTATTGTATATTATAACTTAGCAGTTTTTCAGTTTTTTTTTGTTTATTGAAAAAATAACTAGAAGTTACTATTTGAAAAGTGCTTAAAAAAACCCATTTTAAATCTTCTAATTTTTAATTTTATTTGATATTACATGTTTTCTCCTATTAAATAATCATAATTTGTAAAAATAACTATTTTAATCGAAAAACTTTTGATAATTTATAATATTTTGTATGTAAAAAAAATGGATAAGTCATATCTTATTAAGTAATCCTTCAAATCTAAAATATAACCTTTCGCTACTAAAGTGCATCGAATTTTATTACATGACTTTATCACGCTCACTGTCATTTTGACATAGGATAGATAATCTTTATTCAATTATAAAATTTACAAATTTGCACATTATTTTTTTATTTAAATACTAGGTCATTTACGATTTCATGAAAAAAAAAGTATATGAAATTTATTATGTTAAAATTATTTGAATTTTAAATTATATTGTGAAAATAATTAAATATGCATGAATTAAACTAAAAGGTCTTTTGAATATATTATACGTAGTTTTAAAAATTCATAATATGAATTATAATTTAAATGATTTTTAATTTTTAATTTGTAGAAAAAAGCATATGAATCAAGAATGAGTTTAGAAAAATTTTCCAACAAATCAGATCTTGTAAGTATATTATATTTTATTTTTAATTGTTACCAATAAAGTAAGTAATAGATAAAACTTAAAAAATTTAATTTGCAACATTTTTAAATTTTACTTTGTTACAATTATACCTTTTTGTATATAATTTTAACTATATTTAATTTAATTTATTTTTAATAAATAACTATGATTTTTAATTATGTATTAAATTTAAATCTAATAAGTGTAAATTGTATTAACTTAAAAAAAAAATTATTTGTACTAGAGACAATCTATTATATGTATAGATAGTACATTCTATACAAATGTTATCAGTGTTTTACAATAATTATTTTATATATTTTTTATTTTGTAGCCCTTGTACAATCAACCATCAGATGCTGATGTTTATCACGAGAACAGACTTAAGTAAGCATTTATTTTTAATTAAATACATATCAACATACTATGATTTAAAATATAAGTTATTGTTCTTAAAACAATATTGATCTTATATATATGTATTGATGTAAACATATTACTTAATAATAAGTTATATTTATATTATCAGTAAACATATGATTTGTTCGTATAGATATACAAACTTTTTAAATATAATAAAAAAATCCTCTTAAATAGGAAAAAATTTTCCTATTCAATATTATTTTTACTAATTATACTTCAGCTATACTTCTCAAATTTGGAGTTCAATTATACAAATTTTTTTGGCATATTAATGAAATTAATGTGAATAATAAATTTTCAGTTAAAATAATAATAAAATATGGGATATATCGGTGTTTTTTTACCTGAATTTGATGAATAATCTTTTGGTGTTCACTTTTATTAACAGAAATTCAGCCGATATTTCTTTAACAGTATTATGTGATTAAAATTGCACAATTTCACCTGTAAACACATTATAACAAATAGTTTCTGCGAAGAAATTATTTTTTTGCAACTTGCATAAATATTTATATACAGCTATTTTTTACATGTGGTTATGTATATTAGCAATTCATGAAACATTTAGTCATCAATCTATTGATATTGAGGATACATCTTTAGTAGTAAATTCAGTAATTTACCTGTAACCAGGCCCATAGCCAAGATTATTTTTTGGGGGGGAAACTAATGGGGTTATGTAACTTGTTTGTTCTTTTATTTATGTTCACCTTTTCTATAATATCTTAATTTTACTTCTAAATCTGAAAATAAAAATAGTAAATATATATATTATAGACAAACGGCGTTTATGTTTCAATAGGTAGAATGTTGGAAATAAAATTATTAGTGCTGTGTCCCTAAGAAGTAATCATTAATTGCATATTAACCCCATATCCTCTACTCCAATTTATATTTTCATTTTAAAAAAAATCATAAAGGAATTCATCAATGGATGAAGGATATGCATTCATTTATATCAAATTCATGAGGCGATACAATTCAGTTTATGGTTTTAACAGTTACCTTTGATTATAGAGTATACCAGCGTTTCTCAAACTCACTGGGGGGTCGCGAGTCAATTTTTGGGGGGTCGTGAGAAGTTTTTTTAATTATACAAATTGTAAGAAATTTATGTTTTTTTTAAATTGTATAGACTATAGACTTAAAATTTTATTATTATAAAACAGTAGTAAAGAGGTAATAACAATAAAATTTTTTTGTTATTTGAAACTACTTTTTTATTCTGTAAATGTAAAACTATGGGGGTCGCGATAAATTTTTGGAAGAAAATTTGGGTCGCGGTCTTAAAAAGATTGAGTACCACTGGAGTAGACTATTCTTTAATCAATGTTTCCACATATAGATAAGTTACACAATTTTTCAATATTAATGAAGTGCTATTAGTACACTGTATTTTTTATTTTTTTTTGTAACTATTTAAAAAATTGTCCTTTGGTTAACTGTATTTGGTGATATTCTTTATAATTATTAGTGCCCCTATGATAACTTTGAACTACATGTTAAAAACCTCTACGCATGCCTATGCTTAGAATAATAATTATTCTGTCTACTATATATATTTATTTTTTTTATAGTTTAATTTTTTGTGATCTTCTATTATTTAATTATTTAATTATTTGTTTAAATTAAAACATATACAATTAAATTATTTTGTTATTTATTATTAGGTATTCATTATTTAAGTCCAGATTGTTAGAACATCTTAGAAAAAAGAAAATGGAACAGCAGCAAAAGAAAACTGAAATTACTGAAACATATGCAAAACTATATAAAGATTGGATTCGTAGGGTAGAAAAAATAGAAAGTTCTCAGAAACGTAAAGCAAAAGAAGCCAAACATAGAGAGCTATTTGAAAAAGTATTCCCTGAACTAAGAAAAGCACGTGAAGATAAAGAAAGATTTAATAGAGTTGGTGCTCGTATAAAAAGTGAAGCAGATTTAGAAGAAATCATGGATGGTTTACAAGAGCAAGAGGTAAATCTTATATAAATTTATTTTATTTTAAAACTTTTATCTAATTATATTTTGAAATTTGTTCCTTATATTAATTTTATTTTATTTTAGATGGAAGATAAAAAAATGAGGTCTTATGCAGTTATACCACCTCTTATGTTAGACCCACATGAACGACATTTAACTTATTTGAATAACAATGGACTTGTGTTGGATTATAAGACAGAATACAATGAAAGAAAATATGTAAACATTTGGACCCAACAAGAAAAAGATGTGTTTAAAGATCGTTTTATTGCTCATCCTAAGAATTTTGGTGCTATTGCATCTTATCTGGATAAAAAATGCCCTTCTGATTGTGTACAATATTATTACCTTAGCAAGCCTAAAGAAGAGTACAAAAGACTATTACGTAAGTTTTGTTATTTTGTTAATAGTTAAATAATTATGTTAGTAATGTATCACTAATATTAAAATATTATGTTTAGGGAAAGCTAAGTGGCAAGCAAGACGTCGTACTGCTCAAAGTCGAACACCTGCTAGTAGCTCGTTAAATTCATTAGATATATTAAACTCAACTTCCATTGGAGTAACTACCAGACTTCAACGAGAGCGTCAAGGTAGTGAAGCAGCATCATCAAGTTTAGCGCAAGCTTCAGCAGCTCAAATTGTTATACCTGAAAATGAGGAGACTCAAGCATCTGCAGAAATATCTATTGTTGCTGAACAAATTGTTACTAATGAAACAGAAAATACACAAACCAATAAAGATCAAAGTAATGAATCTGTTAAAAATTTAATACAGACATCTGTTGCGCCACACACAAGGTAAATACAAACAAATGTTATATTTGTTAAGTTATTAACTTTTTATTGTGAAATATAACAAAATATTTTATAACTATCAATATTATTCAATGAAATTATACTTATACACGAACACAATGCAACCTAACTATTAAATAATAATAAACATGTACATTGTCGACTGATAATTATTTTAAGAGATAGAACATCATTTAATTTATAGTAAATAAATAAGTTGTTTATATTTTTATCATGATATTCTTATGTTATATGATATATTTATACAATATTAAAATCAATACTTAAAATACAAAACAAATTCATCAATAACTCTTACTCATTTTTACATTATAATATTGGATACAATTTATGTAATAATGTACTTTGCATATATTTTGTTATAAGGAAATGTAATTCTAAAAAGTTCTAGTTTCTACTAACATTTTGTCAATGAGTTAATTCAACTCATTTTTCCTTATATTAAATGTATCTTTTTAATATTTCTAATAGAAATTTATTATCTAATTTAAATTATTTTCTTACTCTAAAGTTTTAATACAATAAAATTTAACTAATCCTTAAGTTTTATTAATATGAATAATTTTTAGCGAATTAAAATCTGAATCAAAAAAGAAAGAAAGACGAAAAGACGATAAACTAAAAGGAGAAAATAATAGTACAACTGATGAAGAATTAACGGATTCACAACGTAAGTAATAATTCATCTTAATTGTAATATAAATATTAATTATTTCCTCAAACAAAAAATTTACAAGTTATTTATTTTACAATATTTTCTATGTTTATGAACAAAATAATAACTTGGGAATTTTGACCCGCATTGTCTGCATGGATAATATTGAATAGAAGAATTATTTTTTTTATCTGGTTTATTAGCCATTAGATTGATATTTAAGTGTCTATTAATATGTTTTTCATAACAGTACTTACTTTTAAATGGATGATTACAATATTCACAATTATATGACTGTTTTTGGGCTGTTTTCATTTCCTCGTCGCCTTTGTAGTTTTCATTAAGAACTCTATAAAATTTAACTGGTCCATCACAACTTGCTATGTCCAAAATAATATTTTCTTTACGTATAAGTGGCTTGAAATTTGATTCTTCTGAAATTTTTAATGTTCTATTTTCATTTGGCTGTTGAATTATTGAAGCATCAATGAATGATGGTAATTTTGCTATAGGTTTAATTATATTTTGGTCTTGAGTTACCAAAAATTTACGACAAACATCTGATGCCTGTGGCATATGGAGTGTATGTGATGCTAAAAGAACAGAGTGTATATTGTTATTATCAATTTTTAGTATTCCTGTGTAAATATATGATAGTATTATTGAAAAAGTGTCATCAGTGATATTCGGAAGAAAAATTTTATTTGTTTCACAATTTTGTAATGATTTAAAATAACCACTATATTGTGCAAGAAGTTCCCGGTGAGATAAAAATGCACGTAATCTGTTATTTAACGACATTACATAAATGGTTAAATCAGGTGGCATAAAACGGTACATGATCGTTGCAAGTAACGTAATGAAACTGAAATAATGTTTGTTGTTAAAATATTCATTCGTGGTAAAGTCTGTGGACCCTATTGGTTGACGAGGGGCGCTCTCTTTAGCAGTTCTTCCGGTCCGTTTAATTTTAATACAGCTCATAACTGTTTCTCCTTCTGGCAATATTTACTACCTCGTTATCCCTGTACTCACTGTTTACATTGTGTTCCCTTGAGTATTCCTTTAACCTTTAATTAATTACAACATTTAAATTATTGTTATACCATTATTAAAATACAAATATTGTTTTATTATGAGTAAGATATTAACAATAGAAAATAAAGTTTTTTGAGCTCAATACAATTAAATATTCTTATTAAATGTACATCGCTAAAATTATTAAATGTATTAATGGATTAAAATTATTTCTAGATAGGTGTTTTGGGTATATATTTTTAAATATTATTTTCATATTTCTGAAATTATAATATTTTTATTTAATTTTTAGCTAATAATTTATTACTTTTTATAAATAAAAACAAATTATAATTTTTACTTTATATATTGATGATTTAGTTAAGAAAATAAATACTTATTTTAAATAATTTGTTTATTAAAATATGTATTTACAATTATAAGATTTAGACTAACTTTGTTAAAGTATATTACTGTATATTTTAGTATTCATAAGTTTTATAAGACCGAGAAATTAAAATAACATTCTTCTTCTTTAACTCACCTTATCTACCAATTATATGGGTATGGGGTTGGCTACTTAGTTAATTAAAGGATTTACAAAATCAAATAAATTAGTTGTTGGTTTTTTCATATCAGCAAAAATGTTAGTTAAATACCTATTATGTATTAAATTAAACTGTAAAACTCAAAAAATGAGAAATGTATTTACTAAACAATTTATACTCTTCAATTAATTTTATACCCTCTGGAATATGAGAAGTCTGCTCAATTATGCACTGCTAACAAGGGTCTGGATGGTTGAAAACATTCCCTTTTCTCTTGGGAATTTATAGTGTGGTATTTACATTATTTTCAGTTATTAAATTAATTATTTTTTTAAATGTATTGTATTTATATAAATATTTAAAATGTGCAAAATAATCATATCATAGATAAGAATTAAAATATATTTTAGATTTTATATCAATTTATATAAAATTAAATTTCAAAGAAAAAGTAATAAAGAAATTATTACATATATATTATATTTATAATATAATATTTTAAACATTCTTCTGTTTACTTATCATTTATTGGGATTAATTTAATTTATTTATTTTTTGGAATAATAATTTTGGTTGGTTTTTTCAAAACCAATTACACATTAACAATTTGACAATATGTTTTATCTATTATATGTTTATATATTCTGATTTAATTTACTAAATTCTTTTATAACTCATATTTGGTAATTAATTAATCAATTTGTAAATTTTTAATTCTTTGTTATTTTATGACTGTTTTTCAATTTGTCCAAAATTACCACATATAATATGTATATGTATAAAATTTATTTTCTTATTTGATCAGAATTCAAGTTACATAATATGTTACTACACAAATTGATTTTCTTCTTGTGTTTTGTGCACCTGTGTTTTAATATTACCAATTACTGGTTGATGTGTAAATTATATGTTAAATGACCCAAGTAAAAATGTTTTTGAAAATCCTTCAATATTCAATTTTATCCAAATTAATTTTTGGTATACGATTTTCAAAACATCATGTATTATTTTAGCAAATTAATATATATAATTAGTTAATTTAAAATACATTTTTTTTTTTATATATAAAAAATGCTTTTAAAATGTTTATGGAACTACTTTTGTTGATTTAAAAAATGTATTAGGGGATGCATTACCATGCTATTTATAGATTTCTTTTGGTATGATTCTCAAGTATTAAATTAATCTGAGACTATTTAATTTATCTATAATTATTTCCAAAGTATTGTCTAACTATTTTATTTCCAACTTAAAGTTGTTAATTACAAATTAACTAATCTTGCTGAGTTCATAATCACTCTGTTTAAATTTTAGACATCTACCTCCATGGTTTATATAACTTAAATCTGGCCCTAATTTTATATGAATAAACTGAACATAGATTTTTTTACTACAATACTTGTATTATAAATATTTGTTCAGGACTTCAATATTTTAATATAAATAAATATTCTATTTATTAAATATAATAACTTATTTATTGTGTATGCATTTTTATTTTTATGTAGATGAAACTGGATCTAAAGGAGATGTTCCTAAAGGCATATGTGCCGTTTGTAAAACAGAAAATGTTGCATGTCCTAGGACTTTAAATCCTTCAGATGCTACTCAATATGGTGTTAAGCCAGAAGATATTACTCCTGGAGCTCGAGTATGTAATACTTGCCGTTGTAAAGTGGTTAGATCCCAAAATCGCCGTGTAATTTATTGTCCATTACCATCATGCCCAACTGTTCAGTCCAATAGTAGAAGACCAGTTAAAAGATTGCGCCCTTTACCAGCTAAATGGAATACTGCTCAAGATATTATTGCTTCAGAATTTCGTAAGTAGTTTAAATTAGTTATTTCCATAAGGTTAAAATGATAACGCTTTTATTTGGTCTAGAAATTGGTCCTACAACAACAAAGTGTTGTTCAGCTTGTTTTAATCGTATCCAAAGACGATTAATGGCACTTGGAGTTGTTGGGACATCTAACAATATAAGTACTGATACTTTGGATGGATGGAATGAAGATGAAACCAATGCATTGAAAAAAGGGATTCGTGAACATGGTACCCGCTGGAGTGAAATAAGCAAAATAGTTGGACCAAATAAAAGTCATTATCAATGTAAGGAGTTTTATTTTAGTTTTCGAAAAAAGCTGGGCTTAGACGTTTTAGTTCAGGAGTATAAAAAGGTAAATTTTCATTCCTAAAAATAAAATAATAAAATAAATTAAAATGTTTAATTGATGTTCTTAGACAAATGGTGGTGAACAAAAACCAGCTTTAACAGATGAAGAAGAATCTGGGTCGAGTACTTCTAGCTGTGATGAAACTAACCTTGTATTATGTGACAGTGATACTCAAAGTGCACCATCTCCTACAAATACTTTACCTCAATCATCTCCATTAAGAGAAACCACAAGTCCATCCCATACAAAATTGATTGCTAAAGAAGTTCGAACAGATAATGAAAATACTATTCGTTCAACTGCTGTCAAAGAAGATTATGATAGTTCTGCTACTGAAACTGCAGATGAAGGTACTGGAGGTACGGCTGAGAATGAATCTAATGTATTACAACATTCCAATAATGAATCTGAAAAAAAAGAAAATATTGTGTCTGATTTAAGTGTGTCGGATATTTTATCTGATGTAATTGAAAAACAATTTACTAAGGAACATTCAAATCGTGAGGTAGAAAATAATTTTATCTTACCATTGTGACAAATTATTTAATTGGTTTTGTTTTATTTTTTTAACAGAAGGAAAATAGTTCTATGCCGACTATATCATCCATACTTTTAGATCCTGAATATCCTATAAAAGATAGAAATACAGTATCTAGCAATAGTGAAAACAAACTGCAGTCAATGGCAACAATATCAGTTGTACCTCCACCACCTCGGGAACTTCATAACAAAGATGGCTTAGTTGTTGTTCAAGTGCAATCTACTAAAATGTCTGATGTGAGAGTTCCTGAGGGTGTTACTCTTGATTTAAGTATTAAAAGACCAAGAGATGGAGATTCTTATTCTGATCCACCTCCAATTAAACATGCTCAACCACCACCACCACCAGGAGCAATGTATAGACCACCTCCCACACAAATTCATGAAACAAATACATTTTATTCACCTCAGGTAGTGAATTGTTTTTATATTTTCGGTGTACAAAAATCATAATCTAATTATATTTAAAATTTTCAGTATGCTGATTTGGCAAGAAGTGGCAAGCAAGGTGAATTATATTGGACTAAAATATCGCCGACAAATAATCATGTCATGATTCATCCATCTCAATCTGTTCCCCATGTAACTGTTAAACAAACATCTCACATAAAATTACCCAATAAGGTAAGTTTTTTTAGAATTTTAGTTTTTAGTCGATTAACATAATGTATTATTTACCTTGACTTATGGTTTCAGGTTACATCTCCTCAGTTATCTGTTGCAAATGTTTCTTCTAAGTTATCTCCAAATGTATTGAATAACTCAAAAGCTACTGGATCCATTATGCACGGTACACCAGTTTCAGCTGCAACTTTGTACATGCCGCCACAATCTAACCGTTATTCTCAGTCACCTCAAACACCAGGTGGTTCTATTACTCAAGGCACTCCTGTTCATCAACGAATGTTACATAATTCAAATCAAAATATAAATGCAGATTATTATCAAAAACGTAATCCTCAACCTCAATATCAATCAAGACAGCCTAATTTTAGTGAACAAAGACAAATTATTATGAATGATTATATTACTTCTCAGCAAATGCATTCTAATGTAGCTTCTCAATTTCCTCGAGCTCAAAAACCAGCAGTAACTAGTCCAATTTACTATCCACCAACCCGTCAAGGTGTAATACAACGTCATAATACTGCTCCTAAAGTAACTTCTCCACAGAGTTATCCCCCAGGACACGAAGCCCTTGGATCTCTGGTTGATGTTGCAATTAGACAGCCCAGTTTACCTGTGCCTTTAAATCATTCTGAAGATAGGCATAGAGAACAAGATCGTTATATAAGAGGGTCACCTGTGCCAAAACAACATATATATAGAGAGCAACAAAGGCATGAACAAATACAAAGGGAACGTGAAATAGCTGTGCACAGAGAACGAGAAATACAAGCAGTAGTACAAATTAGAGAGCAACAGCAAAGAGAGCAGTATATGAGGGATAAGCAAATGATGCATCATCGACTTACTCCTGAACAACATTCAAGAATGGTAGTTGCTTCATTTCAACAGCAACGCCAGCAAGAACAACCTAGAGTTATGCAAGTACCTTCAACAGTTTCATCCTTTCAACAATCCAGATCAAATACACCAGTTTCTAGGCATCAAGAACCACCATCAAATATACAAAAGTATAATTATTTCCTGTATTAATGTCAACAAATGTAATATATTTAAGTATTAACTACTTACTTTTTTTTTTTTGTAGTAGAGATAGTGCTGCTAGTGGTAGAGTTTCAAGACAAGGAATGGAAACTCATCCATTGACTGCAGCTAATTTAATTGATGCTATTATCACACATCAAATAAATCAGAGTAATGATGGGACGCCGGGACATCCTCCTAATACTGCTCCAGTTAATAATCAAGCTCATATTCAACAACAACAACAACAACAACAACAACAACAACAACAACAACAACAACAGCAACAACAGCAACAACAACAACAACAACAACAACAACAACAACGAGCGGGAGATAAATTATTTCAAGTATGTTCCATAAAATGTATTTCCTAATGGTAATATCTAATAAGTAATGGCATTAGTTTTAAGTTAGTGATTTTTATTTATAGTACACTACTAAATTATTGACATTGATATATTTACTATATATTATATATTATTGATATTTTTTTTATTACTTAGGTAGTTAACAAAATCTATCATAGGCATTTTCTAGTTTACTTGATACCCTAATGTCTACAATTATTTAATAAATTAATTAATCTAAAAAAAAAAATTAACAAATCTATAACTAACTATACTATACTATACTATACTATACTATAATCACCATTTCAAGTAATTTTGTATGTAATGCATATTAACACTTGTGATTTTTAGAGAAAACATGATATAATCAGTGAAAGCATGTAATATATTGATTATGTAAACTTCTCAATATATACCCTAAACTAATAAATTATCCTAACAATTTCCATTTTCACTATTGTTCTCGGTGTTGAGAACTCCATAGAATTTGCTTAATTTTAATTATGTTATTTAGTCCAAAAATTATAGTATTCAAGTTTTGTTGACTAAAACTTAATTTTTAAAAGAATTTCGTTTTAATTTTATGATTTATTTAATTAAAATAATTTTGTTTAATTAGGCATTCCCAGAGGCAAATGAAAAACAAAATACGAAGCCACGATCAAGTCCTGAAATGAGTAATCGTCCGCCAGGAGAACCATATCCTTATATGTTAGCTGCAAGTTTTGAACCTCATACATGGAAATTACGCCGAGCTTTACAACAGAAAGAATATGAACAACAAATGAAAGACGAAAATAGTAGAGTTCGTTTCTATCAAACTCAAGCAGAAATACCTTTATCACCTTTAGATTATGTAAAAAATCGGATTGTTGAAGTCATGCGTACTTCTGATGATGACAACAAAAATGAGCAGCCTTACCCCTATCCATTTTCAGCTGCGATCAACATGTCTGCATCAGCTACACAAAAGAATAATGAAACATCTGATACTAGTGGCGGTGGTGGTGGATCTATGTTAACAGCCCAGTATGAGCCAATGTCTGATGAGGACTAGTATTTCTTCCATAACACAGGGTACATATGTGTTTAGCAAGATTTTTATGTTTAAAAGTCTAGTCTTTTTATTTTATTTTTTTATTTGTTAACCCATTTTTAACAACAATTTATACAATTCCCAAAACGAGAACTATGTGGCTTTTGTTTAGTCCAAGAACAGCGTTTTAAATTCATTTATAAAATGTCTGAAATAAGAGCCAAAATATACATTTTATAATTAAAAACATTTCTTTTTGTTCTCTTAATAATTTACCACTTTTACGTAAAATATAAGCATATGAATAAAAAATTAAATACATTTTCTAGGAAAATAAATGTGATTGGTTGACACAATATAACTGTCATAATAATATTATGAGTCTTATCGAAATCCATTTGCTGATAAATCTAGCAAATCTATGTTAATTATTTATTTACAAAATATGAAAATTATTGAAACATAAAGTTCTACTAAAATTATTGTGATACTGCTATTAATTGTATTTGTCTTATTTTAATTATTTGTTGTGGATTTTACTAAAACTTCATACGCTAATCAATCATAATTTTTCTTCAAAAAATGTATTTTTCATCAACTTTAAAAAAATCTGCACGTTAAGTATGAATGTCAAGTATATTAATATTTTTAACTAATTTAAGCAATTTAATATACAAATATAACAAATATTCCATATTTGTCCTGACATGGTAAGTAAAATCATAATCGTTGTAATATTTGTTACGAATATGTTTATGTGTTTTCGATTATGTTTTCCACGAAAACTATTTTTTTAACTGTATGAATGAATTTCTATTTTTTTAGTTATAAATTTAAAAATGAAACATTTCTTACTATTCATTTAAATTAAATAAATTTAAACTTGGTTGATTAAAAATGCAGAATGTATGAAATTAATTGATCAAATATAATTGTGCATTTTAATATCAAACTCTATAATTTCAAATAATGTTATCATATCCATTTCACTTAAATTTTTTCAGGTTATATACAAAGTTATCGAAATGAAAACCGCGTATGAATTTTAATATTTCACAATATAAAGTTTTCAAATAAATAAATGTGTTTTTTAAAACAACAAAATAATGTGGCCTGTAAAAATAATGTAATGTTTTATATAAAAATTTATGATAATAATATTTGTGTCAACCAATTTAAATTAAATTTTAATATTGTGCGTTTATTGTTTGTTGAACACACAATTAATTTTTAGTTGCTGAAATGTTTGATGATATTCATTTTTTTATATATTTGTTCTATATATAGGCTTTTATTTGTGTGTACAGTAAAAATGTAAACCCAATTACCTATAACTTGCAATTGTATATTTATCTTATTTTAATGTGTAAATTCCCTCCAATATTTTGTTGTTTTTTTATCATAGGCATAAATATGTAAATATTAGGTTTAATGAAAATATTACTTTTATAAGCATTTTATTTATTTTTATTATAATTTTTTTTTATTGTTGAACATTTGTAAGTACTGGTAATTGTAAAAACTGCAATATTTTTAGGTTTGAATTAACAATATTTGTATTGTGTAAATGTAGAAATCATGCAAGTTGGAGGACATGTAAGTTGAAAAACCTAACAGTTGTGATAAATATATTGATCTATTCTTAGGTATTTGTTATCCAAATGATTTAATAAATGTGATGAAACAAAACATTTTCTAATCTTATTAATTAATTCACTTTCATTTTTACATCAAAGAAATTAAAGGGGTTTTATCAAAATATGACATATTCTTATTATTTTAATCGAGATGACAATTGACCAATAAACTCGCTGATAAAATGGTTAGAATAAAATCAAAAAGTCCTTAAATCATAATATGTGATATACAATTTTATCGCTTTTCGGGCTTCTTTGAATACTTGGATGTAGATTATGTTCTTTGTACAAACCAATTTCTCGATATTGGTACAATTCAATTTTCATAATGATGCTGGTGATATGAAGGCAGATAAATGTGCAATTGGTATTTATTTTTTTCAATTATAGCAATTTTCATATTTTTTTAAATTAAAAGAATATTTTACTGTACTAATATGTTGTTGAAAAATAATCCCTTTATTAGTGTCTTAATAATTATTACATTTATTGCAAAACCTATTCAAGAAGTTCAGACGCGTAAAATAAATGTATTTCCTGTTTTAGACATCGAATTCAGTTAATTGAAGGGTCAAAATTGTTGTTTGTATAAAATCATAATCGATGAACTACCAATTCGAGGAGGTGATTAAATATCAAATTTAAAAAAGTCATTTGTATATATTACCATTTTACTCAATAATTTATAATATGCTATGTTAAAAGCTATAGTATAATGAGCTCAAGGAGGGAAGGTATTTATTTTACAGTAATTAAAGATAAAAATATTGATATTATTCTTATATTTACAAGAAACTTTTAATGAATTATCAGCAGTAGCATTATTGGACTTACGATCTTGTTATATTGGTTTGGTGCTGCAGTAAAAAACCATTTATTACTGACTTTTTTAAATTTTACTAAGTAATATAATTAATTTGTATGAACATTTTGACAAGTGAATTTCCATTGTATTTTAAGTATTCCCTTTTTTTTTGATTTTGCTACTGTACTTTTAAAAAAAATAAACATTTCTCAATCAACAGACACATTTTAAAAACTGAACACTTAACTTACTTCCTAAAGCTGGATCATCAATTTTTTTCTTCTTCAAGTGTTAAATTTGAAATAACATCACAGAGTACCAAAGAACCATTTTCAAGTTAACTTTTTGTAATTCAATCTTATTTCTGATCATATCTGTCTTAAGTTAGTCTTATTGTTGATTTTAAAAGTTCTAAGAACTAAATTCCCACTGAAATACTCAATTATGTAAGTCTTATTAATCTTATATCAATTTGAGAAGTTACACTTAAAATATGTCTTAGAAAATTAAGTGAATCATGATTAGTTTCTTTATAAAAAATAAATATAATATCATATAATATGTCACCAAATGTCTTAAAAAGCAAACTATTTATATTTCAAGTAAGATATCAAACAAAATCGGATCGTTGAAAAGTATAGAAGCACACACAGTTAAACAAAAAATTTGGGAGACTCTAAAACACAAATTGAACAATGGAGTTGTGCAAATTAATTTGTAAAATAATTTCAATTACGTCTAAACGTAGTAACATGTAATTTATTTTTTCTCAAGAAAATTAATGTATTTGTAATTATTTTAATTTGTACATAATTTTGACAGGACAATGTTAACCAATCATAATTAAATCAATCAGCTTAATAGATGATGTTAAAAAATGAATGTAAATGTGTTTATGGTAGTACAAAAAAAAAACAAATAATTCTAACCATTTATAAAATGAAGAATTATATAAAAAAGAATATAATAAAAAAAATATATTAGCTAGTTGTTAACCTAACTGCTTAACATAATCCATAAGGAAGTAAAACTTTAGCAGTCTTATATACAATAAATAATTTTATAAATACATCCATTTTAAAGTTCGTCTTTATCAGCATCTCCAGCAGGAGGAGGAGGAACACCACCAGTGCTGGCGTATAACTTTGAAATAATTGGATTGACCACACTTTCCAATTCGGTTTTTTGTTGTTTGTATTGTTCAGGATCAGCATCTTGGTTCTCATCCAGCCATTTAATTTTAGCATCAATAATTTCTTCCATCTTAACTTTTTCAGCATCTGACAACTAATAAAAAAAAAAAAAATGGATGAGTTAAGAGCATTACAAGCAACTAATATTGGTGAATTAATTTTTAAAATTTTAAACTAATGTAGGTTCCATTTTATTATAAACAAGACTATTAGAAAAGGAGTGTGTGAGAATTAGCTTCTTATTTATAAATTGATCAAATACCAGATTTTGTCAAATTTTAAAACTCGTACAAAAATAATTGCAAGAGCGAATTTTAAATATTTTTTTACACAAGAGCAATAAATAATTATTTATATAGTATTCAATTTTCATAATTGAACCCAGGTGGTTAGATATTTGGTAATTTTTCGTATTAGAAAAACAGAAGGAATAATAAAATTCAACTCCCCAAGTTGACAATATTATTAGACAATATCTGCTACCATAATGTAGTTAAAAATTGGGCTAATCAATTCTTCTACTAGTCTACTTGATAACACACATACAAAAGAAAAACGCATTCCTCGCTTTACTTGTACAAATTGTGTAAAAAAAAGAAATTAAAAAATTGAATCTTACCTTTCCACCTAATTTTTCTTTGTCGCCAATCTGGTTCTTTAATGAGTATGCATAAGATTCTAGTTCATTTCGAGACTCTACACGTTCTTTCAATTTCTTGTCATCATCAGCAAACTTCTCAGCCTCTTTGATCATACGTTCAATGTCATCAGGTGTTAATCTGTTTTGATCGTTGGTAATAACAATCTTTTCTCGGTTACCAGTTCCTTTATCTTCTGCGCTCACTTGTAGAATACCATTGGCATCAATTTCAAAAGTGACTTCAATTTGTGGAACTCCTCGAGGTGCTGGAGGTATTCCTGTGAGATCGAATTTTCCAAGAAGATGATTATCTTTAGTCATTGGTCTTTCACCTTCGAATACTTGAATAGTAACAGTGTTTTGGTTGTCAGCAGCAGTAGAGAAAATTTGACTCTTCTTGGTCGGAATAACTGTGTTACGAGGAATCAATTTAGTCATAACTCCACCAACAGTTTCAATACCCATAGTCAGAGGATTGACATCCAAAAGTATAATTGCATCAGTATCTTGTTCACCAGATAGAACTCCAGCTTGAACTGCAGCACCATAAGCAACAGCTTCATCAGGATTTATACCTCGGGATGGTTCTTTTCCATTGAAATATTCTTTAACCAATTGTTGTACCTTAGGAATTCTGGTACTACCACCTACCAAGACAATTTCATCGATATCTTTTTTATTCATGTCCGCATCTTCCATAACTTTTTGAACGGGTTTCATTGTTGACCTGAACAAATCCATGTTAAGTTCTTCAAATTTAGCACGAGTCAATGTCTCTGAGAAATCATCTCCTTCAAAGAAACTTTCAATTTCAATGCGCACTTGATGGCTGGCTGATAAACCACGTTTTGCCTTTTCAACTTCACGTCTTAACTTTTGAACAGCACGGTTATCTTTTCTGATATCTTTACCCTTCTTTTTCTTATACAATTTGATGAAATGATCCATGACTCTCTGATCGAAATCTTCACCACCTAAATGAGTGTCTCCATTGGTTGACACGACTTCAAAGACACCATTATCAATAGTCAACAAAGATACATCAAAAGTACCACCACCCAAATCAAACACCAAAACATTCTTTTCGCCTTCTCTTTTGTCTAAACCATATGCAATTGCTGCTGCCGTAGGTTCATTAATTATTCTCATAACAGTGAGACCAGCAATAGCTCCAGCATCTTTTGTAGCTTGACGTTGACCATCATTGAAATAAGCAGGTACAGTAACAACTGCATGTGTCACTGTTTTTCCTAAATAAGCTTCAGCAGTTTCCTTCATTTTTGCTAGTACCATAGCAGAAATTTCTTCAGGTGCGAATATTTTTGGTACGCCTTCGGAAGTTTCAACTTCAATGTGAGGCTTAGTATTTTTTTCCACCACCTAAAATATAAATTTAATTTATGAGTAACGGAAATGCTTAAAGTTCAAATAAATTTCATTATTTTACCTTGAAGGGGAAGAATTTAACATCGTGTTGAACATTAGCATCAGACCAATCTCGTCCAATTAATCGCTTAGCGTCAAATACTGTATTTTCGGGATTTGTGGTAAGCTGATTTTTAGCTGCATCACCAATGAGACGTTCTCCTTCTTTGGTGAATGCAACATATGATGGTGTAATTCTGTTTCCTTGGTCATTAGCTATAATTTCTACTCGTCCATTTTTATATACGCCAACACTAAAAATTTATTTTTGATTATAAATAAAATACTATAAGTACAACAAAAGTATTTTCTTGGATAGCAATAAATTTTTTTATGATTTATATACTTATATCTATATCTTATAAATAGAATTATTTTTTCTTCCAGTTGGCAATTTAAAAATAGTTTAAAATACATTCAAAACAAAAATGTTATAAATAAAATAAATATGTACTATAAGTACTAAAAAAAAAATTATTATAAAAAGTCTTCAAATTAAAATAGGTAAAGTAAAAATAAAAGATTTTTTAGTAGGCACTGCTTATGTTATTAAATATTGAAAATAAACATTTTATATGAACTGATTATAGAGGACATAATTTAAGAAAATAGTGCTATTTAACTATGGATTGAAACAGAATTATGACTAATAACACAAGGTGTGTAAATATACAATAAGAGATACAATGGTGTAACAATAAAGAGTAAGAACTGATAAATAATATTATATTGCCAAATTAAAATTAAATCACATTAAAATATAAATATAGGTCAAACTAATATAAATACAAAAATTTAAGTTAATATGATGGCTAATTCAATGAAATTAATTAGAATTAGCACTAGAAACCAAAAATTAGATAATATTGAAAACCTCTAAAAACTAAAAAAAGTATAAATATTTATTATTCATTTAAAATATGAACAATCATATTTCTTTCGGTAAAAAATGTATTTGTGCCTTATTCAGTAAGAATTCACTAACAACAAATACCCAAAAGATAATCTAGAGTCATAATTCTTAATGTTTCAACTACCTATAATATTTTTGCAATCAATATCAAAAATATGGAATGTCACCATTTGATTAATTCAAAAGTCAGGAAAAATGTATTATCATAAATGGATGCTCAAATATTTAATTAAGATCTCAGAACAATATAACTATATTTAAGACAAACAAATCTAATATTTCAAGCAAGTATTCAAAGAAATATGTTAGTGATTATATTTCATAAAATGCCACCTGTGCAATATTTTTGATGATGTCACACTTTCATTTCAGGTTATGAACATATTTCATTTAGAATCATGATTAATTTAAATGATTGTTTAATTTTTAATATAAAAAACATGACAATTAGATCACTAGATATAGTAGAAAATGAAATAATAATTAAAAATATGTACAGTTATAAAAACCCCGTTTTGCATACCTTAAGTAATATATTTATAGAAAATATAGCAATTTAGCATATGGTAAGAAAAAAACCTATGTCTATGTTTAATTAGATCAAAAACTCTAAAAGATACCACAAATATTGTACATAAATTATATAATAAAATAATATACAATTTTGTAAGCAAATTATATTTACCATGAATATGTTGTGCCCAAATCAATTCCAATAACAGTGCCAAGTTCTTCTTTGGATTTACCTGCATCTTTAGCTGTACAGTGACAGACTAAAAATAACAGAGTCCAAACAGCAAAAATGGACTTTTTCTGGTCCATGTCAGAGTTTGGATACCTGTAAAAAAAATCAGCATTATTAGAACAACTGCAGACAATTACTCTATATATACATTTTTTTAATTTACAAAATCAATAACTAATTTAATGACAATAACGTTTACCTAACGATAATTGATATAAAATTTAATTATTACAAATATTTAAAATATTTTAGGACTAAAGACCGATAAAAATGTCTTGAAAAGTTTAACACTGACAAAGTACTGTATTCAGACACGACATAGACGGGAATAAGAAATGAAACACCGGAATAAACTGACGAATTGCTGCTTTCGTTGCATATCTATATACAGTTATACGTACATGTGGGCCGTTTTTATTGGTTCGATATGAATCACTTGTCTCGTTCTTATTGGTCCACGTCCGAAGACGGGAAACGAAAAAAAAGTAATCAATTTGACATAACCCTAATATCATACAACGTCTTTGCATACCAAGTAATATGGAATTAAATCTGGTATATGGTCACGTATTATCATTAATTGGTTTGGGGTTTGTGTGATTTCATTATCGCTCATCAGTCATATCGTTTTCCATATAAGTGAATAAATTTAACCCTTGCCCTTCACGAAATCATTTTAGTCCGCCCGCCAAGGTGAAGCATTAATTTTCTTCGACAATACTTCTTATTTCACACTATAGTAGTGCTAAACATTTTGAAACAAATTTGCACCGTACGAAAATGGCGTTTCCAATTTCTTTTCACTCGTCGCTTGTCCTAACAGTAAGTATAATATTATAATATTGATTACGCTAACCCATTTTGACGAACAGGTTACTTTCAAAATTTTAATTTATAATTTTTCAGAGTACTGTCAAAGTATTTAAGAGGTCATTATCTACCACTCGCATGTTGGCCAATAAACAGGTAAACAAACCCTTTGTTTAATGAATATGGACTTAACATCCGGATTTCTTATTGAATAATATGTGTTACAGATGACCGTTAGAGATGCCTTAAATTCAGCCATGGATGATGAAATGGAACGCGATGAGCGAGTTTTTATCTTAGGCGAAGAGGTAGCATTGTATGATGGTGCATATAAAGTTTCTAGAGGGCTGTACAAAAAGTATGGCGAGAAACGAGTGATTGACACCCCTATTACAGAAATTGGCTTTGCTGGAATTGCTGTCGGTGCAGCAATGGTATTATATTATATTTGATCGTTTTACTTTTTTTTATTTGTGTATAATTGATTAAAATATTTAATATACTCTTTTAACTGTAATGTGGTTAGTTACTGATGTCCAGACTTGATAACTCAAATATAGATTGCAAGAAAACAAAATTAATGATACATTTAAAAAATAAGTATTTGAGTTTTATTTCATTTTAAAATACATTCTTCCAGTGCTTTAAAACTGATGAACTTTGATGATTTTTTTTCAATTCTTAGAATTTGAGTTATCATAACAATCTAAAATATTGATAGCTTCTTATTAATTATTGTTTTATTTTTAGGCTGGTTTAAGACCAATCTGTGAGTTCATGACATTCAATTTTTCATTACAAGCAATTGACCATGTAATTAATTCAGCTGCAAAAACTTTCTATATGTCTGCTGGCACGGTAATAATGAATATCATATTCTGTATATTTGATACATGATTGAACATACAATTACAATTTTATATTTTAATACATTTCAGCTCTACACTTTTAAAATTAAATAGTTGAATAACAAATTATTAGTATAATTGTTTAATATTAATTGATAATTGTTTAATATTCCTAGATTTAATTACTTATAACTTTTTTTTTTTAATTGAATCACAATATGTTTTAATTCTAGGTAAATGTACCCATAGTATTTAGAGGACCAAATGGAGCTGCTGCTGGTGTTGCTGCTCAACATTCTCAATGTTTTGGAGCCTGGTATAGCCAGTGTCCTGGTTTAAAAGTAATTCTAAGTATTAAAAATTTGTTCACTTTCACTACAGAAACACTTGTGAGCGATAAGTAAAATACTATGAAATTAAAGAAAATCATAATGTACTTACCAACTATTACATATCATTTATGTATTTATTAACACCTAGTTTTCAAGATGTTTTTGTAGTGAAATTGCACCTTTTTCATGATAAGCTACTTTGGGGCACTATTGTTTTTACAGTGAAATTTTTGTAATTGAATGAATCAGATTTTTAAAAGCTATAAATTTTGTATAATTATTCTTAAAATATTTAATAATTTTGATTGTAGAGAACAAATAAATAATTATGGTTAATTCTTAGTTTTTTCTAACTTAATTTTGTAAACAATTTTAATATAAGGAACTAAACCTTATTCCAGTTTGCTACAACTTGAATTTCTACTGTTCTCCAATCTTAGAGTAATAGCTGTCAGAAAGATCACCACTAATTTACATTATGCACGAAAATGAGTCATATAATTTTTTTTGTAAAATTGTGAACATTTTGTAAATAGAATTTCATTCCTTTCAATCTCATTAAACCAGAAAAATACTTAAGTAATATTTTAGCATTGAATAAAAATTAATTTATTCGCAAGATTTATCGGTGGCTAAAGAATAGTGGATATTTGACATTGGTTTATTTAAAAACATTTTTGCTTATTATTATTATTCACTGTCTTCATTATGTTTGGTTTTTTTTTTATTAGCAGGTACCAATGACGTGTCACACAATTTATAAAAATGTAATTTTTTCTTTTAGGTTATTTCACCCTATAGTTCTGAAGATGCTAGAGGATTGTTGAAAGCAGCTATTCGAGATCCAGATCCAGTTGTATTTCTAGAAAATGAATTGTTATATGGTAATCAGTATGCAATTACTGATGAAGTTTTAGAAAAAGATTTTGTACTGCCAATTGGCAAAGCAAAGATTGAAAGAAAAGGTAAAAACATTACAAGTGTTGACATATTACGAGAAATTGAACTATTAATTAATTTATTATTATATTATTTGTATTTAGGTGACCATATTACAATTGTGGCACATTCTAAAGGAGTTGAATTAGCTTTAGATGCAGCTAAAGAATTATCCTCAGTTGGGATTGAGGCAGAGGTTATCAATTTACGTTCATTAAGACCACTTGATATTAATACTATTGTACAGTCAGTAGTTCGAACCAACCATATTATATCTGTTGAACAAGGATGGCCTTATGCTGGTATTGGATCAGAGATTGCAGCTCAAATTATGGAGAGTAAGTTTAATTAAATATTCCAATTTTTATTGATATTTAATTTTTTTATTATTATTCAGGTGAAGCTTTCTATCACTTGGATGCTCCTGTTATACGAGTAACTGGTGCAGACGTCCCAATGCCGTACACTAAGTCATTAGAAATTGCCGCGTTGCCACAACCAAATGATATAGTAGATGCTACTAAAAAAATTCTAGGTGTTTAAGACGTTTAAACTAATAACAATTCTATTGTATTAATGGTACCTACTCACAAAATCTGATTGAATATTTAGATGCAACTTGGCCTACTATTTTACAATTCAAAACTGTTGGTCTAATAAATAAATTCCATGTATGTTGTACATTTATGTGTTAATTAATTTTGTGTTATTTTCTTGTTAAAGTGTAATTGTTATAGCACTGAAATACAATAATTAGAAAATCAAATGGTTTTATTTTTATAATATTGTATTCAAGTCATTATGATAGTTTTCCAGTTATTTTTTTGTTACGTCCATTTTATGTCCTGTATAAGAAATAAATTTCAATCAAATAAATTCAAAAAAGTATAAATTATAAATGAAAAAATTAACATTTTTCCTCGTTGGATATTAAACTAGTTATTTTTTAGGAAATCATTCAGCAGATTTCAATATGTTTAAAACTGTGCTTTATAGAAATGTATTGTATGTACCACAAATTATGAACTAAATAAAGCACTGTTATTATTATTACAGAGTATTATTGTACATTTAATAAATATTAAAAACTCATTTTAGAATTATAATCATTATTATTGTATTTACCAGAATGAAATGTATTCAAAAATAGAGAACATTATTCTGAACAATCTTTTGTATGTACTGGTTTTGACTTGATCAAATTTGTTGCTTGTAAATCACCACTAATGGCGATGTAACAGAAAGCTCCTCCTTCAGCTGGTTTCGGTTGGTCGGTTAAAAATTCATTGACATCGTTTTGCGTTGGTATGGTTAGCGGATAACTATCTTTCAATTTACTCATTGCTTTTTCTAAGTGTTCCAATGGTCCATCGGGAGGAGGGTGTTCAAATGGCCCAGTAAGTCGCAGATCATATAGATAACCGAGTAATGCCATCATATAGTCATTGCGTACACCTTTCATTTTTGAACAAGCTATATCCATACGTATACCACATAATTTTTGCAACCACTTTGCTACTCTAGTCTTATCTTGAATAGTAGTCATTAAAGCTGCATAAGGTCGAGCAATATGCAGAAGATACTGAAATTCCCAATCCAGTAATGTACTAAATATCACCTTTTTATTCTTATTGTTTTTTAATTTTTCTTTGTGGGCTTCAATTTCTTCCTCAGACATGTCGGTAGTTTCTTGACCTTCATCGTCATCGTCTTCTTCTTCAGGACATTGAGCATGCATAGTACAACCCAGTGTAACACTATCTGCATCTCTTAACATTTCTTCCCACATGTTATCGACCTCCCATGTGGCCATGGGTATAGTAGGGATAGTAAAGCTCTCCAAGGTTTTTAAAGGACCCGTAGGTGGATTTGACTTAAATACTCCATACATTTCATCATTGAGAATAGATATGATCATGTTAAAAAGATACCTATTTCGCTTAATTTTAAAGAATTCTGTTGCATATTCGGCAGCATACAATTTCCTTATCCATGGTATTACTTTTGCTTGGTCCTTTTTTTTGCTCAAATTAGGCGCAAACTTTTTTAATATAGCAGTGTAATAAACAAATTCAATATTAATAGAATCACCATTTTCAATACATACAATTCTATCATTTTGAGGTAGCAAAAGAGATGATTGACGGGTCATCCCGGTCATTGTGCTAGCTCCATCATTATAGCTTTCTGCTTCTTGAGTCATCTTGATTTATTTTTATCTATGTGTATATTCAAATTAAAACTTTTATTTTTTAGAAATTAAAGATTCTTATAAAACTTTTTTTTGATGTATTTGTTTTTTGAAATATAATAAAAAATAAACATTCTAAGATGAATATAGTATTCTAAAAATGTTTTGTTTAGTAGCCAGAATAAAAAAAAAATATACACCATTTATAATAATTAAACATACAAATATTTTTATTAATGATTAACATGTTATTCAGTTGAAAAGGAAAACTATTTACCATACAAAATCATGAACCATTATCTTTATTATTTTAGAAAGTTGTATTACATAATATATTAAAAATTACAATGTAATTATAAATGAACTTCCAGAATTTTCAAATGAACTTGCTTAATCTCTCTGAGCAATCTGAGTTAAGTGGCGGTCAATCTCTTGTTCGCTTAAGACCCTATAATTAAAAATTAAAATTTTATTAACACTTTAAATAAAAAAATCTATATTAAAATTTGAATTGATTAGTTTGTCTCATAATTGTTATATGAATTTGTTATTTATTAATTATAATATTTATTAAATATTATATTTGATCAATTTCAAGTTAATAACTACAATCAAAACATTTATTTAAAGTTACTGTTCATCAATAAGGCAATATTGGCCATCAAACACAATTAAAGATTGTTAAGCAGCTGATATATTGTATTTCCATAGTATTGGTTCAATATGATGAGAAGCATGGTATTTTTTAATTAATCAAAACATCAATTAATGTTGTATGAATATTAAATGTTCTATTGTCTGTGTACAAAAGAAAAATTTTTGGTGGTAACCAATTTTTATTTAATTTGATAGAATGAAATGTCAACATTTCTTCACCTTAAGATGACTATATATATGACTATATTGATGTACAAAACCAGTATGCAGTGTTTTAAAATTTGAACGGCAGTGACAGCTAAAATAAACCTACCACTGCACCACCGAGAAGTACTTTTAACGTAAACAGACTATAGAATTGACATAACAACACAAAATTATACTATGGCAGGGTATATTAAATGTTTATAGCCTGTAATTTTATCCCTAAAAATTTTAATCCTAAGTCAAATTTTAATGTGATTTAAGTTTTACCTTAAAAATGCTAAATGTATTTTAATACTAATATAGTATATGCACATGTATTAATGTATAAATAACCTAACATACATATATATTATATATAATTCGATAAAAAATTTAATGTTTTCATACATTTTATTTTTTTATTTTTAGTGTTTTATATTATTTTCATTTTTAAATAACACTAATTGTTTAACTTACTCGAATTCTTTATTTTTTGTTGATACAATACCGACTTCAATATCACTTGGTTTAAAATCAACAGCTAAAACGTGTGACAAACATGAAATGGCCAACTAAAGTAAATAAAATAAATTGTTAATACATTTATTAAATAAATAAGAAAAGGTATAATGATTTAAGATATACCTCAATAGCTTCATCTTTTGAGAATTCCTTCTTTTTCTTCAATTTTTTTTCTAAATATGTATTAGCCTCAGTTTGCTTGGTTCCAACTGAAATAGCATGGAATGAACAATAATAACCGGCTGGATCTGTTTTATACACCATGGGTCCTTTTCTATCATCAATTCCAATTAATATCATACCTAGCAATAAAAAAAAATTATTTTAACAAAATTGTATAAGTACATTACAAAAATGAAATATTATTTTAATTTCATTGAAAGTATTACTCACTGCAACCAAGAGGTCTCATTTCAGCATTTTGTGTGTAAACTTGAGAAATATCTGCCATACGGCTACATAATGTTTCTACAGGCATTTCAAAACCATTTTTATATTTATACTCACAAGCTTCTGCTCTAGCTCTATAAACTTGAGAATGGCCATCAGCTACAAACATTTTAATGAATGATAATGTTTATTAGTTATTTATATCATAAAGGATTTAATTTTCAAAAGAAATCAAACTATTATGTATCTAGAGAAAAAAAGGAAAATTAATTATTCATTTACCTGTCATTCCAGTCATAACACATCCAATGCTTTTGGTAATCCGAAACAAATGAGTTACAGTTTTAGGATCAATTAATTTGTCCTAAAAAATACATGTAAAATTACTAATGTTATAAGCTTATAACTAATATGTTTATAATAAAATATAATATGAGCAAAACCATGATCCAAGTTAACTAAGCAATGGTTTGGATTAATACTCAAGTTAAAATGTAAGTCAATTTACAAGAAACTCTTATTAGTATTCATAGTTTCCCATACACTTATAAATAATATAATAAATAATTTTAAATTTCTTACAACAAAAATGAGTAAAAACAGTAAATGTATTTACTTAGGTAGCTCTCCTACATAAGCGATATTATTGACTCAACACAACTTTAAAAAAACAAATTAACTCTTATGTTTTATATTGATCGGCATATTATCTAAAATTATAGTGTCAATAACTCTTTAAATAAAGTAGGTATAGATATGTTTTATTTTTGATAATATGCCAATCAATATAATTGTTGCAATGGAACTGAGCATGTTCAGCCACATGTCATTCTCGTTGCTGCAGACCACAACACCACTTCACAAGTCACATTGGGTATAAGAAAGAAATCCTATTTATAAATAAAGGAAAATCAGACATGATTAAAATCACTAGTTTCGTCAGTTGCTTTGACTCCATTGCATTGTTCTAGTGGAAGAGCTACCTTAAGAATTTTTTATAGATAATAGTTTTTCAGAATTAAGTAAATGACTTGAAACAAAAATAATAAGTCCTCAATTTTATTATTTATATTATAATCAAGACTTATTGAATAATATCAAAAATAAATTTGTTTGTCATTTCAAAAGAATAAACAATTAAATTGAATTACATTGTTAATTTTAAATTTTGTAATTAAAATGTCTGTATAAATAGTATAATAAATAATAATGGGCTGCGAAGTTAAGTAAGTTATTTTGTTATCATTTTAGGAGTAAATTTGAACTATTTTTTATGAGTTTCTTGGTCAAACATTATGTTAAAGGTTAAGTGCAAGGATTTTTAAAGTGATCCTTATTTGAATGTTGTTTAATTTTAAAATGATTGTTTAATGTAATAAAAATTTATTTTTTTAGCCCATTTGATTGTTTTTATGTTCTATTTGGTGTCTTGAGTGGTTGAGCCAACCAAAGGCAGTTATGGGGATGATGAGGCCAATTGTTTAACAATATTCAGCTTGAAATATAATAAGTTGCTTTAAATAAAACCAGCTTCTGTTTATTATTTGTTATCCTAACTAGAGAAGTACAAGTATTATATCTATATAGTAATCTTAAAAGTAGCTTAGTTAGATTGTTATATTATTTGTTATAAAATTTTTGTCACTTTTTTTTTTTCTTAGATACCTTTATTTATTCACAATAAGATGATATAATTTTACTTTTCAATTTGTATTAAATTTTTATATAAAATTGTTTAAATTCAAATTCAAATATAACAACATAAAAATCTTACTGGGACTTTTCTTTGAGTAGCAACCACTGCAACATCAACTCCTTTAATTGCAACTGATGTAAGGCCACCTTGTAATATCGCTTTAATCGCATACTCTGAAAGAATTGATTATATAAATTATAATAAATTCAGAATGACACTATTTATTATAAATGTTACACTTTAACTTACCAACTTGATATAGTCTTCCTTCAGGAGAAAATATAGTAATATGCCTGTCAAAACCTGCACTAGTTCCACGAGACATTATTTTTTTATTTTAGTGATATTTATATTAAATTTGTAAAAATAATAAGCAAAAGATGCTATGAAATAATTGCCTTTCAAAATACTAACAATGAAATTTCATAAATTTGTTTTAGATGATTATACGAAATAACATATATTGTAACATAACCTAGAAATGATTTATCAGTAGCAGCTTTTATACCAAGGTATAATATATCAATTATAATGTCCTTTGACCTAATATTTAGTACCAGCCGTGACCGGAACGGTGATAATTGATAAGGATTTATGATATTTTAATAATAAATAATAGTTATAAAAATTAAAAAGTAAAATTTTTTCTTTTGGATCTTTTTATAGTTTCTTGTTAGTCATTTGTTATATTTTTAAACTGTCGTCTTGGAATTAAATTAAAATAATATTCCTTTATTTATAACTCGTCTAAAAGTTGTAGAAAAATTTGTATACATTTTAACATAAAAGTTAATCTTATCATTGGACTTAAATGATAATAGTTGATGGACAAATGGACAATTATTATTTAAATTCTTGTAATAAATTGTATTAATAAATATATATATATATATATATATATATGTATGCAATTATTTAATACATTTTAAGTAAATGGTTGAAAAAAGTTAAAATGATGTTGACAAAATTAAATTTTCAACTGAGGGGGATTGTTCGTACCATAACCACTTTCCAAAAAAATAAACCAGTTCAACATAATTTAACAAAATATTTTCAAGATAAGATACGTATAAATGGTCCTATTACAGTTGCAGAATATATGCGAGAATCATTAAAAATATATTATAGTAGTCAACAAGTTTTTGGATCAGATGGAGATTTTATAACGTCTCCTGAAGTTAGTCAACTGTATGGTGAAGTAAGCAAATTAAATATGAAATTTTGTGGAAAGCAAGATATTTTTTGCTTTAAGTTTTAGAGTTTAATTATGATAGTATTATGCATTAATTTATTAACAAGTACTCCAAAGAGAAGGTTACCATATAATGGGATAAATTTAAACTAAACATTTAACTTAAAAGATTTCCTTTAGTATTAAGTTTCGTTAGACACCTACCTTTCCTGTAAAGATTTAATAAAAATTATCATATAGTCTTATAAAGTGGATACTATTTTTTTTTTCTCAATTTTATGAAATTGTGATTTAATTACTGAATTTCATAATTTTATAACTTAAACAATAAAAGTTAATTAAATTGTATTTAAGGCCATAATTGTTTTATACTTTAAAGTTATTTTCTACTTAAGGTATTACTAAATACCTCTGTTATGAGATAGTAGTTATCCAAAACATTTGATATAATTTATATTTTAAAACATACAATTTAGGTAGTTGCAAGTAGATATTTTACTGCTTATCTTGTCTAAATGTAACTTGTTATTCAATTAAATTTAATGTAAATTTAAATATATGATATTTGTTTTAGATGGTAATGTTATGGTTGTTAAATATGTGGGAAAAAGCAGGATATCCATGTCCTGTAAATTTAATAGAGCTTGGACCTGGAACTGGTGTCATGATGATGGATATGCTAAGAGTAAGATTACATACCTATTAAAAAATTCCCTATATAAAATAGTATAAAATATGTAGTTATTTTTATTTTTCATTTATTTTTCTATTTTACCTGTCTGCCTCTGGAACTCATCATGTTTCAATGGTTTTGCTTAAGCAACACTACTAGAACATATCCTTAATAGTATATTATTTTATAAAATAAATACTTTATAACTTAAGTATAAATTATAACAGACATTGAATACTAATTTAGCTTAAAAAATAGAATAATATTACCCAGATACATAAAAAAATTATGTTTAATTTTGTAAATATTGTTTACTTAACTTTCATTGTTACATATTGTGTTTTGTTTTTACAGTTACTTAAACAAACCCAATACAGTACACTTGATCTTAGTATACATATGGTAGAAACAAGTAAAAGATGTAGCTTGGAACAAGCCAATAAATTATGTTGTTCAGAATTACAAATGGATTTGTCAAAGAACTATTATCAGTCTGGTATTACTTCTGAAAAATATGGAACGAAAAAAATATACTGGTATAAATCAATAGATGATATTCCTCGAAATACTTTTAGTTTGATAGTAGCTCAAGAATTTTTTGATGCTTTACCTATACATAAATTTAGGGTATGTATGTCTTTTAAGTGTATTTGAGATAAGACTAAATAATTTAATTATAATTTAGAAAATTAATCATGAATGGCGTGAAATATTAATAGATACAGATAATTGTTTAAGTGGAAAATTTCGTTATGTCTTAAGCAAGACGTCAACAACTACATCAAATTTAATATCTTCAGTATGTTAATGTTTAAATTATAATTTTATATATTATAAATTTAAAAAATAATGATTTAGATAGAATATTATAAAAATTTAAATTTCATAAAAGAAACTGAAATTGAAGTTGGACTGGATGCAGCTCTAGTGATGCAGAAGCTAAGCGATAGAATAATAATGGATGGTGCAATATTTTTATGTATTGATTATGGACAAGATAAATCAGCAGTAGATACATTCAGGGTAAATTTAATGATATTATATTATGATTCATATAGGTATCTCTTCAATTAACTGCACAATAATAACTCAAAACTATTTGATCGAAAACTAAAAATTAAAAATCATTGGGGGCAATTTTAAAAAATATTACTCTAATATATAAAGTTTAATTAAATTAGTACATGTTACTATACATACAATACACTTGATCATGGTGAAATGATTATTTTCTAACCATAATTATTGATAATATCAATGTGCATTAATTTTATGAAGTAAGCTGCAAAAAAAAAAAGCAGTATATAGATAACTTTCTCTTCAAGCCGATAAAATATTTGTGACAAAATTGAAAAATATTGTAAAATTATTATCTATTTAAATTTCAAATAAATTAAAAAATATGAATAAATGAAAGAATTACATAATAATAAATCAATAATAGTGAATTAAAATTAAATTTGTCATTGAAAATTAGCTTACTATTCTACAGAAATAATCATCAACGGTTTAATTACTAAATTAAGATGTTATTTTTAACAGATTTTACTAAATTGTCATTTGTGAGTTATTGTTTTTCGATCAAAAGTATTTGAGGAATTGTCGAGCGATCAATTGTCATACACCCATTATATTATATTGTAATATTATAAAATAAATGTTTTGATGCAGGCTTTCAGTGGACACCAACAAGTGAATCCTTTGCATAATCCTGGAACAGTGGACTTGACAGCAGATGTTGATTTTAGTAGATTAAAAAATGTAGCTGGATCTGATATCCTTGCTTTTGGACCAATTGTTCAAAACACATTTTTAGAGAACATGATGATAGATTTGAGATACAAAGTAATAATAAGATAACAATAATAATTCAGTAAAATCTAATCTATTTTGTTTTTAAAGAATTTATTAGCCTTGGCAAAAAATGAAAGAGAATCAACATCACTTACATTTGGCTATAACAAATTAATGGAGATGGGAAAACAATTTAAGGTCATGGGGATGGTACCAGCAACAATGGCACCATTATTGACTAAAATGCCAGTTTCTGGATTTAGTTAAAATTAAGAGAATAATGACATTAATTTCTCATTATAGTAAATAAGAATAAATATATGCATTTTGAACTGAACCATTATTAGTTTACATAACTTGTAGATAAACATTGTTATACTGTAATTAAATAACAATTAACAAGTTATTGAGTAAATTTGTAACAAAAATATAACCAAATGAATGGCTATAAAATAATACCATAGGAACATTGATTTTTAAATATTTAATAGATAATAACATATTAAATAATCAAAATTTTTATATTTGTTTTTGAAAAATAACATATTATATTAACCATTTATTTTATAATAGAGATTACCAATTTTTCTTATGTTCATCCATAGACACGCCACCAGGACCTCTAAGTACAATCATTAATAATCCTCCGATCACTGAAAGCGTCTAAAAATAAAAATAAATTATTAAATAGAAAAACAATAAATTATTGATAAGCGATTTGTTTACTTGGAAGAAGTCATATTTGAGAAAATCTCGAAGTGGTTTTGTTTCTGGTATCGACCACCAAGCATTGTAGTAGAAATTTAAACTTGTCAAAAATAAAACTAACACCAAAGCACTAAGTTTAGTTTTATAGCCAATGAAAACAAGGACCATCATTATAGTTCCTAAAAAGTCTTGTATGAGCTATAAAAAAAAAAATAATACATATTAAATGAAATTATATATGTTTTGATAGTATGTAATAATTTATTTAAATAATAAAAACCTGGAAAAATGATATCTCAAATTTCAATAATGTTATGAACATAAATGCAATTAAGCATCTTCCGGTTAATTGCATATAATTTTTTGGTTTGTTTTCTCCTAAAAATAGTATTCATACAATTACATTTTTGAATTTATAATTCATATTTGCAATTTGAAAAATTACCTAGTGAAGGAATCCCAGCAAGTAATGGTTTCGCATCTTCTTCACTATCAGCAAGAACTAATAATAATGCTCCAATTAATGCCAAATTTCGCAACAGAAAATGGACATCCCATAAAATGCTATACGCAACTGTCTATAATTTAAAGATAAGATTATTCCAAGTTATAAAATAATTTATATTTAGGTAAATCTATTAACTGGACATTATTTATAGATGTTAAAAACGATGGGTCATTGAGTGGAAAAGATAAACTATAATTTAATTGTAATTGTTAGTATAAAATAATATTGACTTACTTGTAAAATCACAATAAAAAATAATATTCCACAAGCTAATCGGACATGTTTTTGTAGTAATATAAGTATACATCCACCTAGCTGTCCAACTAAATTAATTAGAACGAATAAAGTAGCAAGGAACATTCCACAATTCCAAGACATGTCCATGTATTTGCTCTGTTCTGACCATTGAAAATACATACGTAAGCCATCCTCAATAAATGTCGATATTAAACATAATCGAGAGGCTGTTGGCAGGTATGCATTACAATTTTTTACAACCTATTTAAATATAAGGTTATTAAAATGATCCATTCATTTTTTTAAATAATATATGCATTTTATAAATTTTAATGGGTAATAATTAATTACCAATTCTGAAATATCTTCTGCTTTGTCAATAACATTTTTTGGTATGAATGCCATGATAAATAAATAAAGCAAATTACACTGTAATTAATTAATATTAAAATTTCACACAAACATACAGGACATAATTAATAGTTACAATAAATATGAAACTATGAAAGTAGGTCTACACTACTCAAAATTGTTCAATTATTTTACATTATTTGTTTTTGAAAAATGTTCATGTTGATGATGTGATCGATCAGATGATAGTAACATTAAAAATATTGACGTCATTAACATTTTGTTAAATGCTATCCTTAATTACAAAAATTTCAAACACTTTAAAATTGACAATTGAATGAAAATTTATATTTAATTAAATAAAATTCATGATAAATATAAGATTAATATAATTCCATATATTATTTTATTTTTCATAAAATGTATTTTCAAAATAGAATTTTATTGAAATTCCGGTTCTAACTTCTGGCTTATCATTAATCAACTCATTCTTATCACATATTTAATACACAACATTTTTAATTATTTCTAATCTTAAAAAGTTTGATTCATAGATTACCCTTTGGTTTATTGTGTTATAGGACATTTTAGCATAAACATTGGCTCATTATTATCTTATATCTAATCCTATTTCTATAATATAGTAAGTATATTATAGTAAGGATTTCTAATTTTGAAGATACTGAAACTAGTGAAGACTAAAATATTTTTACATTTATTAGAATTTCTAAGGTAAGTGTTTATATATACAGTGAAACTTCCATATAACGAAGTCGAATAAGCAACAAAAAAAATTCGTTTTATGGAGGAATTCGTTAAATAGAATTACGTATTTTTTTCAACTTTTTTTTTAATTCTATAAAACCAAATTTCTGAGCAAAAAAATTACTTTTTCTTTGATTAACGAACCTGTGATATAGGCAGATTGTTATTTCGTATACAAGTCATCGATTTAAGAACAGCGTTGTAAACTTCTTCATAGACACAAATTTTCATTCGTTTTCTATTTCTGCGGAGAGAAGAATTTTGCATTTGCTTGGTTATGTTTTCACGGTTTTTCAAAATGGTTGATAGAGAACTTATTGGAATACTATATTTTACGGCAATATCTTTTTTTTTAACACCTTTATCATAGATTAAATATACTAAGTATACTTAATCTATGCCTTTATTGACTTCGTTTATAATTAATTTCAAATTTATCGGCGATAGATTACGTTTTGACATTTTTTTGTACGGACAAAGAGAAAACGAAAGAAAATTTGTAGTATACTCGTTTGCATCAATATTGGAACTGAAGTACTGCAGTAAAATTAATCAGTTTGCCTACCTTCGGTGTCTTATCTTTATCGGATTTTATGACTAAAATTATATACATTTGAATAAACATACCTCTACATTTGGATATTCTGCTGGTTTCGATCTGTTACTGTCACCTTTATTGTTTTCAAATTTTTTCTAAATATACGCCTTATTTTTTAAAAATGTTGACAGACTATTTGGTGTAATATTAAATTCATTCGCTATGTCTCGTTTTTTCCGGTTACCAATTGAATCACATGAACTTTTCAGCTATAGTTAAATGATTTAATTTTCGTTTTTGAGACGTTTAAAAACATACCAAAATATGCATGACACAACAGGTAGGCTCGTATTAACCATTATATATTTACTGTTATTGTGCATTCTAATAATCAGTTTCCATCAACTCGTCCAATCTTTATTATACAATACTAGAAATAATACACATATTACGAAATACACAGATAAGATAATATACTTCAACTAAGTTATTTACACAATTTTATGTTCAAGTTAATAAGACCTATAAGTTATAATACATTGAGTGTTATGAGAATTTCTAGGAGAATAAAAAAAAAACTTAATATTCAAGTGATCGCGACTCGACTATATTTATATTATATTATTTAATATTTTATTATTTTATTCATACACTTTAATAATTTATATAAGTAACAGTTTATCCATTTACATACAATATTTTCAATATAAATCAAAAATATTTGCTTTTAATTTTTGTAATTGATTTATTGCATTCTCGCGATGTGTGATATTTCTTAATTTACTATAATATGCTAAACTGTTATAAGATGTGTTTTCAAATTGGGCATCAAAATTAACCTCATATATCAAAATATACTTATATCGAAAACTTATTTTGAGATTAATGATTGATAATAGTAATACAAGTATATAGGTACGAGTTCTATCATCTAATATAACCTTATAAAAATATTTAATAAATATGCTATTTATTTTTTTATGAATTATAATATGTTTCATCATTACTTATAAACTGAATTCTATCCTCCTAGTGGGTAAATAATATTATGTAATTCACCTTTTTAAAATATGTTTAATTATATTTTTTAAATAATTATGATAAAAATTAAATTTTTCTTTTCATAGATAGTTACAAATATATATATATATATATATTATATTTTTATTTCAACTATGGAATTGCTTAAACATTATTTTGTTTTTTATGTTTAGAAATTATACAAAATGATAGAAATCACTTGTAACGATCGACTGGGGAAAAAAGTGAGAGTAAAATGCAATCCAGAAGATACAATTGGTGACTTGAAAAAATTGATTGCGGCCCAGACTGGAACAAAATGGGAAAAAATAATTTTGAAGAAATGGTACACGATTTTCAAAGATCACATACGATTACAAGACTGTATCCTTTTAAATTATTAATTGAAAAAATGATTAATGTATATAAATATGGAATGATAAAATAATATATCAATTTATCTACATAGTGTTTTACCAAAATCTGACAATTGTAATATTTCTGCTCTATAAAACAATACTTTTTTTCAGTTCATTTCAATTACCTATAAGAAATATGAAATTAAAAATGTAAAATTTTGTTCTACTTTAATGGGAGAGGTACCTTGTAAAATTTTCAATTAGAAGTGTTGTCAATCTTTTTGGTCCATAAAAATTTTTTTTCAATCGCTGAAAAGTTAGTTTATTAACATATTTAGTTATACAATTATTATACTGTATAATATATGGGACGTCCCCAAAGTCTGACTTCTTTCCCATCAACAAATTAATAATGCATATGTTTAAAAAATAAAAATTGACAAAGTTTACAGAAAATACTTTTTATAGTTTTCAATTAAATTTTTTATTTTTAAAGCTTAAAAAATATTTGTCTTGGATCTTATTTTTTTGACCATTTTAAGTGAGCACTTTTGTTAACAAATAACTTATCTGCATCCGAATGGATCATTTTATAACTATTTGACAGCTTTTTGACTAACCTTTTATTAAATATTTTATACTGCAAAAACTTTATATTCCTAAGAAAAATATATATGATACACTATTGTTATTTATTAAAATGTAAATAAGCATGTTAAGTTATTACATATAATCATTGTACAGTTTTTAAGTTGTCAATGAACATAGTTGAAATATATTTTGATAGATATTTATCCTTAACAATATTTTACAGATGAAATTCATGACGGTATGAACGTTGAACTTTACTATCAATAAAACAAGTTAATATAGACTGTACATTTTTTTAATTTTAATACATGTAATTTGATTCATAAAGAAAACAAATACACTTGAAAAACTTGTTTAAAGTTTATTCACTGAAAATTACAAACATTTATTGGATTTTTTTATGTAAAAATCATTGATTTAAGTCAATATATATATTATAATATATTATAAATTATTATATATATTATATATTACGTCCATTTAGTATTAATGTAGTCTAGATGCATTTACATTGCTTGAATGTGTAGGTATTAATCCTTCTGAAAGTTCATATTGAGAACAATTTTCACTGTTCAATAAATCCCGTATATGTTGTACAATCAAATCAATGGCCACTAAAAATTAAAATTTATATCATTAAAATTAGATCAAATAGTGTAAACTACTTAACAAAACAATAATTTCTTATTTCATAATAAGCTTTAAGTAGTTTAGTGCAAAATATTTATATTATATGACATTCTAAAGTAAATTATATTTTTATACAATTAATAATGTTTTAAAATTGATAATATCTATGTTTTTATTTGATGTACGATTAGTTTAATAAATATTTTAAAACAAGATTCAAAACTTTGCTTTCGTTAAAAAAATTTATATATATAATATAATTATTAATACCTAGTTCACATGTGACGAGAACTCGGCCATGAAGCTCATTTTGCTGCCTGGCCAAGCACTAAATACAGACAGAGTCAGTGTCTACATTTAATTCATTGGGCCGAGGGACTACTGACTCTGCACAAAATTCACACATACTCGCTACACGACATTCAGCTAGTAGTTTAGACACATTAAGTACAGTACATCTTGGTATTAAGGGTAGCTACTCGGCTTAGCGAATAGAAACGATCACTAAGCCGTGTACTGCACTTTGGTTTAGATTGGTCAAGTACTCGGCCAAGATAACTGTCACAACTGAGTACCCATTACATGTAAACTAGGCTTAAGTTTGAGAAAAAAATGTTAAATGAAGTTAAGAAATGTATTGATAATTTCTAGATGTGTATTCAATTAGTAATTGTTTTATTTGTCTTTCGTCAAGGTTTTGACTAGAAAAAATAGTTCAATTATCAACTTAAGAAATAATTTCTATTTCTAATTCCAGTTATTGATTATAGAATTAGAAAGTTCATTATATTATATCTCTTGGAGATCTTCTATTAATGTATCTTAAATTGGGCACAGATGTGGGAATGTTATATGATCAGAATCTTCTCAAATAAACCATAAAATTAATGAATTTATTTCCAATAGCATTTCTCCAAGAATACTTTGAATTATCCATAAAAAATATAATTTTTTTACACTATATAAGAAATTCAAGAAATTGATGAAAAAGTTTCAGTAACTTCATTAAAGTTTCATTTAATTAAGTTGGATTGTATTGTAAATGATTTTTTTTAATTACAAATTTAATGAAATATAAATCAAAGTCTTTTTACTATATTATAATAATGTTACCAAAATTTTCTGCTCCTCTTGGAATAATTATATCAGCAAATTTCTTAGTCTGTAATATTTAAAATATAAATTTAATACAAATCTTTTAAACTAATAAAACACCATTTAAAAAAATTAATACTTACCGGTAAACAAAATTCTTCGAAAGCCGGTTTTACAAAATTCATATATTGATTTAAAACTTGTTCTAAATCTCTTCCTCTCTCATTAATATCTCTGGGAACTATAAAATTATTAATAGATGGCTCCTTTATAAGCTATTAAATAAAAATATTCACCTCTCCTTGCCAATCTAGTATCTGAATCTGTATCAACAAATAATTTCATATGAAATAAATCTCGGATTGCAGGAAAGTAAAATGCTAATATTCCTTCAACTATTACGACATCAGCTGGATATATGACAATATTTTCATCTTTACTCCTGTAATTTTAAATAATATAAAAATAGATAGTTAGTACAAAATATATAGGTTAATAAAAATACTAAATATATATCATAACTCCATATATATATGTGTGTGTGTGTGTATAGATAACAAATAGATAATTAATAACTTTTAAAATTTTAAATTAAACTCTGTGATTCTAATTTAATCTTGTTATTATAATTTAAATTGAATAAATGATGGACTATAAGTTTTAATCAAATAATTATATAATAATTATAAGTATTCTATGTTTAAACATAGAATTACTGTTATGTATTTAATTTGTTAAACACATGATCTTAAACCAATGACATTAATTCAAAATAAAAAAGTTGCACAAGAGACACAAGAGAATGACCCTCATTGACAGTCACATTTTGATAAACAAATTGACAATCTGGTAATCATCCCATACCATAGTAATGCATCTAAGAGGGATATTTAAGTGTATTCTCTTATAAGCAGGGTCCAATATTTATAAGAAATTACTATATCTATATGCTTCTGTAATTTAATGACAAAGTATTATTAAATATATAATAATTTATAAACATGTATTAAATACTTTTATTAATTGCAATATAAATAAAACAGAAGTTCTTGCCTGGAGTATTATTGTATATGTACAAATATTACACAATAATATTACAGGCAAGAATTTATACATTTTTTTTCATTATATATTTTATTTATTTTGAAACTATGAAAAATATTTAATAATTTTTAATAATAAATTACATAATGCTGAATAATATTTTGTTATAATTTTAAGAATATTAACCACAAAGCTATTTTATTTTATTTTTATATGTTATGAAATTTATTTTATTTTTTTTTTCTTTATTTAAAAATTTTAGTGTACTAGAACTTTTTTTGAAAAAATCCAAGCTATGTCACTTTCATATCATAATTACCAAGGTATCTAAATCCTAAAGGATTTAGAAGATATTATTAACACAGATATGTTTTTAATTGGGATACAAACATTTATTTCATAATTTTCCAAATTTTCCATAATGCTAGTTTCCTATACTATGTTATGCAACATAAACTTATTTTGTTTTATCATAAAGGTTTTTCAAGTTTAGGGTAGGTTGAAATCAATATAATTTGTTAAAACACTGGTTTCGTTTTTAATATCTGAAGTTTGTATAATTTTTAGTAGCGACTTTCACTTAGCAATTGGTTTTTAAAGGGACAATATATTAATGCATTCAAATTTGTTTGTGCCCAACATAACAAAAGATTCGATGAACTTGGAAACAAATCTAACCAGTATTTTTTATACTAAGTACTATCTACCAATTTATTTAGTGTTCACCTTGAATTTGTTTTATAATTGTAGACAGGAATAGTACATGTTTTTCCTGCTTGAATATCGGTCAAAGTTTGATACATGAAAACTTCATCAAATGCATCTGATAAAAAAGGAAAAATAATTTTTATTACAATAAACTGTTCAAATTACAACATAAAAAACGTGATTCATAAAATAATAAATAATAAAAAATAATAAATAATACTTGAAATCGAAATTTAAAATACCAGGATGATCAAAATTAAATTGTCCTTTAGAAGCTTTGATTTTTTCATTTGAATTTAATTCTCTATAAAAGCTATCTTGACTGATTGATACTACTTGTCTTCTTGTTTCATCCAAATTAGTTTGCCCCAATTTTTCTATGATATTTTTGCAAACGGTAGACTGTGAATTGAGATAAATATGAATATTTTTATGATGTCAATTAAATTCAATTTACCTTTCCACATGCAGTACCACCAGCCACCCCAATTAAAAACGGCGACTTCGCTTCAGTTTTGGTTAAACAGGAACTATTCATATCTTCAATTACAATACCAAATATTATAATTAATATTATAGGATGCAGTTCTTTAAGAAGAAAGTACCAATTATTTAAATAAACAAAAATAAGAACAATCAATTAAGATTTCTTAAAACTTGAGTCTCAAATACTTGAATTATAAATCTTGTATGAAAAATATGATACTACAGTGATACTATGCTTTAAATTTTTATCAATTAAAAAGTGATAAAAAAAAATAGAAACAGATAATAGCATAGATTTTTATTATCCATAGCTTGGTTTGTGTTATAGTTATTCAGTGATAATAGAATATTCTATTAACTACAAGTAGAAACCACGGTTGTAGATACGGTCACAGAATAAATAAATGACACAATCTATTTTTTTATAGGACTCATCAAGACCATAGGACTATAAATAGATTTATATGATCAAGACAATATTGGCACGATTTCGTGATAATATGTAATACTATTTGCGAGTTGCATATTATACAACTGTATAGACAATAGGACAGGTATATAATACTTAGTTTTAAGTTATTAATAACTATAATAAGTAATAACAAACGCTATCAACCAGATACAGGTGTCCGGAGTCCTGCGAATTTGAAGGTTTACATAAGGATATTCAATTAAAATGTCTAAACTTTTTTAACTACGCTCCTGTGTAATAGTAATAAAATTACTATCAAAGATATTTAGGGTTCACTATTTTTCTATTTGCAACGATTTTAGTAACATCATTGATTAAATATATTTAATGATGTATTTAATATATTTAATCAATGGTAACATCAACATATGTGATGAAAAAATACCTATAAACTACTATATAGTATCTATATTTATGATAAATCATTTGAAAACATTTTTAATATAATATTCCATACTCTCCGAGCCCCGAGGCTTCGTTTATCGTATTTTACATTGACTGTATTTTAATACCAGTGAGTAGGTACCTACTAACCTAATGACCCTTCAGACAATATTGTTGTCTCCTATATAGTATTATTAACCTCGATTAAAATAAGGTCTATTTTATTAAGAACCATGACGTGAACACGCAATCGATGTGAAGTAAGTCGTCCGAGAGCATGAAAAACAAACTTCGAGGATCTTAGTAAAAATGGGCCTATGTTTGTAACGTATTTTTATTTAATACTACAATAAATAATTTATCCAATTTCATCTGTGTGCAGTTTTGAACATGATTGTTCTCTGTATTTAATATTTATTAAACTTTGTACTATTTCAAAACTTTAGTTTTGTTAATTTGCTAAACATTAATAAAATCATTGATTATAGAATAGAATATAGATAGTTTATTCTATAATCAATAGTAAAATCAACAAAAAATCATGAAAATGAGCATTTTTAGTAAGTACTATGAGAGTATGAACCACAGAATAAATGAAATTATATTTTTCATTTATTCTGTGTATGAACTATGACTAACAGACACACAATTATTATTTATTATATATTTTTATAAGGAAAATAATATTAAGACAAAACGAATAGGTAAAAACAAAGTAAAACGTTTTGTAAAACAATTCAAAATACAAAAAACGAGTATACCAACTATGAAGATTAACTCGCATTTCGTAGTCTTTTTTTGGCTTTTTAAATAGCCACTCACGCTTATGACTTAGGTTTTTAATTATTTTTAGCAATCCTAAACATTTTTCTATGACGTATTTCGCATTAAAACCTTCCCGGGACTAGGCCAAACCGTTGGTGAAAATCGTATTGAAATCTGTTGAATACTTCTCGAAATAAGCGTGTATAGAGTAATAAATGAAGGGGCTTCTTTTTATAAAATATGTAGATGTAAATACTTGATACCATATAGATGATTATTCGTACATTAGCGGCTGATCAGCGAAGGCCACCACAAACAAATATTATGTAGGCTTAGAAGCGATGCGATTATAACGATTAACAAGTATGTAAGTTATTATTTTACAATAATAGGTAAATAATGTACTCACCTCCTCCTGCTATCCGCAATGGTACGTACGTACGTCGTCGTCGCGAGGTCTTCCCACTCCTTGCAAGTCTTGTGAAATGTGCTTCGATTTTTATTCCATGGTCGGAACCGTCAACCTTCCCGACACCACCAATGATTGTAGTTCGTACTGTAGCGTGCGACTACCGCGGAAACCGGACCGGTACCGGTTATCACGATTATGATTCACCGTGTCGAATGTCGAATACCGAATACGAGCACAAGGCGCAGTGTGCGATGATGTCAACGCGTAGTCGGTCAGTCTTTTGCGTTCTGTGTCCGTCGCAACGCGTCCTGGTTCTCACCCTATCGTATTTATTTATTTCTGAATCGTAATTAATCATAATTTATACTATGTAAATGTCACGTCAATATTATCTTCGATCTTAAACAATAGGTTTATTTGATTTCATTAATCGCGTTGTATCAATAAATTATACTCGCGCCTTACGTTTGTTTCGAACTATTTTATTTATTGTGAACGATTATATTATTATATTATTTTATTATTACTCTATTACGGTTGTGTTACACGCATTACGATTGATTACGCGGTTATCTATTCAAAATTAAAGACCATAATTTATTTAAATATAGTAATTTTCAAAATGGTCCACAACGGTCGTTGAGGAGTTCCACTGTCCGTTTTCTTACAGATCGCATTTTTGTCCCTCAAAAATATGGGTTTTTTAAGTTTCATTGGACTTATTTTGGTGTTAAAGTTCCTCGTATACTTCGTATTATTTTTTACTGGTGACTGTGACCTAGAACTGTGGTGGTATACCGTGTTCAATAAAAATTTCGGTACAATATTTTTAATATCATAAGATACAATCAATATTATTGTTTTCAGTGTATAAAAACATATTTTGTTTATTAACTTTTAATTGAATTAAATTAAATCACAATCTATTAATACAAATTTAATTCAGTTATTAATTTTTATTTCATTAAAATTTACATGTTCTGTTTTATTCATGCTTACTTTTGCGCCAATTTTATTTGAAATTATTTTTGTATTTTGATGTAGATTCATTCAAAGGTAAAGTAATTTGGATTACTGGTGCTTCTAGTGGAATTGGTGAACAAATTGCATTACACCTTTCTAAATATGGTGCAAAACTTGTTTTGTCAGCTAGAAGCAAAGATAAATTATTTGAAGTTAAAAACCGCTGTATTGGTAAATCATTACTTTATTTTATTTGAATTGCTTATATTGATTTTAATTTTGCATTGTGCATTTATAGAACTTGGGGGAGGCAATTTAACTGCTAATGATATACTTGTATTACCAATGGACGTCACCAATATATCCAAGCATACTTCATTGTTCGATAATGTCATCAATCACTTTGGAAAAGTATGATTAATTATTATTAAATTATATTATAATATTATTATATTTATAATTAAATATATATTTTTTAAAAATAGTTATTGTATGCATACAATATGTATACATTTTCTCTATATTCTTAAATTAAAGAAAAATATATTGATTTCATTGGTTTATATACTATTTACTTCATTTATATAAGTAATTTGCTATACAATTTTTAGAAACTCATTATTTTATCCCCTTTATAATGCATTTAAATTATTTATTATAGCTTGCAATTATAATTAAATATTTGTTTCTATTATGTATAAACCGCAAAACTATCAACACCATAGCTTTTACTATTTTTAATTCCATTATATTCTATTAGTTAGTTCATTGTTCATATATAAGTTATAGATAATTAATAAGAGTAAATAATACTTTGTGTTAAAAAATTTAAGGTTTCTTTTGATTTATAAGTGAATGCAGAATATACTTGGTATCCTAAATAGACTTGGTAAGAAAACATAATTAATAAATAGTTTAAATAACAATATTTTTATATAAAATGGAACGCTAGACTAGAAATTAATGTAATATAATATTAATAATAAAAATTATTACCAATAATTCAGTAAAAGTCATATTTAGGTATACTATACAATTCAAATGAGGTTTACTCAGAGTGAAATTATGATTTCTTTGTGATACATTTGTAAAATTTAATAATTATTAATAACATGTATTGCAGTTAATTAATTTAATACATGTTTATTTTATTTATTCATAGTTATTTGATTTATTATAACACTTTAAATGAAAGAATTAAAGCATTTTACTTTAAACCAAGAAAAATTATGTGAAAATATGAATTCAGCTATGTTTTTATTTGTAAATTTTGGTTAAATGTTTGGTTAACAAGGTAAAATTACTGATTTTGATGTGTTACTTTTGAAAATGTATTTAATTATATTAAATTAGTGAATTAGAATTAACTTTTTTGGCACAAGACGAAAAATCAAAGTAACACCTTTATTGGGACTATCGAATATCTGGTATCCCTTTTTTTTCGAACCAATAGTGAAACCAATATAATACGAGAGGCATATCAATTTGTTATGATAGTAGTTATAATTAAGATCATATTTTTGTATTTAATTGAAAAATTTGGTTAAATAGTAATAATTTCGTTTTTTAATATTGGATTTTTATTTATGGACTTGTTCTCGGTATTATATTGGCAATAAATATCAGAAAAAAGTGACAACAGCCCATCTCTAGTTTTAAGTTAATTATTTAGAGTAAAATTGTATTCACCTTCAAACTAAATTTATACATTTATAAAATAGTCTAAGATTTGTCTGTTTTTCAAACTAAAATTATAAACTACCTACTTGAATAACTAATATATGAAATGTTATTTATTATATAATAATAACAATATAAATAATACTCATAATAATAACAATTAATATGGAATTCTAATTGTATTATAGCTTGATATTCTTATTAATAATGCTGGTCGTTCACAACGTGCTGTATGGGAAGATATTCAACTCCAAGTTGATCGTGAAGTATTTGATTTAAATGTTTTTTCTGTAATAAATTTATCAAGAATTGCTATAAGATATTTTAATAATGTCGGACATGGTCATATAGTAGCTACATCTAGTGTTGCAGGAATTATACCAGCACCATTTTCTTCTACCTATAATGCAACTAAACATGCCCTTCATGTAAGTAAAAATTATTTATAAACCTTTGATAATTTTAAGAGGTCATATATAAATTTAAACATGTGATAACAATTTTGTTCATTAAATGGTTTGATAATTTGTTGTAATTATCATGACCATAAAAAGAAGATTACGAAATACATAACATAAATAATTAATAATCATTGTCATAAATTTAAACAAATACAATAAAAAATATGATAGTGAAAATAATCTATTTAATTTAAATCATATTTTAAAACATGTTATTAAAAATCATAAATTGATTTTGATATTTTATTAATCCTTATACTAATTTTTTGTTTTAAGCGTTTTTAAGATTTAATTGAGAAAATTGTACTCTATACATTTTCAACTAGGATTTATTATTTTGATTACTCAGAAATATTGCCATTAAAAATATTATTGGTACATTTCATAAATTGACCTTATTTAAAATATTTTATCTATGATAGTAAAAAGCCTGAAAGAAATAATTTGGTCAATTTGGTGACAAAGTATTATATGTGATTGATTTAATTGTCTTTTATATTTTATGATTTCAGTTTAGTTAATATATTGTTTTCTGATGACTATACCATAAATTATATTTACGTATATTTACGTATGCAAATACTTACAATCCTTTTTTTTTACTCAAAATGTACCCTAAACTTCAAAAAAACAAAAAATCTAACTGTACTGCCTCTAACCGTGATCATTAATTTGTTTTTAGGTCATTAAAATCCTAGCCCTATTGATTATAGATTTAAAATTTAAAGGAACTTTACAAAATTTGTCTAGGCCAATGATTGGAGCGAATCAAAACAAAATAACCAGCACCTGATCTTTATAATTTTTTTTGCAAATATATTTTGTAAATAAATAATTCAATCAAGACTTGTTAATCTTTATACCAAAAATGAAAAAATGTAGGACCTTTTTCTTTTAATTCTTTTCAATATATTATGTAATAGTTTAATAATTACTTATATACTTACTAATTTATCATTTAATACATTTATTTACTTACAGGGTTATTTGGGAGCTTTACGCCAAGAAAAAGTAAATAATAATATTCAAGTTACTCTGTTATGTCCTGGTCCAGTTTTTAGTAATTTTCTTAAAGAAAGCTTTACCGGAAATTTTGGAGAAGTAATTAAATTATATTCATAATTGTTGTTTGCCTAACATTTAATATTATTAAATTATTTACAGAAATATGGATTTACACATTCACCAACAGATAATAGAATGAGTGCTGAAAGGTGTGCTCTCTTGTCATGTGTGGCAATAGCAAATAAATTGAAAGAATCATGGATGGCAAAGTTTCCTATTATTCCCATTGTGTATTGTTATAAATATTACCCTACAGTTGCTAACAAGTAAGAGAATAATTATTGGGGTTGTGAACCACAGATCAATTTTAATTTAATTGTGTGTCCTCAGAAATAAATAAATATAACACTAATAAACTTAATCAAACCAAAAACAAATTAAAAAAATTATTCATCTTCCAAGAAGTTGTCCTCCTTCATTTAGGATTAATTTTCAATAGAAGGGGGTGATTTCAAATTTATCGATATTAGCCACCTGCCTTTTTTATCCCATTTATACAATTAATATTTATTTTTTTTTTAAACATGTTGTTTACCAACATTTTATGCAAAAAATAATATTATTGAATATATGTATAAAGAATACACAAACACAATCTTTTAAAATATCTATATTGTAATAAAATATTAACTAGAAATGTGAACTATATTTTACAGATTATATGAACTTTATGGTTACAAAATCGCCCAGAAGTTACGCGACAATCAATAAATTTCAATTTGAAATTATTAAAATTGATTGAAATATTATCCATGTATTTCATTTGAATTAAAATTATTAAATACTTGTTATCAAAAACTTTATTTACCATAAATTAATTTTTAGATTATAAAATAAAAATTACGTTTTATTTTTATCTAAGACTGTTTTTCTTATTGTTTTAGCTTTTATAATAGTATTCTTAAATAAATCACAATAAAGACTTATAGCACTTGGTGTATCATCGTTGCCTGGTATCGGGTATGTAACAATATTGGGATTTGCATCTGTATCAACTATAGCAATAGTTGGTATTAACATTTTTGCAGCATCTGAGAGGATGCTGTGCTGACCACTACTGTCCTTGGAAGTACTGCTCAGAGTGTTCAACACTATGCATAGGTCAGGTAATCTTGTTTCAGCCTTGAAGATTCTAGAAGAATTTGTAAACATGCCACTGCGCCAATATCTCGTGTGAGCAAATTCACCGCATTCTGTTGCACAATTTTCAACAGTTAAACAATTGAGAGGCGATTGACACAAAAACAATATTACTCCGCCTCTAAATATAAATAAAATATTTGAATAAAATATGAATTGATAAAATGCATACATGGGGGGGGGGGGTATATTTTTCAATTACCTATATGATATATGTGCAGTTACATTGAGAGCTTGTTGTAGAAGTCTTTTGGTATGATTCAAATCGATTATAAGGTGTCCTAATCTATTACCATATAAATATTGTTTCATTCTTTCATCTAATGTTCCTTCTGTATGGCCAAAATGTGCACCAGCTTCAAATAAGTCTTTTATTTTAACCAAACGTTTCACATCGAAAGCATCGGGGTTAGATAATTTGAATCTGGATTCTAAATCTAAAATTGCAATTCAACTATTATTATGTTATATATTTTAAATATGTATAAACAGTGTCAAATCTAAGATTATGTCATTTTAGTGTAAAACATTTCTTAAAAAATAATACAATGTCCCTTTAGACAATGTTTATTTATTATTTTTTATCGAATTTAATTTTTAATGTTTTTTTCAAAAGTTTTTATTTTTAATGAGCTCAAACATCAATTTTTCAAAGATAAGTGCTTATTTGTGATTTAGAAAAAATGTTTTTGCTTGTACCTCCTTAGATTTAACACTACTGATGAGAAAACTTACCCTCATTAGACGATTGAACATCTTCTATTTGTGGTTTTGATAAAGTTGACAAGTATGATTGACTGAAGATTCTATGTGGTAAGAGGCTAAAATGGCTTTTAGTAAAAACTTGTCCTAGAAAAAATATTTAATTGAAAATCTTTTAGTCATTGGTAAAGTCAATATAAATGAAAAAATAAAAATTTCAAAAACATGAAACATCCAATAATATGTAAACCATTATATGTAATTTACAAAGCAAATTTATTTTAAAAATGTCAACTAGAAAAAACGATTTATATTATATTTTGTTTGACTTGAAATAATTTATAATTTTTATTGTTTCTTAAAAATTTATTTCGGTATCTTATATAGTCTGATATATATATGATATATTTAAAAATGAAAATGAAATACATTTTTCTAGGAATTGAAATTAAAAAATGAGTTTCAAAATGTTTTTTATCCCATACACATACATAAACATTTCATATCCTAATTCTTTAATATCTATTAACATTATTATGAACAATTACTAAAATACTCACTACAATAACGTGTGGCCATATTGCAATTTGTTTAAATATAAATAAATAAAAAATACTTAAATTAAAATTGAAATAGTAGATACTATATAGATACGATTTAAAATTGAATGTTTTGAAAAAATTTAATTTTTATGTAATCTAAGACCGAGCATGTTATCTTCATTCAATTAATCATGAGACTGATAACGTTTGAATTTGATTTTAAGGTTATAACGTTACCGGGTAACAGCTGTAGATGTGTTTATTAAAAAATAATAACTTTATCCATGTCAATAATAAAATTCAAGGGGGAAAATCAATTAACTGTAATTTAAATATTAACCTTTAATCACTTATTAGAGAATAGGGTATTCAATACTTATTAAATATGGCAACAATTATAACAGGCATTTTTGATTCTTAAATTAATTATTTCGAAATGCAATAGATATTTTTTCTATATTAAGATAAAATGTTATTGATACTGTGTCCACAAGATGATAAAATGCATACCACATTCCTTACCAAAACTGATATCTGTATACGTACGAACACTATAAGAACCAGAGATAAGTATAGATATATATATATATATATATATTTCTGTGGTAGGAACAAGGTTAGTACGATGAACGCGGTCAACGAAGACCGTGCATACTGCATACGAATATGGTGGGTGTTGTCATAGAATAATATACCGAAACGTTGGTATTGGTATATGGGCGGAAACTACCAAATAATCAAATTAAAATTTTTTCATTTACATTTTTTTTTTTTTTATAGTTGATACTAACAAAATAAATGTAAAAATTTTAATTTTTTTATTTATTTATCTTAGTGAGTAATTTGTATTTCTAGACATATGTAATACTATTTTCACAATTAAGACATGTTAGTGTTTAGTGTTAGTAGATTTTGTATAGTCGAATCAATATTGTGCAGTTCATTATGTTTGCATTAGAATTGTCAGTTGTGCTGTGATTTATAAAATCAGTACCTAGAAACTATTTGAATTTCACAGAATTACTTAATTGGGGTATATTAAGTTTACTAGTTTTGGAGGTATTGTTACATAAATAAGTATAGGTAAGTTTAAAATGTATTCGCGGAATCATTTATTCAAGGCTATATTTAACAGTAAATTAACTTATAATGAAAAGTCGTGTACAATTTTATTATTTTACAGCTATGTTAAGCAGTTGGACCAAACATTTACTTCATTGTGCCTTATTGGTGATTGTAATATCTGTGTTTGAAATCTGGTCAGGAGGTGTTAAACTATCTGCAGATGTTCAAAATACTTTTAATTTTAACCCATGGGAACGCTATGGATTTATTTGGTGCTTTATGTTGTATCTACTTCGATATTTAACCTTCTTACCATTACCACAAGTACTATTAAATTTTGGTGGTCTTACACTTTATAATGCTTTTCAAGACAAAGTTGTATTGAAAGGATCACCTCTATTGGCCCCATTCATATGTATACGTATAGTCACCAGAGGAGATTATCCTCAGTTAGTCAAAGCTAATGTTGCCCGCAATATGGCTCGATGTTTGGAAACTGGTAAAATTATAAAATATCAATGTTTTTTTGAATTCAACATTAATCCATTTTTTTTTTTTTTTTATTAGGATTAGAAAATTTCATAATTGAAGTAGTCACAGATAAATCTGTTGGACTTCCTGTACATAGAAGAATAAGAGAAGTTGTTGTACCTAAAACATATAAAACAAAGACGGGTGCTCTTTTTAAATCTAGAGCACTTCAATTTTGTTTGGAGGATAATGTAAATATTTTGGCTGATTGTGATTGGATTGTACATTTGGACGAAGAAACTCTATTAACTGAAAATTCCATCAGAGGTGTATTAAATTTTGTATTGGATGGTAAACATCAGTTTGGTCAGGGCCTTATAACATATGCAAATGAAGAAGTTGTCAATTGGTTTACAACATTGGCAGATAGTTTTAGAGTAGCTGATGATATGGGTAAACTTCGCATTCAGCTTTCAATGTTCCATAAACCTCTTCTTAGTTGGAAAGGATCATATGTTGTCACACAAGTAAACACAGTAGATTGAATTATTTTATTAATTTAATAATATTTTATGTGATATTAAATGTATTACATTATGATGTTAGCTTTGTTGATTTAAATTAATATTAAATAATACACATTAATACTAATACATTTTATATTTTACAAAAAATGACATTAGATAATGGAAATTTAAAAAAAATTTAGAATTTTTTTAATTTACTAATCATTTATAAGTAAATAATTTATAATACTGCCAATGTTTTGATTTAGTTTAATTTATATTATAGGATGAATTATTTAATTTGAGTGTTTTGTCTATTGGTATTTATCATTAAAAGAAAGTCATCTTATATTTTCTTATATTTATTTTACTTATTTCTGAAATACATACTATATAAAGATAATGGTTATTAATTTCTCTCGGGGAAGTTTTTAGTATACAATATTAAAAAAAAAAAAAAAATGAACAATATTTTGATGGTTTAACATATGTTATAATTATTTTAATCCCTGGTTTATTATTCTCTTTTTATTAAAACTCATTAAAGCTCTATTTAAAAAGCATGTGTCAAGTTCATAAAAGATGTTTTATTTATTTATTTTATAAAGTTATATGTTATAGAATATTAATATTAATAAGTAATAACAATAATCATAATATATATTATAATAATAATTATTATTTTTAAATTTTAGTTAGGCGCAGAGCGTCATATATCCTTTGATAATGGATTAGATGGATCAATAGCAGAAGATTGTTTTTTTGCCATGCGAGCTGCTAGAGAAGGTTACACATTCAATTTTGTTGAAGGAGAAATGTGGGAAAAATCACCATTTTCTTTATGGGACTTCATTCAACAGCGTAAACGTTGGCTTCAAGGTATTTTATTAGTAGTCCATTCAGCAGCCATACCTACGAAAACAAAAATTTGGTTAGCTTTATCATGTTATTCATGGGTAACATTACCACTGTCTACATCTAATTTAGTTTTAGCCAGATATTATCCAATTCCGTGTCCAGCAATAATGGATTTTGTTTGTGCATTTATTGCTGGAGTAAATATTTATATGTACATATTTGGTGTAGTGAAATCTTTTTCTTTATATCGTTTTGGTGTTCTAAAATTTACTTTGTGTATAATTGGAGCACTTTGTACTATACCCTTTAATGTGGTAATTGAAAATGTTGCCGTTATATGGGGCCTTTTTGGCAACAAGTACAAATTTTATGTTGTACACAAAGAAATCAAACCACTTGTCACTGTGTAAATAGCTATATTGGTAATGTGTTCATATTAATTGGATCTGAAATATGGGAGGGAAAGACTATCTGCCATTAATTAGCTGTTTGATAATCTATATGTATGTACCAATGACAACCGTATGGCTTATTAATCTAACCTAATTTTTGAAGTTTTAAATATTCAATTCTTGGCTATATAAATGCTCAAATCTTATGAAAACAAAAAGTCCAAATACATGTTTTTAATAAGTAATGGCAATAAAGTGTCATGTATATGAAAACATTTTTTTTTTGTCATTTTAATTTACCAATAGGATTCTGGATTAAATAAACAATCTTATATTAAAATAAACATTTATTTTATTACAATGCAAATAATATATATAGATATTAAGTATTTTATTTTATTTAAGCCTATGGATGCCCTTGTTTTTTTATTGTAAAGGCCAAGATCTCTGATTGTACCCTGATAATGTTTGGCAAAACTAGTCATAACCTAGTTTATATTAAGAGTTTTAACTATTTTAAGTTATGATTACATTGTTTATACTTATCTAGTTAATTTTAAGATTTTACAAATGCACATAATCTAGTAACCACTCAAATAAAATAAGATTGATTACTCTAATCATCTGACACTTGCTTACAAAAGGCAAGATCACTTTTGAACACCAATCACTACTTTTCTTTTTTAATCAATTATAATTAAATTCCCTGAGAAGTACTGTCAAGAAATATTTTAAGGAAATCTCTACTACTTTAGATGATCAAAATTCTTTTATTTGATAAATTTAGCATGTTATGCTAAGTTATATTCATCTCAACAAAATTTTATCTGAAGTTCGTTCATAGTTTTCTATTAAATTTTTGTCGCATTCAAAATTTTCATTTTTTCTACCTACTAATAATATTTCAAGTTTATACATATATATGTGTGTGAATATATGTCTGTATGTGTAAATATCATATTAATAATAAAAAGTTTGGAGGTTTTTGTTTTAGAAATCATTCAAAGAGTGATGATAATTAAAGATAGATATGTGAGCTTTAAAAAGCATGGTTAAAAATATTATTATTGTCAACTGTTTAATTTTTTTTCTTATTATATATCTATGGGTATATTAGGTGGATTTTTATTGTTGTTATATTTAAATTTAGTAATAGTATACTGTATATTTAAAATTAAATAGACATACATTGTTCAAACAAAAATGTTATTATTTACATGTTTATTGTGATAGATATATACCAATATCTGTATTTATGCATTATATAGTATTGTAAAATAACATTGATTTAAATAACTTATTATTACTTTAGTATTTTCTTAAAAACACAGAGTAAGCTCTCATATCATTTTGTTTATGTTTCAAGTATCAAATAGTAATCATAATTCATTAAAGCTTTTATTATATATATATATATATATACAGATATATGTGTAATATAATTATATATATATATCCCATGTAAGATTTCTTGAATGCACGATTACAATTTATTCAAAGTATTATTTGTACATGTATATTTAAAATACCTATTTTTTTCATTAATATAGTAACATAAATTAACTAAAAAGTTGTTTTGATATCATTTAGAACATTATTCATATTCCTAAAAATGTTTCCAACTAATATTTTTGATTGCCATTCAATTTACACTCATTAAAGTTTTTAAGTGTATGTGTAAATATTTTTTTTTGATTAATCTGAAAAATTTTTTAGTTTCATAGTGAATTTCATTATTAATTGGTTCTTTTAATGATTTATTTTTTTATTTAGTAAATTATTTTTATTTTGAATTTTAAGATGCAAATACATTTACATTAATTTAATCATTCTACAAAATTTTTTTATTAAAAATTCATAAAATCAAATTCTTTATGTATTAAAAATAAAAAATTATTGCAAAGAAATAATTTATCAATTATGCCGAGAGTAATGTATGCCAATTAGTTTTGACCATAGGTCGTCGTTGGGTTACTTTCATCATTATTAATATTTTATCTATTTCTTTTCACATATTTTTTATAAATTTTCATTGTTAAATTCTATTTACTTTATTCAATTTAGTTTTAGATATTTGAATGTTTTACTTTCAAATGATATAATTATTTTAAAAATTGTACAATGTTTAATTAATAATTAATTTCAGGTTGATAAAAATCTTCAATAATAAACATAGTTCAAGACTACAAGCTTAAAGATAATACTTTTGTGTTATTTATGGTTTGAATATTAAAAAGACCTTTAAGCATATATCTTAATTTTTATAGAAAACATTATTACATTTCAAAATAATCAATGTTTTTATGTAATAAAATTATTATGTGAATAACAGTTAAAAATTCTACTGAGAGTATATCTGACAATGTGGATTAAGAAGAATGTGGTTGCTGATTTTTTATTTTTGAGCTATACTTTCTACTTGGTATTACTATTTAATCTTTGGTATTACACACAACTGATTGGTAGAAACTAGAAATATAATAAAATTAACCAAATGAAGCTTAAACGAGAATGTATTCTATATTATAATGAGTGTCACTGCCTAGTATTTGTGGTTCATGCAGTGAAAATTAACCCAATGAAAAAATGTGTTTCATTTCAGAAGATTTTTTTATTGTGTGGATCACTGCAGATGTTGTCATATATATATAGTTGTATTTCTATGGATTTTTATTATTGATTATTTTTACCTTAATATAAATTTTTAATTTTGAGCGAACATTCTAGATTATTATTAATTCACGATTATTATTAAACCACCTTAACAATTTTAGGGAGGTGAGAGGGGAATGGCCAATGTTATTAATTACAACGAGATATATATATGAAAAATTAAAAAAACATCGAATAGTAATAATAATCATTTATATTTGTTTTTATTATGTTATAACATATTTATATACTATTAGTTATATTTAAAAATTGTTAATTATTACTTTTATATATACTTCCTATTTTAGAATTGAAAATTTGTTGGGATAAAACACTACAATACAACATTATATTTTCAACGTGAAGCACCTAAATTTTTTGAGGCAATAGTCCTTTCTCCAGAACTTTTACCTTAGTTGCGCTTATGGCCGAAACAGGAAAGTTTGAATTTGGGCCAAATTTAACCGTTATAACTGATATAAGTAAATATACCAAAAGCTATAATAATTTATATATACTATATAAATTTAATTTTTATCCATAATTCAATTATTTATTTTTTTTTGTCTTATATTAGAATATATGAAAATTGAAATATTAATTAGAACCTTTTTAGTTTTAATATTTCATTGTGCTATAAAGCATAGCAAACTTTTCTTTTTTTTTTAAATTTAATAATAATTTTACTACTTTACTATAGGTACGTCTGAATTACCATGTAGATGTGTGATAGACAGAAAAATGAGAAAATCACTCTTCTAATAATTAATATGTATTATAGACAATAGAATGATAATTTAATTATATTTTGCTGTTCAACGGTCTAATCGCAATTCCCCAACAATGCGGTGTTATTGTGACTGTAATTCACAGTTGTAGATAGGACTGTTCTAGTTCTATCTACAACCGTGTTGTAATTATTCTATATAAGTAATATCAATTAGTTTTTAAATGAAATGTTAGATTTTTTTTGTATTACTCAACATGTTTATGGTTTTAGGTGACATTAAATGTCTGTAGTATGTCTTTTTATAATATTCGAGCTGTATCCTATGCTGTATTAGCATAAGATTGTAAAATGTTCAGCTCAAATTTTTATTCTTATTTTATTGTACCTTCTCGTAGGTATGTTTTGAATAATTAACTATAGACTAGAAAATTGGGCTCAAGATTTTAATATAATTAATATTTATTATGGAATAGCCATGTTTGTAATTGTTAATTTTGGATGGTAAATATTTTTTTTTAGAAGAGAAAACATTAAGTTTTTTAGTGAAAAATTTGAATCCAGATTAACTTCCCCTGATTAGTGAAATTAAAGCAGGTATCTTGAAAAATAGTTAAAAAATTATTTGCTATATCATTGTTAATTGTTATTGGAAATTAAAAATAAAGTAACATTCAGTGTTAAACACTTGTGTTAAACTGTTGCTATTGAAAAGAAAAACCTATTACTTCAAAAATGGTAAAAATGTCATTGAAATAATTTCCAAGTTATGATAAAAATGACTAAATTTAAAAAAATTAACAGAGCCTGTAAAATAGATCGTCCTGTATAACAATAACTGATTAATGCACAATTAGTTAAATGTTGAATACAAATGTCATTAATATCAGTAAATTCCAATTGAATGTAAATACATAATCTATTCTTATATTATAATTTCAAGTTAAATCTTAATAATCTCATGAGAATACATTTAGAATTATGGTCTATTTGACCATTGAACTATAGATAAAAATAAAAGTTGGATGTCTAATCTAAGGAGAATAAAATACTATGAAGATAAGACTAAGGTAATGTCTAGATGTAAAAAAAAACTTTTAACTGATATTTATAATTGATAAACGTTGATCATGAAATTAAAATTATAATAATCTCGAATACATGTTTTAGTATTCAAATAACAAATCAAGTCCGAAAGTATTCTCATTGTTCGTATATATTGATCAATCGCGTTGGTATCGTAAGGAATTTAAATATAACTGTAACAATAATTAAATATTGATAAATGATTTCATCCAAATGTCAAATATTATTAGTGAAAACATGAGGGTCAAATGAGTAGCGACTAGCGACTGGGAGGCACTTAACTGGCGTAGGCGGACATCGGCCATTGTTTAATTATTTGACCGCGAAATAATTTCTATCCAGTTTGGTTAACTGTTATTTCATATCATTTATGATACTATTGTTTTCTACACTGTTGCTTTGAAGTTTTCCCGCCACCTAAGATTATCGCTCCCATGTTATAGTGGAAATGTGAAGCTGTGAACTAATGAACTATATGGTTGTGTATAATCTCTGATCTTTGTAAATTTTTACTCTACAGTGGTCTACAATCTTGGATCACTTATTTCACGTTTATTGATTAGGAGGACATGATTTATCAAAAGTTGAAATCTGTAATTGTTTCGTACATTTGTCTTTCTTGACTGGCCTTTGTCCGTATTCACTACTTAAAATTCATTGGTAATTCTTCATAGTGGACTTCACGTATAATTAATTTTGTTTAAAAAAAAAGAGATCGTTATTGATTAACTTTGAGAAATTGTAAAGCTATACTTCAAAGAAGATTTATAATACAGGTAAAATCTTACAGGAATAACCTAAAATAACTGTAAATTTCATTTGAATAATATTAAATATTTTAATGGTTTCAGGATGACTATTATACAATATTTTCGGAATGTCCAAAATCTATCGATTCGGGAATCTCATAAAATTTCAAATCTCAAATCTATATCCAAGGATATAAAAGATGTTCAGATCGAACAATGTTTTTACATTGACATTGGAGAGTATACAAATGTATCCCAAGAAGAATTAAAAAAATTAGAATGGTTATTAATGGATCCATTAGATAGTGCAGGACTGTCTCAAAATACATTTCTGCATAAAAAATCCAACAGTATTTTGATTGAAATTGGACCTAGGTAATTTAAATAAATGCATTAAATTTAACTATAATTTATCTATTGCTTTATGTATCTATTTATTTATTTATATATGGTGTTATTTATTTTATAGATTAAATTTTTCAACACCCTTTTCAAGTAATGTTTTATCTATTTGTAAAGCAATTAATTTGAATTTTATAAAACGTCTAGAGAAGTCTACCCGATATTTAATCGAATTTTTGAATGACAGTAAATTAACAGCTGAATTAAATGATCAGGTTTGATAATACTTGAAATACTTTCAGGATAATTCTTACATTTTTAACTTAACAAAAGTTTTGTTCATAATTTTAATTTATGATCTATTAATCTGTTTAGTTAATATCTGCTTTATATGATAAAATGACAGAAACTGTTTATACACTCCCTTTACAATCATTTAAAAGTCAAGACATTAAAGAAAGTTGGTATGAAGTTGATATACTTGGAAAAGGTATTGAAGCTATGAAGGAAGTGAATATAAAACTTGGTCAGTAATAATATAATTATTTTCATTTTCATATTATTAATTTTTTAATTTTGACATTTTAAATGAAGTTTTTGAACTTAATTTATTTTTCAAAGTAATTTTAATGGTAAAATTAACAAGATAAATTAATTTTATATCTAATATAAAATTTATTTTAATTTATTTAACCGATGAAATTATAGGTTTGGCATTTGATGAATCGGATATAGAAAATTACACTTCTATGTTTTTAAAATCTAATCGAAATCCAACCACTGTTGAATGTTTTGATTTAGCTCAGTCAAATTCTGAGCATAGTCGTCATTGGTTTTTCAAGGTATTTAAAATGTTTTATTTTACTTTCTTAAATGATTAATATTAATATTTTCAGGGCGAGTTAATTATAAATGGAGAGCCAATAAATAATTCATTGCTAGACATGATTATTGAAACACAACGTTTTTCAAATTCCAACAATGTTATACAATTTAATGACAATAGCAGGTGTATAATATTATTAACTGTATCATGGTCAATTGACTAATATTTTTTAAATTTTTAGTGCCATTACTGGATTTAAAGTAAAGCAAATAAAACCAACCAAATCAACTGAGCCCAGTTCTTATACTTCTGAGTTGTTTGATTTAAATTTAGTTTTTACGGCCGAAACTCATAATTTTCCAACTGGTGTTGAACCTTTTAGGTATTTTATTTGATTAGTAACAATTATAAGTGAAAATAGATCATTATTATTATATTTTCTTTACAGTGGAGCATCAACTGGTACAGGAGGAAGAATTAGAGATGTGCAAGCTGTGGGAAGAGGTGGATTTTGCATTGCTGCTTCTGCTGCTTATTGTGTGGGAAATTTATTTATACCGGGTAAATTATTTTACTTAAAATATTTAAAATTTTTAATCTCAATATGTATATATTTTGTATAATTTATTTATTTAAAATTAATTTATCATTAAATAGTTAAAATTAAATCCAAGTGAGAAATATAAAATTATAATACTCTTTTTTAGGTTATGATTTACCATGGGAAGATCAATCATTTATTTATCCTTCAAATTTCGCAAGTCCACTTCGAATACTTATTGAAGCCTCTAACGGTGCTTCTGATTATGGAAATAAATTTGGTGAACCAGTTATAAGTGGCTTTGTTCGTTCTTTTGGTATGATGGTAAATAATGAACGTCGTGAATGGATTAAGCCCATTATGTTTACTGGTGGTTTGGGTACTATGCTGGCTGAGTATACAAACAAACTTACACCATATGAAGGATTACAAGTTGTAAAAATTGGAGGACCAGTTTATAGAATTGGTTTAGGTGGAAGTTCAGCAAGCTCATTTCAAGTTCAAGGAGTAAATAAAACTAGTTTAGAATTTGAGGCTGTTCAAAGAGGTGATCCAGAAATGGAACAAAAAATGAATAGAGTTGTTAGAGCTTGTATTGAAAATCCAGGATATAATCCTATTTTAAGTATTCATGATCAAGGAGCTGGAGGAAATGGTAAATTGTAGAAACTTTAAATATTATTTTTAAATGTTAATTGACAATTTTTTTAGTATAATTGTGTGAATGCATTGGTTGTTTTTTTTAGGAAATGTGTTAAAAGAAATAGTAGAACCAGCTGGTGCTATAATTTATGCAAGTAAATTTGAGCTTGGAGATCCTACAATTAATGCCTTAGAACTCTGGGGAGCTGAATATCAAGAAAATAATGCTATTCTTTGTGATGAAAAAGATTTAGGATTATTACATAAAATTTCATTGAGAGAACGGTGTCCAGTTTTACCTGTTGGTGTTGTTACCAATAACGGAAAGGTGAATTTTTATTTTTTATGTTATTTTTTTATACCAATGAGTTTTTTAAACTAAATTAAGTTTTAATTGAATTATATGATTATTTGTTTTGCTAAATAAATATTTTTTATCCTAGGTTATTTTAACTGAAAATGATGATTCTATTTCTGAAAATGGCAAATATCCTGTAAATTTAGATCTAGATATGATATTGAGTAAAGTGCCACGTAAAGTTTTTGAACAGTCGTGGCAGCCAAAAACGAATGTACCTCTTAATCTACCTAACTTAACTATTATTGAAGCATTGGACAGAGTGTTGAGACTTCCATCTGTATCTAGTAAAAGATATTTGACAAATAAAGTTGATCGTTCTGTAACTGGTCAAATAGCACAACAGCAATGTGTTGGCCCATTGCATACTCCACTTAGTGATGTTGCTGTTACAGTTGTTTCCTTATTTGATACGGTAATATAATTAAATATTTTTCATAATAATTATGACTTATAATATGATTTTAAATTTATAGGTTGGAATAGCGACTTCAATTGGTGAACAGCCTATTAAGGGATTAATTAATTCAGAAAATGGAGCTAGAATGGCGGTAGCTGAGTCATTGACTAATTTAGTATTTGCTCCAATATCATGTTTAGAAGTAAAAATAGTTTAGCTACTCAACTCATTAAAAAAAATGTTTTCTAATTTTATTTTTATTCGTAATTGTAGGATGTTAAATGTAGTGGAAATTGGATGTGGCCAGCAAAATTACCAGGAGAAGGAGCAGAATTATTTTATGCATGCAAAGCTATGTGTGAAGTAATGAAACAACTTGGAATAGCTATTGATGGTGGTAAAGACTCTTTAAGTATGGCCGCTAAAGTAGGCGAAGAAAACATCAAAGCACCTGGTAATTCATCAACATTGTTTACTAAATATTAATTATAATTGTATATTAATTTTTCTTACTTTTAAATTGTATATTAGGTTCCATAGTTATCTCAACCTATGTGCCATGTGAAGATGTAAGATTAGTAATAACTCCTGACCTCAAAGGACCAAGGCAAAACTTGATAGATCAAGAAGCAAGTTATCTTATATTCGTAGATTTATCTGGTGGTCAACGACGACTAGGTGGTTCCGCTTTAGCTCAATGTTATGGTCAAATGGGCAATAATGCACCAGACTTAGATGATCCAAGTGTATTGAAGAATGGATTTACATCTATACAAGAACTCATTAAAAGTAAATATTTTGGTCATAATTTTAATAGAATGAATAATTGTATGAAATTATTTTTATTTTTAGACAAAAAGTTATTATCTGGTCATGATGTAAGTGATGGTGGATTAATAACATGTCTCCTAGAAATGGCATTTGGTGGCTATTGTGGAATTCACGTGGATTTGAACAAAATTCAATGTGCATCTCATGTAAACACTATTGAAAAATTATTTGCTGAAGAATGTGGTTGGGTTTTAGAAGTTGATGTAAAATGTTTAAATGAAGTACTTTTCAAAATAAATGTACCTACGTATATTATTGGACGTACTACAACATATGGCAACAAATCTAATGTATGATTTTATTGAAATATTTTATTTTATATATTCATTTTTTATTTTAAGAATATGAAGTTGATAGCAGCCCACAAATTATTAATATTATAAACTATAATTTTTTTTTAGATTGTAATCAAAAATGCAGAAGAAATTATTCTAAATATTAAGCTAACTGATGCATTTAAAATGTGGGAGAATACAAGCTACGAATTGGAAAAAATTCAGTCAAATATTTTAACAGCAGAAGAAGAATTTAATTCATTAGAAAACCGATTAGGGCCTGCTTATTTGTGCAATTTTGAGTTAAGAAATTCAATTATGTCGGGTATGTAGTAAAATTTGTCAAATTAATTTTTCAATTTCTTATATATTAATGTTATTGCATTTATTTTCTCAACCATGCTATTGGATATATGAATACACCTTTGATAGTCTTGCTATAATTATTTGAGAAGATAAATTTTTATAATAATTTATCAATCAAATTTATATATGAAAATAATGAATTTTATCAATTTAAATATATGGTTAGATATAAATGTACATAATTTTAAAAATAAGCTCTATAGTTGTCTAATGATTATATTTTCATATTTCAGTTAAATATGTGGAGATTAATAGAATTATTAAAAATATTTTATTATTGGTTTCTGTTTTTTATGTTTATTTTTAACCAATTAGTTTTTATTTGTAATGATTAGTTATCATGAATCCTGCATGATTTGATTTCCTTATATTTTTATGACCAAACCTTAAAATTTTAAAGGTTTGTAGGTATTTAATTTTTGGAAGTTTTTGTTTATTAAATATTTTCTCTATGAGTTTTATTTTACTTCAACTATTTATTTGATTGATTTTATAGATGTATCATTGAAAGTTGCTGTTATCAGAGAAGAAGGAACAAACGGCGATCGAGAAATGAGTGCTGCTTTGTTTTTGGCTGGATTTGAAGTATGGGATATTACTGTTCAAGACCTTTTAAATGACGCAATCAGTGTTGAACAATTCAGAGGTTTAATTTTCCCAGGAGGATTTAGTTATGGAGGTTAATTATAAAAATTAATACATTTTTTAGTGTACATTATTATTTGAATTTTGCTATTTATTTAGATGTACTAGGTTCTGCTAAAGGATGGGCAGCAAGTTTAGCATTCCATCCTAATGTTAAAAAGACCTTGGAAAATTTTATGTCTAAAAAAAATACCTTCAGTTTGGGAGTTTGCAATGGCTGTCAACTAATGTGTAGTCTTGGATTAGTTGGTAAATTAATATTCAATTTTGCCATTTCTTCTCAAGTTTAAAAATGTATACACATGTTCAAACACAAATTAATTTCAGGTGAAATTAATGAAAGCAATTCTTTAAATATTGAAAATCCGCCAGTTATAATGGTTCATAACAAATCAGGAAGATATGAAAGTCGTTTTAGTACAGTTAAAATAAATTCTTCAAAGGCTATAATGTTTAAAGATATGGAAGAAAGTATTCTTGGTGTGTGGATTGCTCACGCCGAAGGTAAAATTATCTATTGGTTTTATAATCTAATTTTATTAGTTTTCTCATATTTTAAAAGCTTTAAAAGTTTTATGTTGCAACATAGTATAATACAAAATTGCACCTTCTCTGACATAACCTAATACCTTACACCTCATTTAAAAAGGGTAGTTTTAATTCATTATTTTTAAGAGCATTTAGTTCTATGTTTTTTTTTTTTTATTAAGTTTTTAATTTAATTTAATTTAATTGAGTCGCGATAAATAGTAACGACATTTGTCGAAATTAAGCACTGTCGCGGAGAAAAATTAAATGTGACCGAGAAGAGCTTTCGGAACGGCCGTCGACACTACACTGATCGGCCCTGGTCGGTGAGCTGTGTGTCTCTCGATCGGTCGGGTTGCGTGGGCAACTCGGCTGTCATTGGTCGGGCGGAGCGAGCAGCTTGGTTCTCATTGGCCCTCATTGGCCGTGTCACCCGCCCTGTATTGAATTGATGACTCACTTATTCCGGCTTTGCGCAAACACGCCTACAGTTATTCGTTTTATTACTATGACTATTGTTACATAATTATATATTCATAACGAACTATCATTATATAATTAAGTACCTCATATAAAATAACTGATTTGTTCGATTTTTATACGTTTTTGGTGCAAAAATCACGATTAATTTTTCTCCTTAATTTTTAGATAACTGCATGATACTGTCATACTGCATGATTACTTAAAAGTATAAGTGTATATTATTAATGTTATTATTTTATAATGTTAAATACAACAATATTGTTATGTGAATATTTTTAGGTCGTTTTGAATTTCGCAATGAAACAATCAAAGATTCTCTTGTTACCAACAACTGCATTCCCATTTCATATGTTGATGACCATAATATGCCGACCGAGAATTACCCAATGAATCCGAACGGTTCTTCCAGTAAGTATAATTTTTTAAATCAATTTAGTTTAGAATTAGTTATCAGAGTTAAATAGAAGTCATTAGATATCTTAAAATGATAATCTATGGAAATAAGTATTCGTAAAATTAATAAGAATTGGAAATGAATAAAAAGTATTTTGACAATTGGACCAATGGTTAAGGATTTATTAAGGCTTCTATGTCAAAATTGAAATGTATTAACAAATCCCTTTAAAAAGTAAGGACCAAAATCATTAAAAGTAAAATTACATGATGTAATCATTCATTAGTAATCAGATCTATTTTATTGAAAGTACCAAAAACTATATTTTAAGTTTCATGCAATTTGGCTAGGGTAAAGTTTTATAACTCGTTTCACTCATAGAAAAGAATTCAAAAATTATCTAAATATGGGCCCAAATAATAAAATAACTAAGGTCTAAGATTTGATGCATTAAAAAATACTTTAAAAAGCTACAATAATACTCCACAAAAAGAAATTAATACTGTCAGAGTACTTGTTATGGCGTGTTATTGTGTCATCACTCATCACCATTGTTATCTAGATAACCATGGTCATCATATAAATATTTTATAATAATTAATGAACTTGTGCTGCTTTTATCAATTTGTAAAAAATAGTTTAAAATGACTTAAAACAGCAAGAAATGTCTCTTAAAATAAAAAAATCCTAAAATTGCAAAATAAAATGATTTTTATTTATATTTGTATGTTATTAAAGTACACATATGCATATTTAAATAGGAAAGCATCACCATTGAAAAATTCTATAGATTTTGATGAGTCATCATCATTATCATCCAGGTCCTCTACAAATAACAAATAAATATTTATTAGTCAGAAAAGATCATTTTTATCTTGATTTATACATAGTTAATAATGTTAACACCACAGGCTGATTCTTTGTAGTTGAACTCATAGATAAAAATAGAATTATAATAATTATATATGACGTATATTTTAGTTTTTCAAACTTAGAAGTCGTTTAGGATACATGACGTCATGTCGTCTAAATGACTTACTTTTTATGTACTTGAATATGATTGATGTTAGAATTATCAATTAATATTATATTGTACAATTTATTGGAATGTTTAATTAATCTTCAAATGTAATTTCAATACTATAATGTTTATTTTATAATTTTCCTATATTATCGTGAAAAATGTGTATTACGTAGTGATACATAATATCCCATCAGTGGCATACTTACGGGGGGGGGGGTTGGGTTCAAAGATTTAAATCCCCTCTTGTGCCAAAAAAAACCAATTATGAAATAATATTACAATATATTAATTGTTTCATTGTTACGCTCTGAACTTAAAGTAAAAATATAATTTATTGTTGTGTTATGTTCACTATTAAAAAAAGAGATTAGAGTTTTTATTATAAAAGTGTAACATAAATGTAATATAAATATTAAATAATAATAAGCTGCCATGAATTGTGTGAAGATTTTGATTTGACTTGTTATTTTAACTTAAAGTACCTATATGTGTTTGATTATTGAGAAAAGAGTTAGTTAGTTATAAATAGATAATTTTTGGAGTGTATTATTTATTGTAATTTTGAGGACTCAAATCTAATTTAATCCAAGGTTTTACTTGTCACTTAAAAAAGTCTCTATGGTCGATTTATGATTTCTTTAATGAGCATCTAATATTTAAAATGCGATAAAATTGATTAGTTTTTATGTTTAATTTTGATGGAGTTCAAAATTTTATGAGTTATAACTTGTAACGAAATGACAAGGTCAATAATATATTATAAAGGTAGGTATAAATTTTAATAAGATACCTACTAAATATACTTTGAAAACTCAAATCGCATTTTACTTACAATATTGTGTGTACATTTTGATTAATCATAAATTAACTGTTGAGGTTTCATATTGAACATGACTAGTTTTATTTTAAAAAAACCGTATTAGTTTTAATATTTCACCTACTAAATTAAAGTGTATCAGTGTTCGGATTGTAGAAAATCCCCCAATAACGTAAATTCTATGCTTATGTCACTATCATTAGTTTAACTTTACTATAAAAGTATCCATGTCCAAATATCTTAAATTGAAAAGTACGTTTTTTTATTTAGATACCTACCTAATAAAGTAACTACTCAAAGAAATAGGTATATATTTTGTTCGAAATGTTTGTGTTTCCTTTTTAAATTAGAATAGTCGCAAATATACGTACTTTATTACAAACTATGGAAAAAAATACGTTTAGGGAGACCAGGGAAGGTCACTTGTTCGCCTATGTTCCAGTTTAAATGTAATAAAAGGAAATTGTGTAACAATTAAAATAGAATTTTCAAAGTGTATTGTATATTAAGTATTAAATTATTATTTTATTTAATGTATTTTAAAATTAAGACGGGCATAATATGTTGCGTCCAATTGTTCAAATCAAAATAAAAGATGTACTAATTAGAGTTATTGATTTATTACTTAAATGTAATAAAACACTTCCGATTCTAAGATATTTGTCCACATTACACACATGCCTACACCTTTGGGGATTTTTTCGTTTCTAAACACCCAGTGTTTTTATTATTTAGAAGCGTCATTTGTTTGCTCGGGGAAAGTTAATTTTTTAAATTGTGAAAAGAATGACGTTCGTACTGCAAACGATTTTTTTGCCCTGTACGTCTCGTTTTAATATTGAAAATTGATTTGATATTTGGAGGGATGTTTGAACAAAATTCAGTAAATAATTCCAAAAAAAAAAAACCGACATTCCGATTTCAATTTCATTCAACGTCATTTGATCTTTTGTTGTTGTACTCATGTGTTTTGTATCTTTTATAGACGGAATAGCAGGTGTATGTTCGTTTGACGGCAGACACTTGGCGCTAATGCCCCATCCAGAACGAAGTATATTCACGTGGCAGTGGCCTTACATGTATGGGTTGGATCTATCGAAAAATGGTAATCACGCCCCTTGGATGCAGATGTTTTATAATGCTTACGAGTGGTGTTCCCGAAATTAATTGAACGGAATGGGTTTTTTTCGTATCGTTTATTATACCTACTTACCATAATGAAGCAATAAAAATACATTCACATTATAGTGCCTGATTTTATTTTATTTTTTAACCTACCTACCATTGGTCTTGCATCAATAACAGTTGTTTATATAAAGAATTGATGAGCACAAAGGGAAAAGGTCATTAGATTATCAAACCGCGAGTACAATATTATTGGTTGTAAGTTCCTGCATCCTACGGTATTATTGACGTATGAATCATTCGTCGATTAATCGGTTTAGTTCAGTGTGTTTTGAGCGACTCGACTCGCCAGAGTAGCCGTGCAAATGTTTTTACAGTAATTTTTTTAGTATTCGAACACATTTCAATCATGCATTTTTTTATTAGCGTCACGATCGTTTCGTCTGTACTGGCCGTTACGATTTTTGCAGCTAAGGAAAATTATATTCCAGACGTGTCTTTAAGTGTGGTAAGATTCGAAAATAAGGAGTTCATAGATGATAAATAATATCTGTGTTTTTCATATACATTTACTCTAGCCGAAAATAATTAAAAGTTACGGTTATCCGTCTGAAACTCACATTGTGGATACAGAAGACGGATATTTATTAGAAGTTCACAGAATACCTCATGGAAAAAACACAAAAAAATTTAAGAACTTTCCAGTCCTATTACAACATGGAATTGTGGCTAGTTCAGCTGACTGGATTATAAACGGTCCTTCGAAAGCACTAGGTAAGTCTCAGTTACATTATTTTGGTGCCTCTACTCGTTTAATTCAATTAAAAAACTAGGAATGCCAGAAATTCCAGAAACTTCAATTTAATTTATTTAATAAATATATTATTTTTTCCTCAGCTTATCAATTAGCGGATCAAGGTTTTGACGTTTGGTTAGGAAATTCTAGAGGCAACACTTATTCTCGATCTCATAAGAACCTTAGCCTGACTAATGAACGATTTTGGAATTTTAGGTACCTAAGTAGCTAAATATATTTTACTAATTTAAAAGTGTTAATAATTTATAATGAAGGCCCGGATATTGATGAATATTGTTTTTGTTTTTTAATTTTCTAAAAATTAATCTAAATGTGAGACCGTTATATATCATATAGCAAGTATTAATGGTATTATCCAAAATGTTTCCACTTTGTTAATCTATTGATTATTTAAAATTGGAATGGCTCTTATAATATTTAATAGTTTATTTTTTTTACAAATTGAAGAATATTTTTTCGAGAAAAAATAGTACCAAAAGATTTAATTAAATAAAGAAACAATGATTTACCTTGTTATTCTATGGAGAAGCAACAATTTTCAAAAGATTTTGCAATTTCAATACAAAAATGTTTTCATACGTTCAGTTCATCTTTCTATAATTTTGGAAATACATAAGCACAATATTAATTTTTTTATTTGAGTTTAAATTATCACATTTTTATAAAATTCTATAAAAACCTGCAAACTTTTTGAAGCATTATTTCTTATATTTAAAATTGTATTTTTCTCGAGTAATGGTGCATTGGTTTTAAATTTAAAAGACCAATTCACCAGCATCGATTTCCTGTCACCTGTATTTCATTAGATTCTGCATTTTACCCTTTAGTTTTTTTTAATTTATGTATAAATTTTACCTAATGAATTGCGAGTGTAAATTAGTTTGACATAATATATTTGTAGAATGCACATTTATTTTTATTAATTAAGGCCATTTTAAATATTTTTAACTAAAGAAAAAAATATCCATTTACTAGCATAAGGAGCTATTTTTTTTATCAATGTTCAAATTCAAACTAAATTAATTGGAGTTCAGTAAAAAATGAAAAATGTAATTTTATAAACTTTTGAAACTCATATGTGAAATAACAATTAAGCACTTTGAGATTTAGGACATCAAGATCTGGGTCCTAAGTAGTAAAAATATTTATCAATTACTATCATAACTAATATGTTACAAAATGTGTTTATAGTTTTCATGAGATGGGGATTTATGATATGCCAGCTACTATAGATTACATTTTAGGACACACAAACCAAAGTCAATTACATTATATTGGACACTCAATGGGAACTTGTATATTTTTTGTAATGTGTTCTATGCGTCCTGAATATAATAATAAAATAAGAGAACAAATTAGTTTGGCTCCAGTGGCTTATGTGCATCATATGACGTCTATGTTAAATAGTCTTGTACCATATGCAAACCAAATACAAGTATGAACGCTTTTTAAACATTAATTGTGTTCAAGAATAAAAATTATATTTATTTTAAGAAAGCAACACATTGGGTTTCACATGGAGCATTTTTACCTCAAAATTCTGCCAGTAAACTAGTGACTAAGTATTTATGTGGAGATAATGCTGATAATTCAATGTTATGCAAAAAGTATATTGTTTACAAAATGTTTGGAGAAGATTCTGTCCAATTCGATATGGTAAGTTAGGTGAACACTCAGATTATTGAGAATTAAGTAAATAATGATTTCTTTTTTCCCAGTCATTACTACCAATAATATTAGCTCACAATCCAGCTGGTACATCAATAAAAACATTAATGCATTTTGCACAGGAAATTAAAAAAAGTAAAATATTTTCATCTTAATATCATTCATGAAATATAATTTTTAATTGTATATTTTTAAGAAAATTTCCAACAATTTGACCATGGACTGGAAGAAAATATTAAGATTTATAACTGTTCACATCCACCAAAATACAATTTAAGCAACATAATTACTCCTATAGCATTTTATTATGCTAAAAATGACATACTAGCAGATTCTATAGTAAGTATCAAACAATAATTACTCATCAGTCATCAGTGATAGAATTTTATATTACTTAGGTTTACTAAAATATAAAACCACAAAATATTAAGGTTTTTTTTTTAACTAAAACACATATTACTTATTTATTTTTTTAGTATGATAGTAAATTTAGATTTAAGGGTTACCAGATAGTTCAACATATTACATATCTTATTAATTTCTAATAATAAATAGAATAGGTATTGAAAATAATTATAAATAAAAATAAAAATTAGGCCTTACCATTAAAACTTGGGTTTACTAAGTAGAATTATTTTGCACCACAACTAATTAATTAATAATATTAATAAATAATTAATTGGTTTTATACTTATTATAGGATGTGACTGAGCTGTACACCCATTTAACAAACAGATTAGGTTTACATCTCGTAGAGTTTGATCAATTCAATCATGTTGATTTTCTGTATAGTCGCAACGTTTCAAATATGGTATACGAAAGTGTAATAAATACAGTATCTACAGCTGATTTTGTTGATTGGGTACCAGTCTATGATAAAACAAGTCCATTCAATACCTTTGAAAATGATATCCAATGCAATGATGAACAACTTCTTGATAGGAGTTCAAGAAAAAAGGATGGTTTCTGGAATAAAATTGCTTCATTTATGAAAAAAAAAGAAATTCATCCCATCATAACAGATGAAGAAGAAACTGATGTTAAATCCAGAAATATGTTTGTAAAAGCTTGGAAAAAAACATTTAATGTATAATAGTTAAAAAATGTATACACAATTTAAATATAAGTATTTTTTTTTATTGAAAATTAATTATTGTGTAAACTTTTAAATAAATTGAAAACACAAAAAAATGAGTGTTTTTATAATGTATGTATGTACAACTTAAATTAAAAACTTTACTCACTTTTTTTCAGTAATAGTGTAAAAATTAAAAAAAAGAAATCGACATTACTTTGTATTTTTTATCAATATTTTGATCGGGATCTTCTAAAATAATTAATAAAATATAATCATTATTTATATAAACATGAACAAAAATAAAATTGATAAATATTATTTTATTACCTGTAATCATCTCGATCTCTTCTTCTACTACTGCCATATTTCGGACTTCTAGAAGTACTAATAAAATAAAATTTAATTAGTTTAATATATTGTTATAAATTTAATAATAATTACCTTTTTCTATTGTCATCTCTTCGACTTACATAAGGTGATCTGAAAAAAAATATGAGACATTTAATGCTTTAAATATCTAATAACACCGGTATTACTTAACCAAAGAAAAATTTTTTTTTTTTGAGATTCGAAAGTATATTTTAACAACTGTTGTTGCCCTTAATATTAATTAAAACATTTCTAATTATAAACTGACATAAATATATATATATAAGTATACCAGATATTAAAAATCAAAAGCAATATTTTTTCTATATAAAACTAATATAAGCTCATACCTTTCTCGAGAATTTGCATGACTATTTTTTCTATCATAATCTCTATCACGATAATCTCTGTGTGATCGTTCTCTACGATCAATTCTATCTCGAGACCTGGATGTATCGGACAAGTCTCCTCGACTTCTGTAATCATCTCGCTCTCTACAAAGATATCAAAAATGTTAAATAAAAATAAAATAGAATAAAACTTAATTTTTACCTGAAATTCTTTTCGGGTACATTTCGTCTTGGTGCCTCCTCAGGTACTGCAGGATATTTTTCACTCATTTTTTTTTCCATTTGTTGCTAAAAAAAAAAAGACGTTTGTATTATATAAATTTTATTTTATGAAAAATTGTAAAACTTGTTTTTAAAGTAAAAATATGACATTTTGGCCGACATACCTACCTGAATGGGCACAGGAATTCTAGGGAATAATGTTGAAAACCATTCCAATTTAAACAGAAAACTTTTCAAAATATTGCCAATTGTCATATTTTGACCACCTCCAGCTCTAACATCCATCTCCTAATAAATTTTATGAAATGAATAAAATATAAAAGAATTTAAATTATAAAAAAAAAAAAATCATAATTAGTTTACAATTTTAATGTTAGTGAACCAAAATGATTTATATTGAACTATTTACTTATAAAATAAATTCACCTCTTCATCATCCAAGAAAGATTCATACCAATCCCATAAATCTCCAGGTGGCTGTGTATACCTAAAATAAAGTTAATAAATTATTTAATTTTAAAATTGTAATAATTCTATCAAAATTATATAAAAATAGGAAAAGGAATACTTTCAGGATTGTTATTATTCTTGAAACAATTATCCTCCATTATACTTTGGGATAGTTTGATCAAAAACTTACCTGATATACATAAAACCCAAAGCACGTATATAAGGTGAATCGCAATGGGTAATTAACCCAGTTACCTGCTTGCGAGTCAATTTCAATGTGAACAGTTTATATAGAAGACAGAAAGCTGTAGACACAATTCCACCGGCACCAACTCCACGTACCTTTATCAATAAGATTAAATTATTTTCAATAACACATTATTTAAATAAACAATAACATTAATCAAATCTTACGCCGCCACACATTCCAGTTTGTCCAGAGGTCTTCCGACTACCCTTTTCCCATGGCTCAAGATGTTGTACTTTATAATAAATTTCATCAATTACTTCATGGTAAGTTTTCAGTTCATATAAATTTACTAAAACAATTATAAGTATGTGATTAAACTATGGTAAATAAATATTACAAAAATATACGTTATATTAAATTTTTCTGTAAGTAATCAATTAAAAATCTGATACTGAATGAATGGACTATTAAGTGCTTGCATGATTACCTTTAAAATAATGAGATGATTGAATATTAGTCAATATCAGGGTATTTAAATTCATTGTGCGCTCATTGCCCCATATTGGTAAAGTATTATTCTTTCTTGTTAAAATGCTTCCTTTGGATTTTGATTGATAATCATTATCATATCCTAAATAACAAAAATCAAAAGTTACATAATTATTGAATCAAAAACATAATAATATTCAATGCATGTATCAAATTTATTACGAATTGTTAAATTATAATTTATTCTAACAATTATCATAAAAATTAAAAATACTTACTAATAATACAAATGGATTAATAGAAGATTCTGAATGGAAGTAAGGAATTGATCGATTTAAAATAATGTTTTGTTTTCAATACTATTGTTAAGGTCAGTATAAAGAAATTAATAAAAAATAATATCGACTCTTCTTTCGCTTAATATCATGTATTGCTTTAACCTATTTTAACTAATTATGAGTTTCATATAAATTGCAATTCAAATAAAACATTTTTTTAAAGTATGTCATTATTGTTAAAATGTACAAATTGTAAAATTACAAATTTGTAAACAATATTTGGCCCACATATAATTTGATTTTGATGTTCAGATATGTTAATGAATTGTGTTTTACATTAAAAAATTGACACATTAATTAAAATCATAATAATTTATCCAAATATGTAACGCTTATAACTGATCTCCCATAATATATTTCTTATACAACCAGCATGTTTTACCAATATAGGTATTGTGATAAAGTAATAATTTGTTTTACACTTACAGTTTTGAAAGAATGTAATAATCTTACCTTCATTTTCGTAGCTCACCTCCATGTTTATAATATTGTACTGTCTTTTCTCCTTAGACAACAGAATAATTAACACGATTTATTTAATGGTAATAACACAGAATAAATAACGTAATAAGTAATAACTTAAAACTAAAGAGACATGGTGATATAAAATAAAGTCTTCAACACAATGTTCATTACGATAAAAAATACACAATGTACATACAACACGCGCATGCGTCAATTATAACAGTGTAGCCAGTATATCATATTTAAATTACTAAATTATGTTCTCTACTATCAGCTTTAGAGGCCTATGTGGCTCTTCTAAAAGTTTTGTTAAAACAAATATTTATTATTGAATATTGAATAAGATATTATTTCATATTTGTTCTGCGATTAGTGTGATTAAACAATAAACAATATTATATATCATAATTCTTGGTGTTTACTATGAAATATTTACCACACATTAAAGATGTATGGATCTTGAATCAGGAGCATTGTGTGTATAGCTACTGCACAGTGTGGTTTTAACGTTTTTTGATAGCATTTTCTATGAATTAAACTGTAGAAAATGATAATTTATACTGCATTAAAATATTTCACTTTACAAAACCATAAATTGTTATATTCCATATTAATAGTCAGATTTAGATACTGGTCTTGGGTGACCCTCTCAATATTTTTCCATCTTTAGACCATGACTAGATTTCAAATACATTTTTTTTAATTAAAATTTGTCAATATATGACAGTCAAGTTTAATAATTTCAATACTCATAGCATTGACATAAATATAATATTCATAATATTTATTAGAAAATATTTTCACACAATCGAAACATATTGGACATTTAGTTTTAGTTCTTATTGTTTCACTAATGCCAGATAATTATTGGATATCACTTTGGTTCAATGGTTAAATAGAGTATTTCATCTAAAACTATGTTAGATTACCTCGAGTTTATGATAAAGATTGGACTCAAATGGTATTGTAAAAATATAACAAACTTAAAAATGAATATTAAGTACAATTAAAAAATTAAATTGTAAAATGCTCTGAACTCAGATTGAAACAAAAATTAACATAATATAAAAATTCAGATATTACTAAATTCTTGTTAAAAGTGAATATAAATTATTTATTATATAAAATTACTTATTATAGTATTATAATATACCATGCTTACTACTTTTAAGTTTTATGACCTTCATTTTTTCAATATATAAATAAATTTATCTTTAAAATTCTTCTATAAGAATATCTAATATTTTACATTAGTATTACTTTATAAATTATGGTAGAAGGGTAGGTAATTCTCTAATTTGACCATCTACTCACCAAGAATGATGAATAAAATGATATCTTTACTTATTAAGCCAATTGTACATGTTTCATCTAGGTATAGTTAGCCAAATTAAATGTATTGATATATTATTGGAATACATATTCTAATGTAGTAGGTGGAATCAAAGTGAATGTATGTCAATTACTAATAAAGATTAGAAATTAATCACTCACAGCAAGTTAATCTGAGGACTATAGGTTAAACAAATAATAAAAATAAATAGTACAAAATATCAATTTTTTTATGTTTAATAAGATGAATTGTCATAAACGTAAAAATTATTGTTTTTGTGCCAGTTCCTTTTCTTTCGCTTTTTCAATTTTGGCGAGACGACATGCAGACTTGGCACCCAAAACTCCACCACCCCAATGACGTTTGAATTCATCAAACCGTTCATTGAAGTTGTTCTTAATAGACTCAACTAACTTAGCCAGAGTTGCTCGGTCACCGGTATCAACCTATTGAAAAGAAATATTTAGTCAACCATTTGCACATAGATTGTGATGTTTTAATACAAATTAAAAGTGTATTATTTAAAATATTTACTTGTGTTATAGCCAAAGCAGTACAGTTCTTGCGGCGTACAAGGTTTCCTAACCTCCATTTTCCCTTAATAATGCAATAAGGCACACCCATTTTACGACACAATGCTGGCAGATATATTACCAACTATAAAATAAATAATTATAATTTTAACTACATTTTATGAAATTTGTATTAAATAACAAAGATGGTTAACCTCTAATGGATCCACATCATGGGCTATGATAACCAATTGTGCTTTTTTCTGTTCAACTAGGTTTACCACAGTATTAATCCCTTGACGAATAACATTTGGACGCTTAGTTGGTGCGTCTTCCTTAGTTTCCACTTTATCCTCTGCTCTTTTCTAAAATGAGTACATATTTATTAATACTTTATTTATGTAAGTATTTGTGTTTTAAGCATCAGTTATAAAATACCTGTAACCGCCTCTTCTTTGTGGCCGCAGTTTCAGGTCTGTACTTCTCCATCAATTTGAACAACTGAGTAACTGAAAACATATTTGTGCATGTAAATATTTGTTTATAAAGCAATTATTTGACAATTTTCAACATTCAATAATTCTTGAAAATAAGTCTTCAATTCAAAGCACATTTTACCTGTAGCTTTATCGGCAGCATATGAGAATTGGTTGATTGGTGGCGGAATTTTCAGCCTTCTCTGAAGAACTGACTTTTGACGTTGAATACGAATATAGTTTGGCCATTTAACAAAACGGCTTAAATCTCTCTTCGGCTGGATATCTTGTCCTATTATAAATAAAGAAATTGTTTCATTAATATTTAGCATAAAATTTCAATTTAAAACAAATAATTAATTGCACATAAAATAATAAATTATAAATATTCCATACAAGGCTTGATTTGAAAAAAATTAAGAGAGTCCACAAACATGTATTTAAAACAAGCATTTCTCAGACTTAAATTTCTTAGGGCATAGACCATATTATATACCCAAAAAATCACCTAATATTTGTTGACACAAATACAATTTACAAGTCAGAGATATTTATAATTACAAACCATATTAATAATAAAACAATATTTTTTATTTATTCTGATGTTGAAAAATTTAATTAAATTTTTATAATTTAAAATTGTTTATAAGCAATGTAATAATATTCAATGTTCTGGGCTTTACATTCAAAAGAATAAATAACACTTAAATATTCATAGTAGGTAATAAGTAGGTATTAGGTTATTTATAAAAAGAACCATAACCACAAATTGAACAGTGCTTATGAATAAATCCAAGTACTACACTACATGATAAAACAATTAAATTTATTCCAAAATTATTACATCAAAGCAATTGCTCAGTGTTAAAAAGCTCATATATTATATTCTCATACAAAAATCAACTATTATTTAACTCATCATAGCAATTTAATTTACAGGAAAAACAAAATATTCCAACATATTGATTTAGACATCCTTAAATAAATAAAATGGAAAAGGTATTATAATGAAAAACAATTCATATATTTTCGGTAAGTAAAACAAGGTGACAATTTAAAATCAGTAATTAATTTTCAAGGATAATAGTTATAAATGCTCAGGGTTAAAAAGCTCATAGTATAGTTTTTCATAAAATTATTCAATAAAAATATTTATCATCATGGCATATACAAAATATAAATAGTTCAAAATAAAGAATGAATGTATTAAAAATGCTTAGAATTCATACATAAATATTTAAATTTTAATATTTCAGTAAAAAAGCTAGAAACACCTGTAATTTTTTTATTTACAGTAATTATACCTAATAAACAAAATGTTCAATTAATAATATAATTAAGCTCAGAATGTCACTTTAAACATTATATAAATAATAAGTAATTAATTGTCAATAACAAAAGTTATAAATGCTCAGGGTTAAAAAGCTCATAGAATAGTTTTTCATGAAATTATTCAATAGAAATGTTTATCATCATGGCATATACATTATATAAATATTTCAAAATAAAGTATGAATGTATTAAAAATGCTTAGAAATTCATACATAAATTCTATTAGAGTAAAAATGCTAAAAACACCTATAAATTAAAATTTTACAGTTACTATACCTATTAAACGAAATGTTCAATTAATAACATAATGAAGCTCAGAATGTCATTTTCAACATTATTCTCAACATATTTTATTTAAAATGATGAGTTCCGTTGAAGAAATTCACGCATCACAGCCATAAGGTATTAATCTTAATTGTATCAATTTGTTTATTTAATACATTTTATAATATATAAATCATACAAAAGTGTAAACCAAAAACTAATTTTCAGTATGCAGCAAAAATCGGATATTCCAAATTTAAAAAACATGCAGGTACCTACAACAAAATTCGCTCAGAATGTCATTTACAGCATTGCTTTAATACTTAAAAATAATTAAATTCAGGTGAAGAAATTCAACCATCATTGCGATTTTATAGATGCCAATATGATGTTACCTCAATAAGTATAAATTCATATTGAAGACAACAAAGTAAATGTAGGTATGTCTTACATACCAATTCCAAAGTTTCTCGGTCTTTTTTCGAACAAAGGGTTGACAACTTTCTGCTTAACCACTTTCTTCGGTTTCTCACTAACAAGAGGCGCTGGAGCAATTTTAGCCTTCTTCCCGACCTTCTTACTAGCGCCAGGCTAAAATTAAAAATACGATTAGTAAACATATCAATTTATAAGTTTAATGTAAAATAGGTATGAGAAAGTCAAGCAAAATGTGGACAAATTAACAAAGTTAATTTCATTAATAATAAGTTTTATATGGAGATATATTTATGTATACATATTACAAGTTGCAATCGTTAAATAGAACCCATATTCTCTTTAAAAGATTTCAAACCTAAATTACATATAAGATCAAAAAATAAAATTACCTTCTTAGGAGCCATGATGACAAAAAACGAAGAGATTAATTCGATAAACGAGGATATAAATGCGAATGTTCGCAAACGAAACGAGAGAACACAATTTGATCAGACCGAGTTGAAAGAAGAAATTTTTTGGTTATGTTGACTAGACACCATCCAAAGGAATACGCACTACAGCGCTGCGGTTTGCGTGTTAAAAATTCATGGAAGAAAAAGTGTTTTAAATAAATTTGATCATGGAGCAAAAGACATAATATTTGGTATTGATAAAAAGTTGATAGTAGATATTCTATTAGCATTGGCACATTTGTTGATCAAATTGTGAACCCTATTCTGTTACTGTTTATATTTATATGCAATTACTAATTTGTAATTATCTTAATATTGTAATTTTTTTCTTTTATAAAAGAATAAGAATTGTAATTATCAATAAAATCTTAGTTAGGAAAATTACAATTCTTCTTTATTATTTTAAGAATCTGATATATTTATCTATTTTGATTTTAGCAAATATGATTCAATGTTTATTGTTAATTAGTTTATAATTTATTTCCCACACTTACTATGTATTATATATTAGTGTAAGCTGACAATTGATATTTATTTCATTTATTTCATTTTACAACTATGTCTACTTCAATGTCTGTCACAAAGTCTTACACTAACCGGTTAAAAAGCGATGTGAAATGCATGCTGGAAAATTTTGAAGGTAAGTTAAAAACATATTTGATCAAGATCTACATACATTCTTTATACTTAAACCAAAAAAAGAAAATAATTAAAAATAACTTCCTAAAATGTTTTATTATCATCATTATTACATGTATTATTTTATATAAAGAGTTAACAAACTATCTAATGTACATTATAAAAATAACTTTAATTCAAATTTGAAGACCCCCCTAACCATAAGCTTGCTTAAAGAAAAGGGTATCAACTCAGTAATGATATACATTATATTATATGGTTCCTGATTTAAGGGTGTAATTGATCTCTTATTTATAAATATATTAAATCTTCTAATTAAATATGTAAAATCAAAATTTAAATTAGATTGATAATTGTATAATGTTGATTTTCTTATATTAAATATAATAACATTTACTTTATTTAATTTGTGGTTCTAAATTATTTTTTATAATTTAAATTTAATGTTTTCGTTATTAATGATGCTACATGTATACATTAATTCATATACTTGAATGATTTTTTTGAGAATTTAGTAGATTTAATAATCTCGTAAGTTTAATTTGACTTGACCTGGACTAGTTTAAATGCTTGTTCAGGGCTAACTCAGATTATGATGAAAATGTGTGAACTTTTTTTTAGAACGTTTTGTAAGAGTCAAATATAACTCTTCAACAGCTCGGTTCAATTTCAGTTTGAATACTTGATTCAAGTTTAGTCTGATCTTAAAAATTATGGTTAATAACATCATTAGATTTAAACTATCACGCTATTTTTTATTGATATAGGCAATATTCTATTTTACATTTTTATAAAATACTTCTTAAATTAAAAAGTAATCCTAATTAACATGTTATTATATTAAATATATTTTCTAAGATATATTAATGATACAGAAAACAGTATTAGACAATTATAATCTAATCATTAAATGTATATAGGCTTATTATTATTGATTAAAGTTGAACAACACTAACCACTTTATTTTATTTTTAGAGACTTTAAATGGTTAAATAAATAAATAAAAAAATTGCACAACTCCATTACATTCACACCATACTCTTTTCTTCTTTTTAATATATTATCTTTTTTCTTTATTTTATTAACAATATATATTGAATAATTGTCTGTAATTTAAAAAATGATTTTTTTGTTATATTAATATTAATATAAGATTAATTTTGTTATAGGTATAGTAAAACTATGTAAAACTGATGACGATCAAACACAAGTTTCCAAAGCTACTCGTAGTGAACTGATTGCATTTGAAATGGAAGTCAGAGCAGCCAATATTGTTCGTGCAGGAGAATCTCTTTTAAAACTTGTTTCAGATATGAAGCAATATCTTATTTTAAATGATTTTCCATCTGTCAATGAAGCTATTGCTCAAAATTCAAAATTATTTCGCACCAAACAAGTAGAATGTGATCGCAAACTAACAAGTCTAGTAGATGATATGTCAACAGAGTTGTATGAGCTCGAAGAAGAATATTATACATCAAATTATAAATGAAGAGTAGGTTCTAAGAATTATTATTTTATTTATTTTATTTGGTACAAAGTTTTTAATAACAATTTCCCCCCAGCCATATTATTCAACATTAAATACACAATAAATTATTTATAGAACATAAAAATATAAAAATAGTACAATAACAAAAATTGCTGCAGCTGTAAGTTTTACATACATTGATCTTAGATTCAGATTAGCAGCATCTATTTTGTATTGTTTTGATAATATAGATAAATTTTGTGCTTTTGTATCAAGTTCTGAAAAAAAATTAAATAAATTTGTTACTTTTTTAATACATTTATATAGTTTTATTATTATAAATTATAAACTAAAACATAAATACAACAATTTTTTTATTTTATGTATGTTTTATCTTAGTAAGCATTTCACACATGAATACATTTTTAATAAATAGTAACTTCTATCTGCCATTTAAAGTAATTGTGAGGAATATTGATGTCATATAAATTATCGGTGTGATCAAAATATTTTTCTACCAAGTTACTATTAAAACCACAGATAAAATATCTAAGTCTGAACAAAATTAAGGGATAACAATACAAAGAGTAAAACATTATTATTACTTGAAGACAAAGACATATTCATTTAACAAATTAAGCAATCAAAATTGTTTTGTCTTAACGAATGCAAAATATAGAGAAATATTAAATATAATAATATATATGGTTTTTAGTTAATAGATAAGTGGAGTCAACAACATTTTATGACATAGAATTCTAGAATTAAATTTGAAGTTCATGAAATCAAAAATAGTTGGTCTCATATTTTCACCATAAAAATATTTAATTATGCTTATTAAAATGAATGAACTGAAATTTAATAAATGTAGATTAGTTTGATAAACTAATAGTTTTGTAAATCACTAACTCAAATAAATTTTATTATTATTTATTTACATCCAATTAATTATATAATTTAAAATTTTTTTAATATTGAAAAAAAAATAATATAATCATTGGCATAAACTAAGTAAATTTTACATAATATATTGAATTTTGTGTTTGAAAATACGAGAAAAAATAAATATACATTTTGAATTTCATATATTATATGCTACGCATTTAATATTTGTCAAGAATGTTAAGAAATTTAAATTTATTTATTCAACGATCTTTTTTACTGTGAAAATTGAAGATGACAATAATTATTAAAGAATTTTGCACATCGTTAAAATTTAAGATTGGTGACTGTCAATGCAATAAAGCCATAAAGGTGACAAATTGTGATCTTCTCTCGTTGATTGTTATTTCTAGTTCACTTCAGCTAAACTTCTGTATTTTACCAGACAGCTATTTCCAAGATAAAATCTAAATTAATTCTAAAATATAATACCTGATAAAACAGTGCCTCTTTGTAATACATCATCAATATTTTGAACCATTATTCTTTGTACATCTTGAAGTTCATTATTTATTGAATTTAAATTTTTACGTACTCTTGAATCTATGTAATTTTTCTTTGCTTTTTGAATGTAATTATCTAGAGAACGAAGAGTCATTATATATCACTTATAAATGTATTAAATTTAAATGGAGAAAATAGGTAAAATTGTTTTCATCAAATTTATTATAAATTACCAAATTCAATTAATGTGTAAGGTCGTGAAACAGACGCTACTTGTCGTCCATAAAGTCTATTAAATTCGCCTGCTATGTCTTCTAAAAAACTGAAAGCAGCTCGTTTTGAAAAGTTTTTTTGACATAATACCAAGTAACAAACATCTCTTTCGATCATATAACTAAAGCATAAAATTATTATTATTACTACAGTAATGTGATTTGAAAATAATTATTCCTGTACAACACTTACTGAAAATAGTATGGTACAGATTCAATTGTGCATTGCTTTGGAGATTGAAAGTTCAATTTTTTAAAAAGAATTTTTGCTTGATTTTGATATTCAATTAGTTTTCTTCCAACCTAAATAACATGAATATAGACTCTTAAATAGTGATGAAATAGTTATACATATTAATTTAAAATCCTTTAACATATTCTCTTATGTATTTGTATTGCAGAAATACCTGTTCGTCATCTTGCATAGATGCTGCTAATGGTAATCCATCAGGAATTCTTGCTATCATAGTCATTAGAACCATTTTTAAAAGAATAGAATATCACTCGACACGTAAATATATAATCTAAGCTTTTCCAAAACTATTTATTCGTATAATTAAAATTTGTAATTTTTACGTGTCGGAACATTGTTATTCTATTATTGTTATCATCATTGATTTTGTGATAACATATTTTGACACGTAACTGTATTATTATTGTGTATTGGGTACGGTATAAAAAAATATTGTATAAAACTCTCAAAGTGAATTAATTTATTTTTACAATGTATGATTTTTATTTTTACTATAGATATTAATGGTATATTTGTATGGTATAATTATAAGTGTATGAAATTCATCATAATGTTTTAAAAAAAAAATTTCGACTTTTTTTTTTTAATCTCTGAAGAAAATAATATAATTTTACTAACAATTTAACTTATTCTAGGTATAATTTGACATTTAAATGTTTAATTGTGTGAGGGTAAATTGTATATTATATTTATCACCGGTAGATGACATTTATACTCTAATGACACACTTGATTATTTCCACCTAGAATTTGGTACTATTTATGATTATAAAGTATCCTCATCTGTCTCACTGTGATTCCATTAGTTATTTGTAGACCCTCAGAGCTCTATAATTCCAATTCATGCATCATATAATATATATTTTCTTATTGTGTCAATAAATAAGAGCGTTTTTTCAGTTTTAAAATTTAAACAATTACTGATTAGATCTTGTTGTGAAATTACATACCTCTCTGTCAACTAAAACTACATGAACTGTCACTTGATCTCTAATTAAATAAGTATATACAGTACGAGAGAACAACAAATCATCCTGAAATAGACTGATTTTTCAGTTGTCAAAAAATTAACATTCTGTCAACATGACATGCCTTTATGGATTATAGTGATTAAGACAATGAAATGAAATAACCAAGTACAGGTATAACTAGTGGTAATATGAATTAAAATTTTTTTTATTAAGATTAAATTTAACTATATTCTGTAAATAATTTGTACTTATAAAATATATGATTGATGGATGATGGTATAATGAGTTTTAAAAATGCCATATACTTGAATCTATTTCCTACATGTATCACTAAAAAATAAATTGTATTTACGTAAGTGTTATTATACATTGTAATAGGTACCTATAAAAAAAAATTGATTAAATGTGTTTATCATACTATTCTTTCAAATATATATCATTTGCATAAGGTCACTATTTTTTATTTGTAAACATCCACATTTCTTCAACCACATATGTATAAAACATCAACAGATGATATTACAAATATCTATAGGTATATTATATATGTAGGTTACCTTCATTCAAATACATACATGTAATTTCAAGGTTTTCAAAATATCAATTCTGAAATGTAAACATTTGCTTTATATTTTACGTCTAATTACTCTAATAATTTTAAATTTGACATTTGGCAAAGGTGTCATTTTAATATTATAATAATATGAACCTATTTCGTGTTCGTACCTATCTACCTATACTTCACGCATATATATAGGTCGTACTTACTTATGTGGTTTGTATTTCCAATTAAACAACTTATCTATGGTTATTTTTTAATTTAGATTCGTGTTAAATTAATTTAATTAACTAAGAAATAGCCGCCACGGTGGCTACAAGGCATAGTACAATAATATTTGAAATACAAATATGGTTACACTGAAAATCGGCCCTTGGTCTTCTAACCCTATAATATACTATATTTTAACATTTACATATCAATTTTTCAGTGACGTAAACCATTCAACTTTTCAGAAATTTGTGAAAGTAGCATAGTATTTTATTGTAGAAAATTTCGGTAGTATTTTTACTCAAGATAGTGTATATTTGTGTATATTATGGATTAAGTAGTAAAATTGTAATTCAACTGAAAAGGTAAGATAAGATTACAGTTGATTTCTTAATTTTTCATTCTAATTTTGTGAATAGATGAAATCATAACTTTTTATGAATATTATTTCAATAGAGCACTTAAGACTACAAATAGTGAATATGTCCAACAATAATTTTTTGGGTAATTTGGATTCTTTTTCAAACTTTCAACAGCAACCGGTAAGTTTTGTTTGCTATTTAGATTTCTAATTGTTTATTTGATAAATTGTGATGTTTAAAATTTGTTTCATTTTAGATTGAAAATTCTCAACAAAATGATGATTGGGTTTGCAATACAAGCGATTGGAATCATATAGAACAGTCTTCAACTAATAAAAACTCGAACACTCAGAAATTGAATGTGAATTCAGATTTGACGTTTCATAATTCTATGATAGACCCTAATCGTGGGGTTGATCAATCAATAAGTTCTAATAGGCTTTCCTATAATCTCAACAATGGAATTGAAAATGGACAACATAAATTTTCTGCCATTAGCAATTGGTTTGATAAACCTGAACAAATATCTAATATCTATATGAATCAAAATGATGATAATAAGAAATGTGATAATATTGTTGAAACTGATGACAATTCTTGGGCTGATGTTGAAAATAGAGAAATACTTCCACCAGCACCATTTCAGAATGATTCATTGCAAGTTGCAATGAATAGTTTACAAATAAGTGATGAGGTGAGCTTTAAACTATGATTTATTATTTAACAGTAGTTGGATAAGAACAAATCAAATGTATGTGTAGGTGCTCTTATTTATTTTTCCTCTATGGTATTTTATATTAACTAATGTTTTTAGATAGGTTTTCATTCACAATTACCATTATGTTTGAAATTTGATAATTTATCATTGTCAGCTCCTCTAGACCTTTTATTTATTGATCATCTGTATTCTTATTAGGTAAAGGTATGGTGTTTGAATTCTCCAATGAACAGAAAATAGTTGCCAATTTTATAACTCTTTAAAGGATTATTTTCGAGAAAGGGAAAAGTATTTCCAGAGTAACTTAAAACAAGTGATATAGAAGAATAAATATTATTAAATTATGTACTTTTGTTGGTCTAAATATTTGAGAACCTCATACAAATCTTACTGTATCTAAATCTTCAAGAATCTTTTACAGTTCACAAATTGTGTGCATTTGAAATGTGTTACAATGATATTTTTTATGTAATAAATATTCCGATATGTTTTATTTGCGAAAGGACAAAATTTGTTTGACCTACTTATCGATTTACCTTAAATGATAGAAATGTGTTATATAGTTAAAAATACTAGTTTTATTCGTTTAAAAGTATTAATCCTTGTGCGACTTCCATCTATCTCTAACTACAATGAGACATCTGTGATATGAGTACTCATGTTGTCATTACTATTACATGATTCATGTATAAATATTTATTCTATGCATAGGCGGAACTACAGCCTAGGCCAACTGGGCCTTGGCCAGGCTAATCTGGCCTCATATTTATGTATATAGTATACATAATATATTGAATAGGCATTTGGGAAAAAAATATTTGAAAATAAGTAGAAAGGTTCAAAATAAATATCGTGATTTATTTCTAAGTACAACAGTAATTATTATTATTTAGCCGGAATTATTGTCAGAAGTATCTGAACATACCATAGTGTTTTATTCATAATTTGTTATCGGCGATAACAACTTATCACCCATCTTAAATGATCTCGATCATAATAGTGTAGGTACTTCAGTACTCCAGAACCCTATATCATTGATCTATAATTTATATACAATGATTGTATTTATCATGGATTCATTCTTTTAGTTATTAATCAATAATTAACTACCTAATATAGTTTTATCTTAAATCAATTGATCTTTAAATTATTTTTTATGAGAGAATGATTCTAATTTAAAAAAAAATAATAAAAAATAACATGATTGATAAAATATTTGTGTTATTCTGTTTTAGGTAATCAATTATAATGTATGTGATAAGAATGTGACATTTAACAATACTGAAGTTATAAAAAGGAACATTGTAGAGAATGATGATGGTATGTTTTATTATATTTAACATTTAGAATGTCATGTATACTTAAATTAAATAATAGATATACAGGATATACTATATAGATACCAAAATTCATGAACCTTAGTGGTGAAGGTAATTCATTTGTTTGATTTTTCGATGCTAAACTATTGTTAGATTAGGAGATTTTTCTTTATTATTGATGAAAAAATTGATTTTCAAGAATAAAATTTTTTTCAGAAATATAAGTGTGTAATTTAAGAAAGACACTGTGATCAGTAGTGATCAACTTTTATCATTATAATATTAGTTAATATAACAAATCTGTTAGTGAAACCAAAAGTATATTGTTGAAAAAATTGTTTATAAATTCAATATCAGTTATTAATTAAAACTTTTATCTATTTTAGATCGACCACCTGTCGGATTGCATCGATTAGTTACTGGACAAACAAAATCATTTGAAGATAATTCAAATCATGAGCCAGGAGGACCACAACCTTTAGATGTTCGGACTGTACCTGGCCAGTTAAGTGATGATGATATCCCTGTTCAAAGACATGTTACTGGTTCTCAAATTGGAACTAGATCAATAGATAATAACTCTAATTTTCAAAGTTTTGAAAACAATCCCGTTACTCTTAAAGGACTTCCATCATTAGAACAATTTCAAAGTCAGTTTGAAGGTCATTCTCGACAAGTTTTACATAGAGATGTTGAAGAATTTGTTAATCATCCTAATGATAATCTAAAATTAGATGATTCAGCTAGAGTAATTTCTGATATTGATAGTTATAACTCATCAATTAGAAATGAATCACAGCCAGAACTAAAAGAACCACCTACTGTTATAAAAAGAAATCGTCGAAACTTTTTAGATCATGAAGTTTTTGAAAGAACTGGGCCAGATGGTTACATGAACGAAACAAGTCCTTATTTGAGATCAACAACTCAAAATCAAATAAAACCAGTTATAGATTCTCCACTAGATAGCTTCAAATTGTCAACTTCTACTCAGTCTGAAAGTAATGAAAAATTTCAAGACTATGATAGAGCAGATAAACAAGTAGAAAAAAAACATCCTCCATTACCACCAGGATTTCATAGAATGGTCGAAGGTAACATTGGAGAAAAGTTGATTCAAAAATCAAGAGTGCCAAAAATAAACCAAAAAAATGATGAACGGCAACGGCGTCATTCAATTGACTCTGATTCATCAGTTCCCCTTACTAATCCAGCATCAGAAGAGGGTCATAAAAGTATTCGTAGAGGATCTCAAACCAAAAAATATGTTAAAAATGTAGAGCGTTTCCATAATCGAGATAGGAGACATTATAATTATCCTAGAGAGTAAGTATTTCTATGGAACTCTTTGTTTTATTGTCTTTTTAATTTAAAACATCAGATTTAATGATAAAATGTTATTACATTAGTTATTAAAGTTGTAATAAAAAAATTAATATTTTGTTAATAGAAGTGAGGGAGTATATTTTCATGAAGAAGAAGAAGATAATGCTTCACTAAGTCCTGAAGTAGAACATGATTATCGATCACATAGATCTCGTAACCAAATAAGGCGATTTAGGCATAGAAATCATGAAAGGTATTTAAATTTTTAAATCATTCTAGATATTTAGTTCATTTTGTTTGTTTGATAAATATTTTATTTGCTTTTAACTAATTTACACCATAGTATTTTTTTAAAAATAATTCTAATTTATAACTCACATACATAACTGTGGCATGTTTATGTCCTGCTTTGCACAGCTACGACCACTCGGACATAGAGTATCTAAGTGAATATGATGAATTTGATGAATATGAGAGACGGAGACAATATAGGTAAATATTTGAATTAAAATTATATAATCAAATAAATATTCATACTGTATGTATAAATGTTATTAGCAAAATGTATAATTAAGTATTAGTTTTATATTTTCATACTATCTATTCGAATGTATTATGTAAACTATTGGTATTAGAAATTTATTAATTTTTTTTTTATAGATTGTTTTTTATTTTCTAAAAAAAATAATCTTAAAAATTATTATTCATACAATTTTATTTATTCTTGGAAAAAATTAATTTAATGATTTAAATGTTATTTGAAATTATTAAAAATTAAAATATTTATTATAAAACAAACTCAACCAACATTTTTTTGTATTAGTTAACTTATTTAAAATTGCTTCCTTAAATTTTGTATGATGAAAAGAGAGTATATATTATAAATATACTAATTGTACCTTATACTTATTTATAATGCAATCTAATTATTTAATAAAACAATAATTAATTATTAAACCAGCAAATATTAGAAAAAAATTTTGATTTTAGGACTAGGGGTTTTCAACTCCTTATACTCCTTGTATATGATGTCACTGAATATGATGTAAATTTTATAAAATTGCTTTTTTCGAAAAACTAACTGTATTAGAATAAATATTCATATTGTGATTTTGATTTTGATTTTGTTTGATTTTATCCCACATTAATACTAGACATTTTAGAGTTAATTAAAAAAAAAATGAAGTTCCAAGTATCCTTTATCTATTTGATATTAATAGTTGTATTTTAAAACTGTTATATTCTAATTCTAATACATATTGTTGTATATAAATAATTTGGTAGATTAATAATGTTGTTCAACAATTCAAAATTTTGTGACAAAATCAATTGTATTTTTAAATTGTTTTTTTTTTGAATCCCCTTATAATGTTTAATTTATGCATTTTAACTATATTTGTGTATGTTAAATTAAAACTTATTGTAATTTATTAATTTTTAGGAGTCCTGAGTCTGATCGATACACAAGGCATCCTAGAAATTTCCGTGAAAGAAGATACCAAGATGAAATGTATGTTTGACTTTAATTTAAAAATAAAAAAATTGTATTACAATTATGTTAAATTTATTTTAGTAGCCAAAATTTCAGAAGAGACGAAGGTTTTAATCGTAATAGACCTCCTAGTATTACAGATTCAGATTATCATAGGAGGTACTACTCACCTGTACCATTCCAAGATTATTCAGCTCATATAGAAAAACTTGATCCATTGGAAAGTATGAAATCATATAAATATAATAATATTAAATGTATTACAAATATTTATTGGTATTCAATATTTCTGTACATATTTGTTTTTAGGAAGAAATTTTCTTTTAAAATTTAGAGAAAATAATCCAAAAGAATATACTGAATGGTATACAAATTATAAAGCTAAAGTTGAAATGCAAAAATTGATAAGGACTAAAATTGGTTCCAGAATTAGTAGTCCAGATTCAATAAAATCAGATATGTATGTTTTTAATAAAATAAGATTATTATTTTTAGACTTAGAGCAAACTGAGGAATTTATATTCCCATTTATTTATATTATTTATATCCAATAATGATTTGTTTTTTTTTTATTTTCCTTAAATAGTTGGTACAAAAGCCACATTAAATAACTTTAAAAAAATAATAATTTTTCAATAGTTTTCCCTAGTACAAAAAAAACTAAAAATCACATCTGTTTATAGTTGTATTGGGATATGACATGTTAATTTTATATTTTATTGCTTGATAAAATAAGCTATTTTAAGTCCTGTTAATTTTTTACTAGTGTTTTTGAGAGTTAAAACTACATTAAAACTAGTTATTTTCACATATTTAATTTATTTTATACCAACCTTTGCACAGAATCATAAATTTTATGCATTTTTAAAATTTTTAAATTTAAACAACTTGATCATTGTCATACTTATTTGTTTATCTCTTTAGGACATCTTTAAGTCACAGACAAGAAAAAGAAAAGGAAATTCATCGAACTACTCCTCTACGATATCAAAAGTATCATACAAATGGTAATTTCAAACTAAACAATTAATTATAATTTTTTTTTTATTAAGTTATATTGAGTTTCTTTAAGTTTATTTATTTTCTATAAAGATTTATTATTTAAGTGTGATTAATTTATTACTCAATGGTTATATTTTTAAATTAAAAAAAATCCTGTTTCAAATTATTATTTATATTAAATATTTATAATTTTAATAATATATTTTATTATACTTTTCCAGCAAAAATGAATATGGGTTTTGGAAAGTTGTTTGTGTTAGATTCTTCTAATGCAGCAATAGATGTGTTCAAAGCAGTACCAGAATTAAATAGTGACACTGATGAACTTTTTGGATTTCCAGCACCTTTTGTGTTGTTAGTATAAATCAATTTTAGTTTAAATCTATATCTTTAAGTTTTTTATGTAAAAACTTTTTTTAGAGGAAAAACACACAAAAATACCGTAGCTCAATATTTGAACAAACTAGTTGAAGAAGCGTCAAGTTATTCAGAGCGGCTTCTATATGAACTAATATGTATGATTACAAAGCGCAACGGAGTAAGAAAAACATGATTATTAAGATTAACTGAAATATTTTTTGTATAATTGTTATTTATATTTTTAAATAGATTGTTGATGGAACCGACATATCCGAACTTCTAATGGAAAATATAGCAAAGTTTCCTATTGATGATGTATTAGTTGATAGTAAAAATGCAAAATATGCCATGGGAAAATCAATTGAACCATTAAAAAATTTTAGAGAATTACTAACTCAAGGAAATAAATTTGAAGCTTTAGGTTAGTGCAACTTTTTATAAATCAATCAATTAAAAATTATTTCAAAATAATTTAATATGTAAAGTTTTATCCATGACGTACGTCTTGAAAGTTAGTTTTGTCAGAGATTAAATATACATAGATAGCTCATGCCATGTGAAAATACAGCAACCAAATATACGGGCATTTTAGATCCCGGCGGGTTAGTACAAATGGACTTCGATAGGGCCGTCAGTAGTACTATAATTTGTGCATGCGTTTATCACTACTTACTATGACAAAGCAAAAACATTTCATAAAAGATTTCATAACTAACTAAATAACCATCCAAATAAACTCATACTAAACTTGGCCACTCCTACCATACCTGACAATCCCCCGGGACGCCTGAAGCGTAAGTGGTGTAGCGATCTCTTAAGATAAATTAATCTAATTAAAAAAAAAAAAACCACAGAAAGTGCCATCGTTGGGTGGCTTCTATCATCAAATTTTTCATGTCAAACAATGTAACTCTCATCAAATATGCTCATTGTCTCTATTCTGATACAGATTGTGTATTATGTGTAAAAATAAAAAATCACTACTTACGATAATATTAAATGACAAAACGAGCAGCGCTCTGTGTTGATACATTGTTAAACTAAATAAATTGGTTGCCATTTTCCCTATACCCATGGTCTATCTATAGTATATTTTAATCTATGGTTTTGTTTAGAAATAAAAATTAGTAAAATATATTAAAAAATGGAAAATTTTTTTTAAATATTACACTATTTTTCAATAAAGTTATCATCATTATTTAAGTACTATATATTAAGGTGAAACTGTATTCCTTCGTCATAGAAAGAAGTTGCCTATGATGGTAATCATGTTTCTACAACATTTTCACTTCATCGTCTTCATTAAAGTTCTGGATATCAAGAAACGATTTCATGAGTATAGTAAAAAATAATAATAAAAAAGTTTTATCACCCCCCTACAGCCCAGATCTGGATTTTCATATTTTTTTTCACACAAATTCATTCTTTTATGGCCAAAACTTCAGCATAAATGACATGATAAAAATATATTTGCATACAGAATTGAAATCAGAAACTGTTATAATATGTTTTTAAATAATGTTGAAAATAGCGTAATATTTAATACCCTCCCTCCTCTTTGAGCTTATTAAATATTATTATATAATAGTTTTTAACATAATATATATATATATATATCATTGACTAAAATGTAATTAAATACAAATTTCTTTTTTAAATTTAATTTTTAATTATCCCCCCCTCTTTGATTAGTTTCTGTATCCGCCCCTGTTCTTATCTATAAGTCAATATATAAGTCTATAAGTCTATAAGTCCTAATATGGATACTCCCCAATTATGGGGCTGCACCTAACCAATCTATATTTACACCATACAGGCTTTTAAATCGATTCCCCTATGTCTAATTACTTCCTCTCCTTAACTAATATATTAATTTATTAGAATTTAAAGTTTGTAAATCTATGATCAGTTGTATTCAGATTAATTTTTAAAAACATTAATTTCCTAACACATTCATTCCAATGTCTAATTCTTTGTTTTCACATTCATTCTCTATCTTAGTTTAATTCGATTAACAAATATATTTTACCTTTTTAATGTAGTATTTAAATAATATATAATGAATTACCTAAATAATAATTATATAATATGAATTTTTTTTAGAATTTGCTATATCAAATCAAGACTGGGGGTTAGCTTTCATATTGGCATTGTATATGGACTCAAATACATTAAATTATGTGAAATCTAAGTACTTTCAAACAATTTCACCTAACGATACTTTACAAACATTTTTCCAGCTCAGTAGTGGTAAAATACCATCATTCTCAACTGTAAGTAAAAATATTTTTTATTACTTTTTTACAAATCCTATATTAATTTTATTAAAAATTTACTCAAAGTCGTGCAAGCTAATTATTTAATTTTATATTCAAAATTGTTTTTCGTATGATACTATTGAGTGATATATTCTTGATTTTTCCAAAAATTACGTATCATTACTGTACCTATCTATTTATAGTTATCAAATTAATTAATATTGCAAATCACTTTTCATTTTGTATCCTATCTTATATTTATTTTAAAACCTAGATGTAATGAAATTGTTAAAAATATTGTATATACATTATTAATAACTATGAATTTATTTTTTTTAAATATAGTGCTGCTCAGACACTAGTTGGGGTGATTGGAGAAAACATTTAGCTATGATTTTAAGTAACCAAAATGTTAATATAAATAATACTCGTATTGCTACAATTCAACTTGGAGACACTTTAAGTTTGTATATTTATTACTTAGTGTGATAGAAAAAATTATATTTTAAAATGTTATATGATTTTTTTTTAGGTGCTAAAGGTGATGTGTTTGGTGCTCACTTTTGTTATTTAGCTATTCAGATACCGTTAGATTCAATTGAGTTATCTTCTAAGTATACTCTTTTGGGTATATCTTCTAACCAACATTTCAATACTATGGCTTCAAATCGTGCGATATTACTAACTAGTGCTTATGAGTTTGCCATGCGATTAAATATCAGCCATTTTCAAATCTCTAGTCTTTTGGTAATTGATAATGTTATTAATTATCTACGTATTAACTTAATTATTTTTACATAAAATTAATGTAATATTTTGTATTACTTATTTTTAGCCTTATAAATATTTGCTAGCGATTCGCTTAGCTGAGTGTGGTGAGTGTGAACACGCTTTACATCATTTGGAAGCTATTGCAATACAGGTGATCTCTTCGCCTCCAGGATTTGTGAATTTGGGATTTATTGCTAATATTGTAGAGTTAAGTACAGATTTGCATTTTATGCAAATATCAAATAATTTACCAGAAAATATAGAAACATTGGATTGGTTAGAAAATTTAAAACATATTTTGATGAATACTAGAAATGTAAGTATACATTATATATTTCAAATACTTTAAACATTTTTATTTGTCTATTTATTATTTCATAATGTTTTAGAACTCTGTAGATGATGTTTCACCAATGCAACAAATAGACAACTACCAGTCGCATCCAATATTACCTTCAGTTGTACCTAATGAACACCAAATTGTAAGAATTATATAAATTTTAATAGAATAAAATAATTTTAATAAGAATTTATAGGTTTCAGATACAAGCAACAATTATTCTATTGATCCACAAACATCTCAGATACCTTTACAAATTGTCCAACAGCCGCCTCCGACACAGAATAATTTTATGCCCAATATTCAACAACCAAATGAAATCCAACCACAAACATCTCAAAATGGTAAATTTATCAGCCAATAAGCTATAACCTATTTATTATAAAATTAGAGTTGTGATTTTTTTTATTCATTATTTCACTATATAATGTTTTTATAGCTGTATTTAAATATTTTACTTCATTACAGCATAATTATTTATACATAAATGTTGACAGTTAAGAAAATGGTGACAATTCCTAATACGGTAAGGATACCATTTTCATTACATCGGAATTGTCATAATTTTTGTAATTGATTAGGCATTATTATCACTCATCGTTTTCTTATTCTTAATTTATAATTATATTGTACACTCGAGATGGTCGTCTGGTCAATGTACTGGCCGGTGACAAATCGGCAATCTGTACCAACTAATTTTAAATCTATGAAATAGAAATTTATTTTAAATTATGTACTTATTTTTCTTCTTTTTTCTTTTGATATAAATTAGTTTTATTTCCTAATTCTAATTGGCTGTAGTTTTTTTTTTTATGAAGGAATGAGTTTTGGAGGCCTGAATTTCTAAACTATGTATACCTATGTTACCATGATAGACAATGGCTCAATAATATTATAAAACAAATGAAAATTTAATGAGTTTTTCAGTAGTATATTCAAAATTGTTGGGAAACGAAACAGTTTAGATGATATAAATGTTTTTATGAAGAAAATTAACATGGAACGTAAAAAAACACAAAAACTGTAAAATCTCCCTTAATATTCAGAATTAAACTAGAGAATTGGTTAAGAAAACTTTTTTTGTTATATTTAAGGTGTAAAAACATTTGAAGTTTGATACATTTATCGTGAAACACTTTATTAATTTACTGTGTAAATGTATCATTGCTTCATTAGGAAATGAGAACATGTATTAGGTAATAATATCATTTTCTCCCTTTATTAGGAATTGTAGTCATTTACTAGAAATTGTCATAATTTTCTAAATGTCAACATTTCCAGTAATAATATATATAAATTTACACAAACTTATAAATACTATACAGTATTTTTACTATCTACTATTTTAATCTAATCAAATGAACTTAATATTTATATTTGTTTTATTTAAATATAAAATTTACACCTATAAATATATATATATATATATATATATATATATATATATATATGTGTGTCTGTTTCTAAAATGGGTTGTCATTAATAAGAATTAATTTTTAGAATATTATTTTAAATGTAAAAATAAGTATATAAATGATATTTCTTGAAAAATTCTCATACGAATAGATGTGTGTAATTTTGTTTGTACTTTTTGCTTGGTGTAGCCAAAATAAAAAAAAATTAATATAATACATCAATTTATAAGATAAAATTAATTTTAAACTAAGTGTATTTGGCTTAAATAATTTTACAATTTATAACTGTATTAATTAATTGGGTATATTAAATGACAACAAATAAACTGCACTATTGATTAGTTGGCAACATTTTATTATATCAATTTTTTTTTATTTTGACTTCAATATGAAGCAACACCGAGTGAAAAGTGCAACAACGATTTATATAAGAATTTTGTTAGAAGTACCACTTGAGTATTTATTTTTATATTCAAGGCACTGTACTAAGAATAAATTATATAAACCTAGTTTTGGATATAAAACAAAAGTATAAAAAATATTGTCATTTGACAACTACACTAAGTTTACTTGGTAACATATACCATTTTAATAACAACTATCCCATGTTTTTATTTGTGTGTGTGTGTATAATTAATATTTATAAATATTATTCTTACAAATAAATTTATACTTGTTATGGTATTTTAGTACAATTTAAGAATAATATTATAAAACAAATTAGAATAATGTTAGGATGTTTGTTGAAATAGATATTTAAAAATGGCTTGATTAAACCACCAGTTACCTATATTTATGTAATAATGTATATAGTCCAATTAGATTTTATTTACATATGTATGCATATTTACTTAATAATATTTAAGTTGAAAATTAATGCTGTAATATTGTAAATCATTTCATAAAGATTAGAAATAAATAACTTATCACTAATCAGTTAGATTTTGTAGTATTTAGAATTATCAAGAATTCATAGAGTATTAATTTTAGTTTTAAAAGATTTTTATTTACAAGACTAAGTTAAAATATACTTGAAACCAAAAATATGAGAAAAAATATTAGAAGTACTTTTATTTACTACATTGTCTCTTTATCACTTGTTTTTATTCAATTTTTTTTAGTATGCATATTTTCAAAATTATAAGAATTCTTTTTCATCAAAATATTGATATATTTTTTGATCAACTTTAAAAGTTATATTTTAATCAAAGATGTGTGTAAGTATAACACAACATGTACATTTTTCTTATGACTGAATATAATATCAAAAAAAAAAAAAAAAAAAATAAGAATTAATTAATAGTTTTGTATACACCTACTCAATTTTAAATAAATGTTTGAGTATTTATAATAATTGTTATACTATATAACTAAGGCAGTAAAAGTTATTTTGTAATTTATTGACTATTAAATGTTTGTATGTATATAATATTATATTCTAGAACTTATAAATACTAGATAAATTCTAAATCCAACCCAGTCAGTCAATGTCCTGGATAAAATGTGTACATCAATAATTCTTTTTGAAGATAAAATCTTGTTGAATTTATGTCCATGTAGTATACAAATTAGCAATTGTTATTATATTTCATTAAATAGAATAAAATAGAAAAATATTTGTGCATTAAAGTATTTATAGTTTTCTTTTTCTTTGTAAAATTAACTTTAAAATATGTTAAGCAGTTTGAACATTAAATTCTTGTAATAAATGATATGGTTAACATTATTGTACATAGATCAATTCTTCTAGTTCTTCTGATTTAATTCCTTGCAAGTAGAGTTTGCAATACATGTTTTTGTTTTCCTCATCTACAAATCCATCGCCATTCCTACGTTCATTTTTTTCAGAAGGTGAAGTAATTACATCAATTTTGATATGTAATTCATTTCAAGCAATATATGGTTTTTTTTAGTTATATCTTATAATTATACTGAGTTTTAATGTATTGCCATAATATTGTAAACTTATTTCTATTAATATATGATTCATTCATATTAATGAAAAATATTGTAAATAGTTACTATTTTTGCTGTAAAATTAATCCATTTATGTGTTATATAATTTACATCTAGTGCCTTGCAAGAATTTTCAAACTTAATGTAATAGGACAAATGGAATTTGTACGTTTACTCTCTATCATGATGAAACTAACAATAAATAAACAATTTTGTTATTTAGAATATCAGCCATACTTTGTTCCTCCACCTATGGATACAGTAGAAGACATAACCATTCATAATAATCCAAATGAAATGACTACAGAAATATCAACAATCACTCAAAATCTCCCGGAAATATCAACAGGACCAACATTTGGATATTTTGAACGTCAAATGGGTGAACTAGAGCCAAAAGTATGTTGTTAAATATATTGATGGCATTTTTAATATTATAACATATTTTGATTTGCTTTTTGTTAGGCCTCAGCAGCTACTAGTGCAAATAAATCGCCAGTAAAAAAAGATGCTGACTCTAAACGCCATCAGCCTAAAGAAAAGAATTCATGGCTTGGTGGATTAACTAAATTATGGAAGCCTTCTAATAATGTAGAAGTAATAAAGTTAAAGAATCAATAGTTATTTCATTTAATAAATAAATAAAATGTTTTCATTACAGTCACTTGATGAAAATATTTTTAATGAAGAAACAGTTCCGCAAGCCCCTCCTATGGATTCGGAATTAATGTTCAACCCAGTGGCTAATAGTTCCCCTGCCAATCCAAATAATCCAATCAATACTCAAATTAAAAATCAACGCAAACGAGGTAACTAAAATATATTCTAATAAATCATTAAATATATGAAATATCTCTTATAATAATAAAAATAAATAATATAATAGGTCTTGCCTATTCTATCTTTATACCTCATGATGAACTTTGTTTTTTTGTAACTGGTCGTAATTAATAAATACACTTTTTATTATATAATTACAGGCAAGACCTATATTTTTATATATATATATGTATTATTATTAGAGATGTTTAATAGTATTTAATAAATTATGTAAATATATTTAATAATATGTTGTCATAATTACACGAGTATTAACTACTAGACATTATTTATTTTGTTTTATATATTTTTATATCTAAAATAATCTTCAAGATTTAATTAATTTGGTCAATTAACGAAATATATAATAATGCTACTTGAATTATTTTTCCAGGAAAAGATATGTATGTAAATGTTATGAGCTGCAGTAAACCTGCAGAAAATATATTAACATTAGATTCAATTCCTCGAACAAATCATACATCCACAACTTTTTACAATCCATCGCAAGGATAAATGTTTTTGTTAAAATCCAATTTTAATAACAATAATTAAAACAATATATAAATTTCAACATATTGATACTATCTATTCTATATTATTCATTATGAACGTAAGAAAAGTTGGGATTCTCTGTTACTATTTTTTTTCATTTTTTAATATTTGTTTTATATAATATGTTAACAGTATTCTATGTATTATTTGTTAAATTCCTAATTATTCCAATTATAGTTTTTGACCCAAATTTAATGTTACTTAGTTATCGCATAATTTGTTTTATACTATAGGCACGTAGCTATTACATTTATATACAATTTGATGGATTTTTGTTTATTGCGGGTCTTTAATTCTATGTATGTGAATTATTTTATAGGACGGAATATTATACACAGCTCTATTATAATTTTTTTGTAAATTTACTATTTGTTAAATAAGTTATACATTTTTATTTTGTTGGTTGGGATGTTATTGTAAATGTATGTTTATGTATAATAAAATTATTATTTATATTTTTGGAGATTTAATTCAATAATAAAAATAATTATGTCATCAGATTACACACTTGCATAAAATAATACATTGTTATGCATTGATAACTAAAATGTGTGTATTGTTTAGATTTAGAGTGATTGTGACTTGTGAGGATTTATTAATTTTAACATGACAATGTGTTAAAATATTTATTTTTTTGTGCCCGTCATCACGCTTTCAACTAAATAGATGAATTGTTCTTGTTTTCAACTTCAGTTTGAGTTCCACTTTCACTCTAAAGCAATCACTCATTGGTTTGAAATTTAAAAGATCAATTCACCAATATCAATATCTCATTTGACTCAGATCTTCAGCTCTTTATATTTTTTCTTAGTTTACAACTGTAGAGTTTGTGCGATAACAAGTCTTAGTATTTTAATATTTTTAGACCGTTATTTATTATAAAAAATATATTCTGTGGTGTTTGCCAATGCTTTTTGAAGAGAAATATTCATGGTTGGAAGTTGAAGGTTATAGGTTCAGAAGAGTTCAACAATTCAAATATTTAGGCATTATATTAACTCAACAGAACAAAATATATCGTGAAGCAAAGGCGAGAATTTCAACCGGAAAAAAGTGTTACTTCAAGCCGACAAAGCTACTGTGATTTAAAACACTTAGATCAAATTTAAAAATTAAAATATATCTGACACTAATAAAACCATTAGTATCTTATGGATTAGGAAACTAAAAGAAATATATCAAAGCCCGAGTATCGTGGAATATATCACCATGAGCCGGACGACTTACATAAGCGGGACTCGCATGGCACAAGGATTGTTGTTAAGAACACTGCTAGAAAATTATCCACAAGGAAAAAGACCACTGGGATGCCCAAGATTATTATGGGAAGACAGGGTAAAAGAGGACGTTGAAAGAGTAAAACCAAGAAAAGACTGGAAGGTATTATGTAATCTAAGGTAAATACTAATGCCTTATTTCATTTGGTCATTCTATTACCAACTGTTTGTATAATTAATATACATTTGAATATTCTTTGCTCAAGTGTAATGTTTAATTGCCAAAAAAGTAATGGATCATATAACATATCATATAATAACATCAATTTATTTCCTTCAAAAATAAATGCTTTTATAAAACATATATTACATAAAATGTACTTAAAATGTATATCATACTAACTTCTAGTTGTTATATATAATATTTTGATTTTTGAAACAATAATTTATTATGGCACAACAACAAAAGAAACTTAACAACTTATAGTATTTTATGCGCAGGTCTTTGAAATATTATTATAAACAACAAATCAAAATATTAAACTAAAAAATATATCAACAGGTAAATAATTGTAAAAAAAATAATAAATATAAACCGTTTTCAACTTAAAGTTATGTATACATTATAATTTTGAAAATTTCCAGTTTATAATAAATTGTTCAAAATTATTGCTTATGTTTATAGCTTGTTTTTTGGTATTTAATAACATTTTTAAACTCAAGCTCAGTCTTTTGATAAATTGACTAATTTAATTGAATAATTTATTATTTGTTAAGAATTAAAAATATATTAATTTACAAATAAAACCATAAATATTTATTGTTTTAAATTAAGTTCTTAATAATGTAAGATATGGTAAATAATTATTTATCTAACAATAGTAATTACAATAAATATTAAATATAAATACATGGTTCAATCATTTGTATATATGGATACATTAACATTTTACTCTAAAACTTAATACATGGCTGTATAAAATCCATAAGTATTTATAACTTATATTAAAATAAAAATAAAAAATTACCATGTATTTACCAATTGTTATTAACATGTATGTATAAAAAAAACAATAGTATTGGAAATATTTTTTAGAACTAAGATATGTATGATGTAATTCAGCTCATTAAATTTTTATAACGATATGTTGTCAAATAAGTTGATAATGTAAAACTTAACCAAACTTATTAGGTAATTATAAATATAATAGTACCTAATATTTAATAAACAATATAACTTTAATTGATGATTTTTAAAGTTCCAAACTGAGCAATGAGTTCTTTTTAATAATAACCATTATTAAACCAGGCGTTTCTGGTTCTAAATACCTGAAACGTGATTTCATGGGTTTAATTTAAGTTTGTGATTTAATATTTAAAAATTGAATCTTACATTAATCGTCTATTTTCCAGTCTCTGGATAACAACTGGTTTGATACGAGCTATACCTTTGGGACTGTGTTTTCCACGCCCTGTTATAATCGTTAATTGCCTACCTCTACTGTAACATCCAAAGGGTTTTTTCAAATATGAAATATGATTATCCAAGTATATGTCCAATGCTAGAATAGCATCATTAACCTAATACAATACATAATTAAAAAAGGTTATATTTTAAAGTCTTCACTGGGTTTGACTACCACAGGGCTTCTTTTTTTTATATTTAGCATAAAGTACCCAATATCATTGGATTCAATGGAAGAAAAAATTTGCTCAAAGTCAAATTCAGCGTTACCTATCCCAAAGGACAAGACCCAAATTTAGATCAAGATTTTTTTTTATGAGCTATATGTAAATTATAAGAATATTATCATAATTTTAACTTTAGTTGTTTAAGGTAATTACAATTTTTAATATTATTTCAAAAATTAATTATGAATAATTTGTTGATACATTTTCGTATGAAATATTATCAAGTTACAAGTATTGTATTAAAAATAATTGCATTATTATTATTATTAATATTGTAAAATAATAAACTAAGGATTTTTCTAGTCGAGTAAAATAGTAAACCACCACATCAATATTGTTGAGAAAAAACTGAGCCGAGGGTTTTTATTGAAATTTTTAAGCCACTTGGTTATGACCAAACCCAGTGAGAATTTGCTTTAGTACAAATGTTTTAAACAATTATTACTGGAAAATGATGTAAATCTAAGGTAGTACTCTCATTTTGGTTAATCATATTTTCTATTTCTTTAGTTCTAGCATATTTTTCATTTTGTTTAGATTCTTCTGCCTATACAATGAAAAGAATTATATAATTAATTATATCTTCAAGAATTAAACGTATATAATTACTCTGTCCAGATAATACGCAGTTACTGCAGGATGTATTTTAGTGCTTAGTGATTGGTTAGCTTTATTTAGAAACTGTTGTTTTAACTGTGAGTGTTTTAGAGCTTCTTGTCCATGGTTTTGATTACAATTGGAAACGTCACTTTGTACTTCATTGAAACAATTTTCTTTGCCTTCCTTTATTGAATAAATATTATATATTATCGTATGGTAAAATAGAAAATATTTGTGTATACATTTAAATATAGGATATAACATAAATCAAAGTACTTTAATTAATATTAGTCAATGAATGAGTATGAATAATAACTACCATATTTGAATAATCTTGGTTTGATAAACAGCTACCTCTAGACGCCTTAGTTAAAGCATTACACGATTCCTTAAAATAAAAATAAATATTAAAAGGCTGCAAAGAACATCATTTTACATATTTACTTGAAACTTATAATCATTGGCATGCAAAACCTCCTTAATAAGTTTAGAGTCTAAATTTTTAAATCTTTCGGACAGTAATTTTTGTGATAAGACTGCAGCAAATGTAGGTTTACCCTGTCAAAAAATATAATTTTAAATGACTTACTAATGATTAATAACTTGATTATATTGAGCACACATTAAATTAAGTCTATATATATATTTGTGAGTTGATCATAGAGATATTTAATATCTTATAATAATAATATAATTATAAATATAATCTTATAATTATAAGAAATTATACTTACAGAATTAGAATTCGAAATATTAGATAGTGACTCTTTACATTCCTCTTGTAATTTTCTAGCCAACATTTCATCTATTGGCATCATAATATTAAAATAAATGAAATAATGAAATTGAATTGTTTAATATAAATTCCAGTAAATATACTTTTTTTTTATAAATGTTCTAAGCGATGAATCTAGTTTTACTTACAACAAAAATTTTACCATTTTAAAGGTAATAAAAAGCTCAAAAAGTTTCGTCTAGCACATCTGTAGACAAATTTTATTGTAAGCCAGTAATTTTTGAAGTATAATTTCTCAGCAGTTTTAGAGAAAACAAAAAAAACTTGAAGCTGTTAATTCTAAACTGTTTCTAATATTTAAATTCAAAAATACAACACTAATATATTGCACCAAGATTATTGAAGCTAATCAAGCAATTCTGTGTTTATTGCAGGCTAGAATCTTAGACAAGATATTATTTTAAACAATAATCACTCATTTTCAAATGATTTGTTTTAATTAAAAACCAGCTATATTTTAACAATAATTTACTACATTTCTCTCTTTTAAATTTATATTGTTAAACCAATTGTACTTTGAATAAAATGTTTAAATCAAATTAAATATAGTACAGATGATATATAAATATTTTTTAAATACTCCACAAACATAAATAATTATTGTATAGTTGAGTTGTAATGCATATAAAACATGTAATTATTATTATCTCTTTCAAAAAGTTTTTTTATACGATTGCCTATTTTGATATGTTTTGTTTTCATTTTTATTGAGTAAGCTTTTTAACCACATAACAATTTATTTATCAGAACAGTTAATCTAGAACAGTTAATTTAGGAATACATTACGTCACATTTTGTATTAATTATGAAATGTAATTTAGATAAAATATTTTTTCTCAATTAAAATATCTAATAATAATATAAAGATATAAACACATTTTTTAATATATTAGATTAAGAATATTTCACTACATCACACTGAACATAATAATAAGCTTAAATAAAATAATATAAAAGCATTCTGGTAAAATTATAAACAAAACACATTTTCAATATACTACAAAAATAAATATTATTTACCTTGCAAAATGGCTTCTTGTTCATGAATATCAGGTACATTTGCAATCAAACAATAATAAAGTTCTTCAGCTAACTTTTCAGGTAATTTTACAGATATTGGTAATGTGCTTTTACCTGAATCAAGAAATAAGAGTTAACATTATTTTTTTATTACATGTATAATAATTAATAAAATATATGTTTGGTTAGAAAATATCAATACTTTTTTTATACTTACTGAGATTAGAAGAAAAGTCACCAAAGTAGTCACATAATTGGGCTAATACAGAAGTATCCATAACCAACTGAACAAAGTTTCCTTTAATATTGTTTTTAGATACCAAGTCTTTTTCAATACAATCAGGTGTTGATGGCAAATCAGCAGTACTTGTTATATTTTGGTTCTCTTTAAATTTTTTTATTTTTAATAATTGATCAGAGTATAATGAATCTCCAAATGTAAATTTATTTTCAATATTTTTTCTCAAATCTAAATTTAAGCTAATATTATTTATTGGTAATTTTTTGTCCTTTGAACACATAACTTTTTTCCCTTGCTTTTTCTTTTTACCATAAGTTTCCTCAAAACTTTTACTTTCAATCAAACTCAAAGTTTTTGAAGGTGAATTTGAAGAAGTAATGGGTACATTATTATCTTGTATGTTTTTTTGTCTTAACTTTTGAATAGAGTTTCGAACTTCAATGCTGTCAATAAAATTATTTTCTTCAAACCGAATGAAACTTTGTAACTGTTGCTTTGATATATTGTGTCCAGACTCAAATAACATATCTAAAATCCAATCAATGTTTCCTTCACATTTATCAAACAATTCAAGTATTAATGAGCAAACATTTTCTGGGAATTGTTTATGAAGTTCATCAAAATTTGGTTTATGCATAACTCCTGTAAGGTCATTAGTTGTTGTACTTTTATCTAATTTTCCATCACATGTACTTTGAATACTATCATTTCCTTCGTTAATGTTTCTAATTATTCCGAAAACAACAAAACTGCTATATTCTTCTTCAGGTATTTCATTTAAGACTCCCATAAATAAGAAATCATTTTCATATGTGTTGACAGATTTATTGGTATAATTTGAAGCTTCTTCAAAAGAAGATGAAGACTGGCTATCTTCTTCATCTATATCAGAAATGTCATGAGACAGACTTTCAAGATTATTTATTACAGGTTCTTTTATTTCTTGTACCCCATCAGTAACCCAAGGGTCTTCATCACTACTATTAAACATAGTGCAAGGGGATTCTTTTTTATTTTGATCAAGTTCTTGAGATATAGATAAGTTACTAAAATGTTCATTAATCTCAAATGTAGGTTCATCAATTACTTTTTTTTCATCTAAAAGATTTTCACAAAGCTGATACTTTTTTGAATTGTTTGATAATTTAGGGGGTTGATTTTTCTTATTGTACTTAAATTTAAATCTAGTTAAAAGACTATCAACATTAATATTATGCTCATATCGATGAAGCATTCTCATTATTCCATCATACGGTACATTGTGTACATTTCTTTTGACCAATTCCATTGCCTCCCATGCCCATTCACTGGTGGGTTCAACAATTTCAATCCAATAACCACTGTTTACAGCTATTTTAAAATATTTTTCCATTTCCCAAGCTTCAGTATTTGTATTATCAACAATAACTGGAGTTTTTTCACATAAAATTGCTTTTTGTACATTTTCATAGGTCCATTGATGAGCATTGATTAATTTAGATCTATTAAATTTTATAGCACCTGTGTGTTTATTTATAAAAAACTTATCGGCACTGAATATAAATTCATCAACATTCGCGTTTTTATGACACATTTTTACAATATTAGTTGCTTTATAAGATTTCCCACTACCTGGACATCCTCTCATTAGCACCATAACTTTATAATTTTTCGATACTAAATATAATATTCTATCAATTGGAGATTTAAGTTTTGATAAATGTTCCCTATCAATAATTTCAGAGCAATTTAAATCAGTAGATACAGCCATTTGAATTTCCTCTTCATTGGGTGACAAAAGTACATTTTGTACAGGATCTGTAGTTTTTGTAATCTCTATAAGATCTCGATATGCTAGTAACACTAAAGATAAAAAAAATACCCCAAAAATTAAAAATAAATTCAAGGCCAAAAACAACAGTTTTTGTAACTTAAATTTAACAAACACCTATTGTCATTATTTTTTTAAATTTAATATTAATTGAGATCAATCTAAACTCAATAATAATTCATACATTTTTATTAAAATATATTTAAATAGAAGACATATTTTTCTCCTCTAGTTTTTAAATTAAGAATATTTTTTATAGCCTTAATATATTATACCTAAACTAAAGACATTTTTCGTAACTAATGAAAAAGTGAAGCTCATAAAAAGATGGTCCATGTTAAGATAGAATTTATATAGACATTGAAATATTAAGAAGCAAAATGAAGCAAAATGTACCACAAAAATACATGTAGTTTACAAAAAATAGAGTTAACTAAAAGTATAAATAATAAAAAAAAATATTAGTTAAACAACGAATTATAAGATTATGGTTAAAAAAAAGTGTTCTGTGAAAAGTAATTAACATAAAATTAGAAAAAATAAGAACTAAAAATCTAACTATCCCAAATAACCAATGATTTAAAAAAATTTTAATTTAATTTATAAATACACTGAAACAATAACCAATTCATTACTATATTCAATTTTAATATCAAAAATGTCCAAGATGTAACTTTTATAATATGAATAAATGTTTTTAAACATATTTTTTATTCTTAATTTATAATAAAGGTAATAATTTCTAAGGAACAAACTTACAATTATTATTTCTGTTATCTATCACCATTTCAATTACATCATGATCAACATGACCTGTGAATAATTTGAATAAATCTTCTTTAGTATTCATACAACTCCAAGTCATTTTTGATGTGGATGAGAGTGACATCTAAAAACATATTATTTTTATAACATAAATCAGTTATTTTACTACATTGTTATTAATTATAAATTACTTTAACAATATTAGTTTAAATATTTTTAATGATCAACAAAACTGAGTGAAAAAATACATGAAAATCTATAGATATTAATATAAGTATTGCGAACAAATTAGATAATAGAGAATTCTCAAGTATAATAGCAGAGATTATTGAATCTAAGGCAAATAAATAAAATATATATTTTTTTTTATAACATTAAGAACTTGTCAATTTCAATGTTTAGATTTTGAAGTATATATAAGATTAATTATTATCATTTATCTTCGGAACTTCTAAATAATAATAATATTAAAACCACAAATATATTTAAATATAATAATTTTTATAAATATATATAATCTGTGATTAAAACCAATCGTAATGATTACATTACTCTTGATGGTATTAAAAATTGAAAGATGTACTAACTTTGTTTCGACTTGAAATTTTTGTTCTGTTGGAAATTTTGAATTTCGGTCATTAATTACGGTAATTCTTTGAAAATGTCATGTTGTTAACGATAATAAAATATATTACATTTAAGTACAATAAATTAATAACTAGTCTATTCAGTTTCGTTTATAGAGATCATTCTGAATTCGTATTTCGCAAATAAACACTTATAGCAGGTTTCACAACAACTGCGACTCGACGCTAGCGCGCCTCGTGGTGTTTTTTCATCAGGGTTTCTAAAGCTAGCGCGTAATAATCTATTTTTTTAGCTTGAGAGTGAATATCTACTGAATGGTAAGACATTTTTAAATAAATTAGCGGTACATTAAATAAACATACCCATAACCCAGCTGCTCTTACCATTTGTTTCGAAAAAACGCACGCTATTTATTTCCTATCCTAGATTGAGAACCCCTGGTTTGAGACAAAACCGCCACGAGGCGCGCTAGCGTCGAGTCGCAGTTGTTGTGAAACCTGCTATATATTCTGTTTTCTATAGTTCACTCTATTCTTACTTGCTGATAACCCGCAACACGTGTCTACGCAGTTAGAAATACAATGATACAATAAATTACAATAATTTCGAGTGAATTAAATGACCTTACTGTATTCAAAAATAAAATACACATTGAACAATGATATAGAATAAGAATCTGTTTAGTGTTATCAATAAACCGATAATTTGATGTTTATTATTGTTTTGTTATTTGTTTGGCGACCCAATGTGTCTACATTAACAAAACATAATAATACTGTTTTTGGTTTGGTGTGAACAATACTACAACTCAAATAATCACACGGCTTTTGCACACTATACATTTAATTACAAATTAATTTTTCAATCGAATCGAATATGATTATTTGTTAATTTGTATGTTAAATTATTTCCGGGTTTATAATTACTTTTAATTTAAAGATTTTAAAAATGAATGGTGAAATGAATAACAACGAAATAGCTTTACCGGTTCATTACCAGCAGATCATTCAATCTTTTAATATCGAACCGTATTTGAACCATGTAGAGAACATTTTTAAAACACCTCTTGGGTAAGTAATATTGAGCATAGACTATAAAATCCATATCCAATGGTTAAGCAACTAAATAACTGTTTTAAAATATATAATGTGTATTTAGTACTATTACGAATAGTATTCATAGAACTAAAAGTTAATGACGTCCAATTATTAAGCTCTATGAATACTAATCGTAATAGTACTACATCACACATGATGCATTTTAAAACAGTTATTTAGTTGCTAAACCTACCTTAGAATTTAAATAATGACTTATTCACATTTTTCAGTGAGGATTCAAGTGATACAGATTTGGATGGTGATTTTAGTGATCTTGAAACTCCAGAAGGTAAGTTTTATTTTAAACTTTTTAATATGATTAATTAAATTTTATGCTCAATTATATAATTAGTATTGTTTGAATTGCAGAACAAATTGCTGACCGTTCTCGTTTTTACAATTTATCCAATGTTGGTGATGATCGGTTATGGTTACAAAATCTCCTCTTAGATAATAACGATTCAGATGATCCTGATGATACAGTAACAGAAGAAGATCTACAAGATATGTTAAAACTACATTTGTATAAAAAAAAGTGCCAACAACAATTTCTTGCCGCTAAAAATGTAATTTTATTTATTTAAATAATTAATTAAATTAATAAATATTTAATTTAAAAAAATTTGCCAACTTTATTCTTATGCAAATATGTCATGTATTTGTAGTCATCATACAATTTAGTTTGCAATTGTTTTTAAATTGGAAGTTTTCATTATTTATTTTTAAGTTTTTGAATAGTAATTATTGCGATAATAATGATAAATTATTGAAATATGTTAAATATAAATTTTCTAAAGATATAAGTATTTATTAATAAATCTCATATAACTTATAAATTTACAGAAAAATCGCTGTCGTTACTATAGTTCTGGTTTATTATCTAATTTTGATAAATATCAAACCAGAACAGAAAAAAAAAATGTACAAAAGTCCAAAGCATCTAATGTTAAACACAGACATAAGGTACATATAAAACATTATTTTTAAGTTACAGTTACAATTGTGAATATTATATATTAGTATATACTTATCCTTTTTTTTGTATGAACATAGAATTCTGACAGTGATAAAAAACTTACAAAAAGGAAGACACGATCATTGAGTCCCACAGCTAAAACATTAAAACTTGAAAAGAAAAAAGCCCTATTAGAAGCTAAAACAGCTCAAGTTATATTTATGAAGAGGAAAAAATTATGGTTACATATGTCAAAAAAAGAAATGGGAAAAGTAATAACAAATAAATTAAATATTTTTTACTTTCAGTTTTGTAAATTTATTATCAAAAACTCATTCATTTTTAGGTTCATAGAATGAAAAATAATAATCATAAAGAAATATTGATAACTTGTCGTCGGACTGCGCAGTCTTGTATGAAACATTTGCGTCAAAAAGCCATTCAAGTAATTTCAAAATAATTTTAGCTATACAATTTATCAAGTTAATAATTAATTTTTAGAGCCAAAAAAATATGAAAGAAAATGTTTGGCGAGCAAAACGTTTAACAAGAGAAATGTTATCGTATTGGAAACGTTATGACCGCAATGAACGTGAAACACGTAAAAAACAAGAAAAAGAAGCTGAAGAACAAAGGAAAATGGATGTGGAGCTAATGGAAGTAAATAAAAGTTTTGTTTTAAAATATTAATCTACTTAATTATTACACATATAGTCTTATACTTTACTATTGAAATTATTTAAAGGCGAAACGTCAACAAAGAAAATTAAATTTCATAATCACTCAAACAGAGTTGTATGCACATTTTATGTCAAAAAAACTTGGACAAAGTACTGCTGAAGAGCAACTTCGGATTCTAAATCAATTAGATGAAGAAAAAATACCTAGATTGATGAATCTTGAAGATTATAATAGGTATAATATTATAACTAAAAAGTGTGGACTGCATTAAATAAAATTACTCATTTAGTTTTTAATAACTTAAATAATAAAAATTTTCAAAATATATTTTTAGTCAAATATAATATAAGTGAATTAATATAAATAACTTTAAATTATTCCAGTCAGAGAATTCACAAAAATATCCATTATATGTTATATATAAAGATTTCAGTCCATTATCCTATGAGTGTTACAGCAAATATCCCATTTTAACTACTACATAGACATTCTAAGAAACTCATGAACACATTCTTTTAAAACATGCTGACCTCAAAATTCTTACCATAACTAATATAGCAAAATTATACTTGCTTTAATTACTGTTTGAATAATCATGACAATCATTTAATTTCTTATCTGTCATCCAATATTACTCCAGTAACCTCTTTGTTTAGCCAATAATATCTTCTAATATATTGCTCATCATTTATTTTTTATAACTCCTATCAAAGTACTTAGTATGTTTTTTTTTATTTGATACCATCAAAGGTTTTTTTAATTCACTGATAATTTTTATCTTTCAGATGCATGTAGTAGATTGTATAAATATAAGTTTAAATTATAATTATTACATTTTTAATATTTTATTTTTATTTTTTATTCATATATCCTAATTATTGTATTTTAGTGACGCATATAAGAATATAGTAATACAAAACACTAAAAAGGCATTGGAAGCTCAAATGAAACAATCTAATGAATTTTATGATCCAGAATTTAAAATGTATGCTCCTCCCCCTAATGAAGAAAGACCGCAGCCTCAAATATTTCAGGGCAATTTGAAACATTATCAATTAAAAGGAATGAATTGGCTTGCAAATCTTTATGATCAAGTACAATATTTTTTCTAATAGATTTAATAACTAAATAAATAAGATGTAATGACAATAATATTTCATGTTTTTAACTTTTAGGGAATTAATGGAATATTAGCAGATGAAATGGGATTAGGGAAAACAGTACAGTCTATTGCATTTTTATGTCATATTGCAGAAGCATATCGTAAGTTGCTTACTTTTTTTTTTAAAAATATATTAATTTATATTTTTAATTTTTACACAAATATATAAAGTTATAAAACTATAAATACATTTATTATTTTATTAAACTATATACATTTTATTGCGCCATTATTGATCATTTAGTAAAAATTGATATTTGATCTATATTTCTTATGAATACACTTATAATGATTTCTGCCACTGCTAAGCAAATTCAATTGTGTTAATAAATATATAAATTTGATTGATGACATTATAAAAATGTATGTATGTTTGTAAATTAATCAAATTATAATAGAATACAAATTGCTTCTATATTACAGGTGTATGGGGTCCATTTTTAATTGTATCTCCATCATCTACTCTTCACAATTGGCAACAAGAAATAGCTAGATTTGTTCCTGCTCTAAAAGTTGTACCATATTGGGGAAGTCCGCAGGTAAAAATTTGAATAGTAATATTCATCCTACTTTATACTCAATGCTGAAAAATAGTAAATTACTCATTAATAAAACTTTGTTGTAAATGTTTTACAAATAATCCATAAATATGCTTTTTTTTAAAAAAAAATTAGGTATCCTTAGTTAGACATTTTTTAAACTATTGAATAAAGACATAAAAATTCAGTAGTTCCTGAGCCTTTGAGTTTGTGATTCATAATGACAATTATTTTTCCTTATATTGTACTTTAAATATTTAATTTACCAATTTATTTAGGAAAGAAAAATTTTGAGGCAATTCTGGGATCAAAAAGGAATCAATACTCAAGAAGCTAGTTTTCATATAGTCATTACAAGTTACCAATTGATAGTGAGCGATTTTAAATATTTCAATCGCATAAAATGGCAATATTTGGTTCTTGATGAAGCTCAAGCTATCAAGAGTACCAATAGGTATTATATATAAAAGTTTTGTTGTATATTAAATTTTATTAATTATATTTTGGTTATTTCAGTGTACGTTGGAGATTACTCCTAACATTTAGGTGTCGTAATCGTTTGTTGTTGACTGGTACACCCGTTCAAAATAGTATGGCTGAACTTTGGGCTTTGTTACATTTTATCATGCCAACAATGTTTGATTCTCATGATGAGTTCACGGAATGGTTCTCTAAAGATATCGAAAGTCATGCAGAAAACAAAACAGGAATTGATGAAAGTAAGAATAAAATATTCATGTACAATTTTGTAATTAAATGTATTTCTTATTTGTATAACCAATAAATAATAATAAGTTATTGAGTAATTTAATTATTATTAAAATAATAGAAAAGTATGATAAATATTTAATAATACATATTCAATTAACAAGCCAATGATGATAAAACTATTATTATTTCTTACACAATTGTTTAAATATCTTTTATAAATCAAAACTTTTATTTCAGAACATTTATCCAGATTACATTTGATTCTAAAACCATTTATGTTACGTAGAATAAAGAAAGATGTTGAGAATGAGTTATCTGACAAAATTGAAATTTTGATGTACTGTCCTCTTACTTCTCGCCAAAAAATGTTATATTCTGGTAACACTATAACCTTTATTTTATTTTAATGATATAGACTATAAATATAATTGATAAACTAAATATTATTTCATGTTTGATTTGAAGCACTGAGGAAAAAGATTCGTATTGAAGATTTATTACATTCGGCTGGTTCATATCAATCTTCACCAAATGTAACATCAAATCTTATGAATTTAGTTATGCAATTTCGAAAAGTTTGTTTACTTTTATTTTACTTTAATATCAATAAAATTGTATAGGTTAAATATTAATTAATTTTCATATTTTCAGGTTTGTAATCATCCTGAATTATTTGAAAGAAGAGAAGCCAGATCACCTTTTTTTTTCCACCCAACAGAGTTTATTGTTCCTAAGCTTATTTATTTTGATAATTCAGTTAAATATAATTTTTTAAGTAAACAGCATTTACTCTCTAATAAATTTTGTATATATAATGTTGAACATGTCCAACATAGTTGTTTTCCTTCCACAAATAATGGTAAATTATAATTAATTTTTAAGTAGTTGAATTAAAAATTACTGATATTTTGAATGCATTTGCATTCAAAATTATATTATTTATATAACATTTGCAAATTATTGTTAATTTTATATTTCTAGATAATTCAAATGGGTGCACAACATTTTGCTTTAGCAGGCTTTTAAAATTATCAGCTACTGAACTTTTTCAAATAACGAATGGTGGATTATTTCATAAGTAATATTTTATATTATGTAATTTTTCTCCCCTTTGTTAAAGTTAAGTAATATAAAAATTGTTCATTATTATGTTTTTAGAATACTTTATGTTTTAATACAACAAAAAGTTAATAATATGATGAAAGAAAAAAATTGTTGGGATAAAAACAGCATATTATGGCCATTTATTGAAAAACATATACCAGAACAGTTCAAATTTATTACTCCCATTGTGAATACTTGTGTTATTACTCATACAACTCATATTCATCACTACATGAATGAAACCATGGAACACAAATTACACCGCATTAAACGAGTATAAATCATTAAAAAGTTAAATATTAAATTGTTATTTAATACCATTTGTTATTCAGGCCAATTCTGATATGAATATAACAATGGACAACATCATTGTTGAAAATAAATCATCGGATGTCTACAAACCTAGACCATCACAAATATATTTATGTCAACCAACACAACTGCCATCATTTATGTATTTTTACTATCCAAGAATAACTACTAAAGGCCGTCAGTTATGGGTGCCTGGTAGTAGATCAGCTGCATATGTCTGGCATCGGCACGAGTCTTGTGATTCTACAGAAGGAAGTAGTTTAATATTTAATGGCGATTCAAATTTCAGTCATAATTATTGGTCATGTGAAAACTTTGGAGGTTTGAATGCTCTAAAACCTCAAAATGGATGGTTCAATATTAGTATACCTGGTAATGTTCAAATATTTTTATTTTTTTTTTAATACCAATAGCTTTTATTTATTTTCATTTTTAGATAAACAAAGTTTGGTTACTGATTGTGGAAAATTGACAATATTGGATAATTTACTGACACAGCTAAAACAAGAAAACCATAGAGTTCTTATCTATTCACAAATGACAAGAATGATTGATATTTTAGAGGTATTTCAAACAAATAGTCTTGATAACTAATATTTATTCATACAACATAATTTTCAGGAATATATGTGGTATAAAAAATTAAGATATATGAGACTTGATGGTTCATCAAAAATATCAGAAAGAAGAGATATGGTTGCTGATTTTCAAAATCGGTAAGTAATTTTTATTATTTAAAATTGAATAGTTAAAAATGTAGTGTAAATTTAATTAAATGTATTATATATTTAATACATTTTCAATATTGTTTAATATATCAAACAAAAAAATTAATGTTTTAACTAAACTTATATATTTTTTATTATTGTGTAGCTCTGACATATTTGTCTTTTTATTGAGTACGCGTGCCGGAGGACTTGGAATAAATTTGACAGCTGCAGATACTGTTATATTTTATGATAGTGATTGGAATCCTACAGTTGATCAACAAGCAATGGATCGAGCTCATAGACTTGGCCAAACTAAACAGGTTAGTCTTTTTAATAAGTACATATGTTTATATTTAATGAAAAATGTCGATATGTAATTTTAGGTAACAGTGTATAGGCTTATTACCCAGAACTCCATTGAAGAACGGATATTACAAAGAGCCAAAGAAAAGAGTGAAGTATGTAAATTTATATTTTATGAAATTTTAATTTACTAAATTTAAACTTTTTATTCAAAGATACAAAGGATGGTAATTAGTGGTGGAAATCTAAAACCTGATACATTAAAACCAAAAGAAGTTGTATCATTACTTTTGGACGATGATGAAATTGAAACCAAATGTAAGCTTTGGAAAAAAACATTAATATTTTATTATAAAATGTAAAATAAATATCTTATATAAACTAATTTAGACCGTCAAAAACAAGAAGAAAGAAGACAATTAGAAGAAACAAGAGCTGAGGGATTTAAAGAAAAAGATCGAAAACGAAAAACAGATGTTAAAATAATTGAAAGTTCTCCAAAAATAAAAAAAGAAGAGATATCAACTGCAGATGAACTGGAATTAAGTCCTCACAGCGAAGTAAATTTTCCATTGAATTTTAATAAGTTGAGTCCAGGGTTTTTATATTAATTTTTAATTTTTTGAACAGAGTAGTTTTGCTCAAGAAGAAACTGGTAGCGAAACAACTATTGAATGTGATGATTCTCCAACAAAATCATCTCCAAGTAAATAGATGAATTTTATTTTATTAGAATACTTTTTTAATACTATATACTACATATATATTTATTTTTAGAAACGCCCACTTCTACTACTAAACGTGGTCGAATGGGTCGCAGAAATACTACACCGCTACCACCGGGTCTTGGTAAATTTAATCATTTATCAACATCCAAGTTCTAGAAATTTCATCCCACATAGATATTTAAATAATTTATTTTATTTAAATATTTTAGTTTTCGGGGATGAAAGTTCTAGAAAAAAAAGAATAATTTCATCAAAACGAGGTCCAGGTCGTCCGAGACAAAGGACACCAGTTCCGACCACTTTACTTTTGAAAAGTACACCAAAATAATCTTAACTAAAAATTTCATGATCAAAACAATGTACTTGCAGTTTTTTTTTTTTTTTCATATTGTTAAATTTTTAGTTCAAAAGTGATTGTAACAAATAAATAATTTTGTTAAATCGCTATGGAAATTTAATAAAAAAAAAAAAAATTTTAATGATCAATTGAAAAATGTTTTATATGTAAAATATGTATGTATATAGTTTTGTATATAAACATTGCATATTTTGCATAATTTTCTTCAGTTTTGCTGTCAGTTTGTTCTGTCTATTAAATATGTTATTAGAAAAATAAATACACCATTGTACTCTTTATAAAGACATCAATTGAAAATTAAGAAATAAAAAGCGATAAATAAGTAAAGTGTTGTTATAATGAACCGTGCCAACGTTCAATTTTTGATATTTAAGTTATTAAAATGTATTTTAACTAAATAGACACAATAATGTTGTATCTAAAACGTGTGTGGTTTTTGCTCGGGATAAAAATTATTGCATACTGTTGTTATTTATAGATATTTATTCAACACATATGACAATCTTTTTATGAAATGTAACAATTAACAAATCACATCATAAAGCACAAATTCTAACATAACTACACAAGATCATTTTACACGGGAGAAAAAATCATTGAATTTTAACCGAGAAAAAAGACACAAAAAACAAACCATACAACAATGAATGCACGTGCTTCAAAAATAATATTTTAACATTAATATCATTTGTATCATTATCGATCACGTGATCGTTAATTAAACGCCAACAACCTAAAACAGATAATATGGCCAGATGTCGGGACACCAATATTATTTTATTATGAACAAAGTACACGAGTAATATTATTAATTATAATATTATTATTATGATAGATCTTCTGTTTAGAAGCCAATTGTCTATAATATAATGAAGGTGTTGTCTATCTAATTTATCTAAATGATTCTAGATGAATAAATGTTTTTTCATTGATTTAGTGTCTTAGGCTGTATGGAATAAAAATAATGGCCATGGAACTTTTTTACACGATCGGTGATCGTGTAAAATATAAACTTATATAATAAACTTCGTCAAAAATAATTTCGTTGATATTGATGAAAAGTGTCATTTTTCACATCAAGTCTCGACAAGTATACATTATACAAGTAGACACTACTACTACCACTACTACTACTACTACTATTAACGATTTTACGACACACAGAGTGTAATGAACACCTCAGAATATGTTTCGATACAATATTCGATATGTATTATTATAATGAATTTTTAATCTACTGAGTTTTTTGTATACTTATATTTAATATTATAATTTGTAGTTTATACAATAGTATTATGATTTTAATATTATGGTTGGAACCTACATCATTAATATGCAGAATTGCAGTCAAAGACATGCAGTTAAAGATTCGAAGATCATCATTCGATATCATCAGATATCCCACATTCCCACATACAATGAAAAATCCATTGCAGGGGCGGGCGTCCGGACATTATGGTAAATCGAATTGAACGTACCGGCGAGTAATTTAACGAAAAAATACGTTTCATACGATTTATACGAGTGATACAATTCATACATTTACACAATACGACAGTTATATTAGCTATTTACACACGGTATGTTTATTATACGTGACCTCATCGGCGACGTTTTCAGCAAATTCAATATAAATTGGATGCTGAAACTACTCCCTTAGCTTAATGTATGCTGCAAATATGTTTACTAGGCATATGCTTCAGATTTCTACAAACCATGCTGTGCAGTGGTTCTATTTCGTACTCGATATTAATATGAAAATTGGAGATGGATATTTTACAGTTAAGTGCATATGCACGTATTATATTAATTATAATTGGCCATTTATGACTATTTTGTGAAGAGCGTGTGAACCCTTCACAAATCATATTAAAAAAGTAAAATTGAAAATAATCCTGGTCACGCGCCTGTATAATATACGAAGCGCTTAGTTTCTCATTTTATACTCTTGTGTGTCGTGTAGCTGCAAATATCAATGCATTTACCGTGAAATAGAAAAAAAAAACTCTATTCTTAACTTACAAGTCGTTGAGTTTGTACATATTTTTTCGAGTTAATATCAAATAGTTTTTATTTATTTTACAAAAAAAAAAAAAATTTTTTATCGCTCTATCATTGCAAGCGTAATAATATTCCAACAAATGGCACGATCGCGGGCACGTGCGCACATTTGTATACGTAATGCTAATACTGATTTATAATATTATGTACAATGTACACGATCACATGTGCGTGAATATCTAAATTTCTTTTTCATTAATGTTAACCCAGCGTTTGGACACAGTGCCGGGGATAATTTACTATGAGATATTTATTTTTTTTCGTTGTTTGTATTTTATTACGGCGGCGGGAGGCCGTATATTACAATGATAAATTCTCACTTCTCGGTGTACATATTTTTACAATACCGGCAAAACGTCTCAAAACAAAGGTACATACAATACGACTAATATACACAGTGAACACACACTCTATGCCGTATAGGTATATCCTAATCTAAGGTATTGTAGTATAGCATTATGTCAATATGGGTAACGCAAGGTGGGTCTTTGATTTTAACGTCTCCGCCAGTTGTTTGTTCACACGATAAAATCCATAGCCAACTAATAACGTGTTTTTTAATCTTCCTCGGTTATCTTTAAGTCGATTTTCACTTGGAATTTAATAAGTATATATTCATCTTTAGATCAGTTTTTAAACCAAATTTATATATTATACGTCGTATACTTACCACAAGCTATACGTAATTTTTATGTTGTGTCGAACAGTTTTGTTTTAATCTTTAGGTAGTGGTTTAAATTTTAAATATTTGTTTTTTGACCAATAACTCCAAGTACAGCGATACTCTTCGTATTTCACCGCGTACTATTTGAAATGCTAAATCTTAAAACAGGCTGTTTTTTTACTGTTGTGAAAATGTCAACCAATTTGTATAATACAAATTCAAACCTAAAATCTTCAAACTACACAAAATGAAAATTCTTTTTATTTTTATTACTTATTATTTCAATATTAATTTTACAAATTAGTACAAATAATAGTCTAATATAGGTTAATTTTAAACTAAATAATCAAGCGTTTTTTTTTCAAAATATCGTATAATAATATTATTACGTTGTCTTTAAATCAGTTTTAAATGTTTACCATTCTCACAACGATGAACCGATACATTTTTAAGTTCTAAATAAACTTCATTACCGTAGTCATTATTATTATTATTATTTTGAACACACGCAGTGCATTCGTGTCTCAAAGGAAGGTACCTATCTACGGAAGTACAGAGTTTACATCTTCACTACAGTACCGTGTTTAACCATTTGACACAATGCCGCAATTATTATCCACTAATGACTATTATAGATTGGAATAAATCTGCATTAATTATTTAGTAAACAGTCTTTAAATAATGCAAATGAAAACGTCGAACATAACATGCACAAAACATAGGTTGTTGAGTGGGAGTCAGTCTTGGGAACAAACATTGGAAATTAAAATACTGTTTAAAAACTTCTTTATAAAATCGATACCGTGAATTGTAACAAAAAATTGAAAAAAAAAACACAATTATTGTAAACATCAATATTTATATAAGTAATAATACAAATCAAAACTCTTCATTGCTAAACAAATTTCAACTACTTGGCAATATTCTCGTAAGTTATAGTTTTGACGCACATCAATGAATGTAAGTACCTATATGGCTCTATAATACGTTATGGTCAGTATATTATATTATGTTTAGCTAGTATTGTTATGTCAGAGTTCAAAATCGATATTCTCGAGAGTTTTTCTTCGGATAAAGCAAAATGAAATAAATATTAAAAAAAAAAACCAGAAACAGACACATACCCGTTCGCGACGCACATACACAGAATCATATACTCGTACATACACAATGCCAATTGTACAATACGATAAATATCCCTCTCGTGTGCACGTTATTGTTATGGATGTAACCGGCGAGTTAAAGCCAATGTAAACGTGGAATTCCACGAAACGTGCGACCCTTCCTTACGGTAAAGATTTTTTTCTTAAATTTATCGACACAATAATCGGGTATCATACTGGCACGTTCCGGTATAATTCCCAAATGGACCGAAAATATTCTTGTTTCGATCGTTTTTATCACCTGTAAAACGCCAAAACTGGAACACTCGTAAATAACATTTAGTCATACGATCATAATATCCGAAGAATATTGATTCGAAATATCAAGTTTGAAAATAATAAAAACATTATGTAACAGACTAACAAACAATCGCATAAATCTTTATAGTTTATACTAAAATATACATATATAGTATTTAGTCGAGGCAAGGACAAACAATTTAGTGATGGACAAATGCCAATTTATTCGTACGTGTTATTGTCACGTGTATAATATATGACACATATCATACAATTTAAATTCATCAAATTACATAGAAAGTGTAAATAACAAGTTTGCTAAACTTTAAATTGCAAGGAGTCTCATATAAACGTATAATTTGTGCGTATTCTGTCAAATGCATACTTGATTATTAAGTAGGTAGAACATAATATCAACTTTTACGTCGTCCGTTGCTATGTAGTTGACAGTTTTGTGTCCTTAAAACAAAATTAATGGCATGCGAGCTGACGAAATTCAAGTGTGTTTTATTTCTTAATTTGTACAATATAGCTGCTATATAAGTACTGCAATTATATATGTTGACAAAATTACAACTAGTATAACGTTCTATACTACGCAAAAACGTCGAGTTAACATTATATTGACATTAATTCAGGGAATCTAAAATACGAATTATAAACGTCTTTTAAAAATTCATCGTCATAATGTAATCGCTTTTAAATTGGCACGAGACGTCCACGACGTCCGGTTTGTTATGATAATAATATCGGATCTCAATTTTAGCGCACGTGTTCAAAATCACAGGCAATGTTTAAGCGCGTGGCCTACACCAGCCTACTGCTGCTTACACTTCCAAAATCATTATAAAACAGAGTCAAGAATATGATTATAAAAAAATTATTATAAAATTACGACGTTCAATATATTTCGTGTAAATAATAATATATTATTTGTATTTTTTAATATCTCGTACGTATATATATATATATAATGGACAAAACGGCCGTACCGAATTCGATGGGGAAAAAATACGTCGATCTTTCACATAATACCGGTCGGTTCGCGGGGGTGGTAGGCAGCTGAGATGAGTGAGCCGAGGATAAGAATAGTTGATAAGGCCGTCAGCTTACATGTACACAGTGCGATGCACAGCAATACATACTGCGCATCAGCTATACAGGGACCTTTTTGCCGCAGCTGGTCCTCGCGGCCCGCCGAGTCCTTTTCACAAACAGCTGGCTCTCAAGAAAACCGTGAGAACTCTCCACGACACCAAAAAGGATATATTCACACAGGACGACTTTCCCACACCTATATGCGTCTCGCGTTCGTTCGTACGATTTTCCACTTTTCTCGGAGAATATATTATAATACATTTTCGCGATTTATCCTTGTGCCGACATTTCTAAATTTAATATCTATCTGTATATTTATACTTACCCTATTTATTTAAAATAGCCAATTCGATTACGTCATTCGTCTATCGTCGTATAGTTAAACTATTAGCGAGACGTTTTTTCATTGTATTTTTTGCGTACTAATAACGATACAAACAAAACCAGCGGCAGCAGCAGCATTCCACGGATAAATAATATACATTCGAGACGTTTAGCCGCTTGTAAATTAATCGACGAATAATAGAAATTGGAACGGTACGCCGTGTTTTTTTTGTTTAAATAAAATCATTATCGTATTAAATCACGTCATATGTTTGGGTTCCAATATTAACACTCTGCGAGTAATAGATCCGAAAACACAAATAAGAATTAAATCAAAAATACAACAAGTGACCTTTACTGATGAACAGAAATGTACATACTAAAATGTCTTTGGTCCTTCCTCAAATTTTTTACTGCGCAATTAAAAACCTCATATTAACTATATTTAATCAGACTATGAATAAATTACACGGTATAGTTTTAAAATATATTTTGTATATTTATTGTTAAAGGTACTTTGTATCATAGGGGAAATATGTATGTTTTCAATGATTCGGTTTGTTATTTATTTTTAAAATTTAACGTCATTCATCAAAACTACAAGTATACTCAAAAATCAATTTAACAGTGTTTGTTGTTTGTTTGCCATTGATGAAAACACACATTTTCAAGGAATTCATTACAATCAATTATTCACAATAACTATAAAAATCATTAATTTCCTAACGACGTAGATGTACAATCACAATTATTATTGCCAAGTTTTTTTAAATAATATATTACTCAATTAAGTTATATTTATTTTGTGATAATGATTTATGTTATCATCAATAGTGTAAAAGTAGTTGTAGCATATATTAGTTGTTATTATAGTAAACGCATGACAATTTTTATTAATTCTGATTATATATGTATAATACTCGTAACTCGTAAATAGGATTGCGTTTTTACAAAACTAATTTTATTTTCTTGAAATCCGCTTATTACGTTGTTAAAAACTAAATATTTTAAAACAATTCTTGATTTTCATTACGGTCCTGTGCATTTTCTGCAGTATGGTCAACGGCCACAGTATAGAAATATCAAATATTCACATGTAAATATGTTTTGTTGAACGTTCGAACATAATAATATACGTATTATTGTTCCGAGGACTCGCGCGTTTGATCCGTACGAGAGTAGCATACGGTCGACGCGGGACGAACGTGCCCTTAGTAGTCAGGTGGTAACAACAGGTCTCATGGCTTATAACGTACATAATATAATATACGTGTATGGCTGCCGAGATTGATCAAATCCAGACCACAATCAGGTACCCAAAAAGTCGTTATTGCTGTTATTATTATATATTCTCTATACATAAGAGTATACCTGTACAAAGTGATTCCGTTTATAAAAAAACACTCAAGTCCCGACGTGTTGTGTGCATCAACACCATTTGTGCACCCCGTCGTCGCCGGCTACTGGTCTTCGACGGTTTTTTAACTCCAGCATACTCGCCGTGTATTGTTTTATAATAAATATGCGTTTATAAATTTATAATGTCTATACGTATATATATATGTACGTATATAATGAAACCCATAAGGTAAATACCCCTCCCTTGAACTTATTAAATTAAAACTTATAAAATTTATGCTTTACTTTTATATTTTGGTTATACGACCATAATAGTCAATCATTAAATGCTTACACAATTTGTGTAATGTAAAACTAAAACTTTTATTTTTTGTTATTTTTTAATTGACATATTATTAAGTAAAATGTAAATAAATATTAGAAATAATAATCTTCATTTTAACAATGAAAAATGAACAATCAATGAAATAAAAAAAAACAATAAACAAATTCCAAAAACATTTCAGAACACTGGTATTATTATAGATGGTTTCTACTTTTTAGTCTGAATCTATAACCCAAATTTATTATTTATTTTTCTGTCAAAATTTAAAATATTTATCTAATATTTTATTGAAAATTACCTTAAATGTAGGTGCTATAGTTTCCCTGAAACATCGCGAAGGAAAATAAGAAATTTCTCATACAATTAATTAAACATTGTTACTAAATATTATTGGTAAAAACAGTCAATTATACAAAACAATTAAATATAAACTCTTATTATACAATATATTTATACAATATAATTATTAAATATGATTTCAACCTTTTAAACCAGATGCATATTCTTATAATATAATTTATAGAAGTCCCAAACCTTAAATTATATTTATGTTGTATCCGAATCGTATAAAAACGTGAAGTTTGATTTTTTCCATATCCGAATATACATAGGTATATTCAACACACTTAATATACAAAACAGTTTTTCTCATTATTATAATAATTATAATTATCGTCGAGAATCGTTTTCGAAATGTTTTATTTTTACCCTACCGTGCACAGTCTAGTGGGACTCATTTATATACATACTTTTATATATATATAGAAGGTACTTCTCTACCTTCAATTATTTTAAACCATATTACTCTCTTAACCAGACGCCCCAGACCGGAACAAAAAGGATTAAGCAGGTTCACTTATTGAACATGTCGTGTCCGGGAAGATTAATAATAACGATTTTATTTCATACCAACTATTTTTCATTAAAAGTGCTCGTCAAAATCGACTCGTTTAGACCGTGGCGCATTATTATAACAATATTAAAAGATAAGAATAATTACATACCGTATCTTGATCCTAAACATTTTGTACACGCATAACTGCATAGGAATGGGTTGGAAATTTCTATTGGCGTGTAGGACGTAGGATATCAGTTCTTCTGTCTAATGAATTATAAGTTATGAGTGTATAAAATATCTTACGTGTTTTCGTTGTTATTTTAATGCGTACAACGCACATATTATGTACGCAGTGTTTAGGAAATGCATTTCAATCAAATCTCGTCGAAAATCAAATTCTCCGTTTATGTATAGGCATATTATTATTAGCTGTATATGGCATAAACGTAGGAACATAATTATGCTATCATTCCAACTGATTTCTTTCGATAAACAAATTGTTTAATATATAATATATTGTTGTACATCATAGGCTCGCATAATATAATAAAATATTATAATGATACACAGCTGGTGCACAGTAATGATGGCTCGAATATTGATAAATCGAATAAAATATTTAAGATATTGAAATACTTATAATGTTTAATAATTTTAGTATCAACACTACCAATACAATCTGGGTAATATGGATTTGTTTAACTCAGCGCTTTAGATTATTCAATAGTTACAGGCATTGGTTATTACTTATTACCACTTGACTGTATAATGGCATATAACACTGTAGTAATCACTTTTTTTTAAGCATGTTCATGCAATATTTTAGTGGCGAGTTCAATTAAAATTGTCTTAAACAAATTAAAAATAACTTTTAATAATAGGTTTATTACTTAGTTTATCTAGTTATTTATTTTGTAATTATATAATGGTAATTGGTAAGTAGGTACTTTACGTGTAGTCGGACACTTGTATCACGTACATATGTAGCGTATACTTATGCACCTAATACGCATAAGTACGTGAAAGTTACATTTACACGAATAGGTGAAAATGTAGTATATATTTATAAATAATTATATACAAACAATAAGATATGTACCAGCATTAAAAAATAAATACTAGTTATTTAAATTAAATTATAGAAATAATTCCTCGGGTTATATAAAAATACAATGTGAAATCTCGTCAACCAACCTCCTAATTATGTAGAACGGATTTGTTTTTGATGAACCATTTTTGCGGAACACACATTGAATCGTAATATGTCTAGTGCCTTACCACGTATATCCGTTGTACGTATATGTATAAAAGAACAGGCCTTTTTTATGTTCCCATTTTGTGACGACGCTATTTAATTTTTTTCCAATTTTTTTTCACACAGTTGTTCCAAATACCTTCCTGAATATCACCACGTCACCAGATTTTCAAAATTTTGCTTTTAAAGGGTTGAAATTGGTAAAAATAATATTATATAAAAATGAATCCCTACTTACCAGGTATCCTCATCGCGCATAAACGGCTGGACTGATTTAGCTAATTCTTTTTTTTTTGTTGTGTTTGTTATTGTCAGGAGAATGATCTTACGGGAAAAAACTTAAGAAAATTAACCCTAAAGGGGTTAAAAGGGGTAAAAATGGAAAAATCCGGAGCCACTGGAGGTTTGTGGTATGTAGTTTGTGGTCAATAGTTTCGTTTTATATAACAGAGGCCTTTTAAGAAAGGATTTTCCAAAATTCAACCCCTGAGGGGGTTAAAGGGGTTGAAAATGAAGAACGTTATTTCTCCCTCATTCCGGGGAAAACTTTTCACGGGCTAGATTTTGAGATGCAACGATCAGCGAGTGCGTGGTAATTTGCATTTTTTACAAAATAGATTATTATGTCATCGAAAAACCCGACGATCTTTACCAAAAGGTATTGATTTTGCAATATCATATTATTACATAACTTTTATCGAAATTGCGTGCGTGCGTGCGATAAACAATAGAACGAATACAATAGAACTTTTTTCATTGGACGGTCGAATTACGATCGCAGGCAAATCTATTGTCATTGGTCGATAAGCTCGAACGATTGGCCGTTACGTATACAATTAAAGCGAAAACCCGACGATGTTTACCGAAAGGTATAGATTTTGCAACGTCATATATTATTACATAACTTTTGCGTGCGTGCGCGCTCCATTCCTCTTTCAATCATAGACGTCGTCACCACATACTTACAATAAGTTTGGTTATTTTTTATACTACAAAATTCACTAGAAATATATGGCAAAACAACGTTTACCGGGTCAGCTAGTACGTTATAAGAAGAAGAAAGATGGACAAAATCATTCGAAAAAATATTTTTGTCAATGCGATGATAATACCTACTTACAAAAGGGACTATACAGATGGCGTTGTTTTTTTTTATTATTCCTACACCACCTGCTTTATTATGACATAGTCGTTTTATTATTATCGAGTATTGACAACTGTTCCTAATTAACTAGTTTCCGGTTGGGTTCTATTCTACTTTACTAATACGTTTTTACGGTCGCACTGTCTAAACATCGAACAATATAATATTTTATTCTTCATGTCTAAGGTCCGAGATAGGAAGTAGCAGACGTTAATTAATTAATTTACATATTTACTGCCAACAGTGCCAACTGGTCACGAGTATGTATATATTATTTTTTTAATCGTTGATACCAAGATATCCAAGTCGTAGATATGTCGTCGATAATAATACAACTGATAATTGATGGATCTCACATATTCACATAATATATTTTGAATATATAAAGTGTTTAATTTAATTGTTTATTATATTGCCAATGACAAATGTTTGCATAATTGTAGTTTGCATTAAACGGGTATTAAATGTAAGTACTTACTCGAAGAAGTTCCGGTTCGTTTCAATGCAACGTAATTTTTCTTACTACGAATACCTATCTGCCTAACACTAATTGATAATTATCCGAATCTATTATGTTCTTTAGTGTCTAGTTTTTATGCGTGTGTGATGAATTTGTACGTTTCAATTCAAACTAAGTATTTATATTTTTCATATTCTACTACGTGTATAGCATTTATTCTTAACTAAACATTAGGGGCTATTACAATTAATTGATTGGGTAGAAAATTATCTCGGCGTTTAGGTGTTTTAATGACATAATGATTAATTAAAAATTTAGAGGGGACGAACGTTTTATCCAATATCAACCCTCCTCATCGTCCACCTTTTCTGATCAAAATTAGCAGACATTATTTATCTGATTATTAATAATTATATGTGAATATACTATAATATTTTACATCAACATGTCATATGAACTCCCAGGAGGACTCGCCCTGCTCCCTCTCGCCATAAAAAACTCAACGACCGCGTCTCTCAAACGTCCCTTCTCTTAGTCACTATACGTACTCGTAAAACTATTGTTTGAAATGGGTTTAGACTAAACGTATAGTTTTTAATGCGTTTCGGAGTTTGTATGATTAATTTTAATTGATTAGATATACGCATATTTTGAGTAAAATTATATCATCAAAATAAATCAAAAGTAGAAATATTATAATTTAACACCCAGTCTTAACGACGAAATGCATCAATAATGTTGTTGGTTCCCTATATTTATTGCGAATAGATTTAATTTAAAAGATTTTAATACAAGAATACTGTTGGATTTCAGAACCAATCTCAGCATCTGATCAATGTCAACCAGCCTATGTCCACGTGTACAATAATATTATTTTATTGTTTATGTGAAGAAAAAAAAAGGTATAACGCCCATGTCGTTCAGTAAAATAGTGCTATTATATTAGTCTGATTTGGAGTTCATTATACACATCGATTTGCATAAAACAAAATGTATTCCGGGAATGTCACGTCGATGATGTAAGAAAAATTTTACAAGCTATACATTTCGACATAGGTGGTCTACATAATATTATTGTCTTACATCGGGTATTGGTGTTGGAGTTGTATGACGAAAATAATAAATTACTATTTTAAACACTTAAATATTTACATTTATTGTGACAATAAGGAAGAAATGATAAAATTAAGATAATTTAGATATTCACAGAGGTATTAAGATCAATACGTCATATTATTATCTTTATGAATTGTACCTACTTAAAAAGAATGTATGCATCGGGTGAAAAATGAAATGTTCGCAATGGTATAAAAATATCTTATTAATTGATTGAAATTGACAATTTGTTTTAGTGCCCGAAAAAATTCACGACAACTGTGTTTAAAGATAAAGAAAAAGCGGGAATACGAAAGAATATAATCCACTGCGTCTTAACAAAACGAGGTATGTATATTTAAAATAAAAAAACCAAATTTAACCTCTGCACTGCGCGTACAATGGCATACGCGTAGGTGATAAAACGAAAATACAATTTTGGAACAGTTCCACTCAATTAAATATAAAGTGTTCGGTGTTCACACGGCACATTTTCAAATAGCCAAAACTTCATACTATTCGCAAACTCCATTTGGCATGAAGCGTATGTGACCTTTTTAGTTTTCGCGAAAACACAAACACGCGCGGGTCACGGGACGTAAAAATATATATTCGACACGACGTGTTCTATTATAATATATTATAATAACCATAATAACATTTTATTAATCATTAATAATACAAAATAAAAACTATAAAATATAAATTAAATATAAAAATAATGGTATATATTACGTTTTGATAACGATGCTATCAAGTGCGCCGGTCGCAGTATGTTTATAATATTTACACGAATATATTTACACGAGCTCGGTTTATTTCACAAACACGAAAGTTTTACCCGGTTTTGGTCGTGACGAATTGATATCGTACGCGGTAATAAGCGGCGCAGAGCACTGTAATGTATCGTACATATTATTATTATAATATAATATAATAACATATTGTGTGTCGGCCGGGACACGTTGCGATATCGGAAAAAAATAAATAACAAAATATAGGTCGTTGTATAGACGACGTACGCGGCCGACGTTTTTTTTACGCACAATAATAATGGAAAAAAAAAAAAAAAATGAAAATACAAAAAAAAAAATGTAACGATAAAAAACGAGCAATTATAGGCGTGTAGCACCGACGACGATACACGAGCGTTGTTATCGTTTGTACGACAATATGCGCAGCGGGAGTGAGGTACCCTGTTGTTGTGGACGGCGCGACATCGACAATCGAGTGTTGTTCGATTTCTTTCGACAAACGGCGTGCGTGGACGGACTCGACGCGGCGACGACGATGATGATGACGGTGATGATGATAATAATGATATTGTCGTAGCGCCGCCGTCGGCGCGCGCGGACGGTGTCCCGCGGGCCGTTCTCTCAGATGTTCAGACACCTGAGCCTCTTCTCCGGCACCATCGACGAGAACGACGGCCGGTTGTTGGTGACCAGCACGTCGTCGGGCCGCACGCCGTTGGCCACCAGCCGTTCCAGCACCAGCCGCTCGAGCGCGGTGAGCTCGCTGTCGACGCGGTGCTCGGGCGCGTGCTGTCGCTCCCACCGCGCCAACAGTATCACGTACTCGGCGTTGTGGCCCGCGGGCCCCGAGCACGTGGCCACCTGCGCGGCCAGCTCGTCCACCGGCGCCTCGCCCAGCCACTGTCCGTTGTCCGGCGTGGCCACGTACACGGTCGCGTTCACGGTGCGCTGCAGCGGGTCGTCCGACCGCACGTCCACCTTGTGCACCTCGTAGCCGCCCAAGTACACCTCGCGCATCTCCAAGTACCTGAACGCCGTCTCGTCCGGCAACAAGAACGCTTTGCCCCACACGAAGCCCTGCGGACGCGACAAAAAAAGAAAAAAAACAGAAATGAAAAAAAAAATTTCAACATTATCGTTTTTTTTTTTTTATCGTTGGCGAAACTACAGACCAAACGAAATCGCGCGGTGTTCCGATACATTTTCGTCGGTCGTATGAAATAAAACGATTCAGAGGACGTCGCGTACCGTCGTATTTCGAGAGTGAAAACATGTTTCGCGCGAACCAACACTACGCAGCGTGTATTTGGAATAATTTCACAAAATTTTCAGAGTTTATAGATGAGAACTTTACGCGTATGATGTAGCGTTTATAATTTTTTGATAGCACGAGAATAGATTTTTTAATATTAATCTGTGAATATTTGTAAATTAGTTAGTTCTGTGCAGGGACGAACCGAAGGGGGTCATGAGGGGGTGTCACACCCCCCCACTCGGCAATATTTGATTTTCAGTCGGCAAAATCGAATTTATTTTCACCTGATTAAACCTTTTTTTTTTAAGACGAGGAAAGGAAAATTAAATACATTGTTAATATTGATTTGACTCAATATTTTCGTAATGGGTTATGGAGCGGATTCGCAAAAGTATAGCGAGACTGCGAGAATCGGCAGTCGGCATAAGATAAATAAAACAAAAATTTTGAATTTCAATTTCTAGTCGGCAATTTTGAAGATTACACCCCCCCATGATTTTTTTTTGTGATCGTCCCTGGTTCTGTGTTTTAATATATAATATTATTGAGTTGAGATATTGAAAAATTAAAAACGCTACATCATAGATAAAATTCTGATAAATTTGTCTTAAAAATTTGATTCTTCTATCACAAATATATTCTGACTGGTGTTCGTTTTTTATTTGAAAAATTTCAACTTTTGTATGTACTAAATGTATTTATACGTATAATGTATTCAGTAGGTCAGTCGCCTATATTCTCATAATTATACATTTTATAACCGTTGATAAAAAAAATAAAAAAATAATAATAAATTTTCTCTGCGTGTTTTAAAATCGATTCTTTAATTTCAAGACTAAATATGATCATTATAAAGCGTGTAGATAGGGGGGGTTTTTTTTTTTATAATCATAATTGATTAGCTTTTAGTTTTATAAAATATTTGAGCCCCCCGTATTACCATAGAATTGATTGTGTATTATAATATATTATAACAATGTATGTATAGAAATGTGATATGCATATAATAATATGCGCGTACAGTTGTTTTATATTATACGAATATCGTTGCACTTCCGGTCCGCCAACACATCCCACGTATAATCATAATATATTTCTTCCGCGTTATCGAGAAAAATGTAATTACGAGTTTAGTTTTTGTTTCCCTACCGGCTGGTGGTGGCGGCGGCGGCCGCTATACGTATGATACGCGCGGTTGTTTACAATAGCCAATAGAGAATTCGTTGGGGAAAAAAATAAAACGATGGTTTGAATTTCTTCTTTTTTTTTTTTTTCCGTTCTAACGGACAAACACGCATGCGACGCGCGGTGGAGGGCGTACAGTAATGTTTCGAGAAGTACTTGAACGGAACCCCATGGATAGTAAGAAAAGACAGACAGCCTCCGCGCCGTCGCCGCCGCCGCCGCCGCCGGGACGTCCAAAACAGCGACGGATAAATCGTGTGCGCATGTACGTATACAGATCTACGAGGGACGGCAGAGTAGGTACGAGAGTTGTGAGAATGGCGTAAAGTATAGTCGACGAAGGGCCGAGGGATCGGAATAATATACGGGAGCACTAAAGAATAACATTTTTCTACGGTTAACATAAACATTAAACAGTAGGCCGGCGGTAAGTGATTTTTTTTTTTCCCCCGACCAAATACTTATTAACCTCTACACGTCATCATACGTCGATCGGTAGTTTTATACAACATGTTGCGAGAGATCAATTCAGCTTCAGTGTTTACCGTACGATATCGTAACAACAGTCGATAATAACAATATTTAAACAAACACACGATTGCGCCAGATAATCAATACGCATGAAATAGACCCGAAACAATATAATATTATTATGACGTCTGCGGTAACGCGATATATACACGAAAAATCGTAACGAAAATCGCACGTCAATACAACCATAGCACTAGACACTCGTGCAAAATTGTTTCCACCAAACGTAGTACTGTAATATCGCATACGAGTCGTGTGATCGATAGTGAAAATTCACACCGAGTATTTGACGATTTGCTAAGTATTTCGATTGCAAGCGAGTGGGAGACAACCGTCAACTATATCGTATTCTCCAAACGACGAGCGCATAGTGTTGACAAAATTTTCTCAATCCTTAGTACGGCAATCATACCGTCATCACTACAAGCGTTACGTATTATGTTAAGACTTGGAATAACCGAAAACTATATCACTAAACTTGTCTCGACAACAAATGCACGGGTACACATACACGGGGGACTGCATCGTGTACCGAATAATTTTGTTCGTATAGTTTTTTTTTTTTTTTTTAATAAAAATAGAGTTCGTAATATAATATAATTGATGGGAGGAAATGATAAATTCTAACTACAATATTTTTGCGATGCACTCGAAATTAAATTTATTCATACGGTCAGCACATATTACGTATACGTTGTTTGTTGTAATTATTGCTACTCTATAGTGAAGTTATTGAGTCGATATATTTTTATTCGTGAATAAGCAAACAATGATACGCGACCGTTGTTTATGAAAGTAAAATAACTATTTTATGTCTTCAATTTTAATGAGAAAAATACTTAATTCAGCCTTAAACAGTATGAGTATTAAAATTTTTTTATAACTTTATCGTTCTGTCATATTATTATGGGCATAAAAATTTAACGCGCCGGTGTATTATTTGTTCGAGTAATTTACAATAAAATAAATGTTATGTTCAGGAATTTTAAACATATAGCGTTCCTCGTAGAAATATAAGTAAACGTATGAAAAAACCATAATAATAATAATCTCGCAGCGAGTCGTCATAATATATCGTCTTATTCATTGTAATACGATGACTATTACAACCCTTCATTGATGAAATTATAACCATTACGTTTAGGTAAGGAAGTAAAAAATTATAAAGCTATTTCATTGAGAAATATGTATACCTCTCTCCATAGGGAAAAAATACCCCTTCGATTTTATTATCAATTTAATTTCATAAATAAAATGGAAACAATCAATACTGCAGTGATTCGTGATAAGTATGATTTTAATTTAGAAATAACGGGTGCGTAATAATTTCGGAATAGGGATAGGAGGATAGACTTGTCGGTCTCGTATATAATGTCTGTTATTATTTTTAAAACATCACTCCCAAGGTCGCAATACCGGGTTTCTGAGTTTTGATTTATAATCGCTACCGTCTTATATATAAAAAAAAAAAAACATAAACCTATACTTTTACCCGTGACGTGCCTAAGAACAATTCAAAATTATTATTTTCTTCGGGATTTTCGAACAGATTATTATTTATGTAATATGTATTTTACGTACTATATACATTGAAACAATTTGTTTAAAACGCGGGTATAATAACTATGTATAGGAAGTAGCTCACTACTTCTCACTACTCTCAAGTACGCACCCGAGTTTTTATTGTCTTCTATATTAGATGTAAATAATCTGATAGTTTTCAATACCTAGTAATTAATGTACCTAGACATTATTTGCGAGACGCAGAGCGATTATTTCACGACGATAAATAAAGAAAAAAAAAACAAACTATGAAATTATGCGATTATATTATGGTACGGTGTTTCATATAGCCTAAAATCATTGTTATATCGAGACAAATTTCATTCGGAAATATCGAAAGTTTAAATTCATTGTAATTACATTATTCACGTGGGTTATTTTATAAAACACGGCGTTGATAAAGTTAAAACGTTCCGACGTTTTTAGTACGAAATGAGAAAATCTACAAATAATGACTCCCGTGCGCTGATTAATGTAACGTTTAATTAACGTAGGTACTTGCATATAGTCTGATACGCGGCGGGATAATAATTTCAGAAGTTATATCGCTATTGTAAAAGTTTTTAATGATAACACTGATTGCGAATAAAATGCACCGCTAAACGTAACAGTCAATCAATGTTATACAACACTTATTGCGGTGCGGTTCAATAATCCTATCGAATAAATTATACCGATCGTCTGTAGGTATAGTAGGTACACCTCCTACATAATAATCAAAGTAGTATAAAATATGTTTTTTCTCGCATTGTTAAACGGTATTTTTCTTCTTCCGAGTACCCATTATTAGTGTTGTTTGAAACGATCGAAAAAGTTTATTCGCTCCAATAATTCTATAAACTATGTCAGTTACACACACGTAACTATTATTATTAAAGCTATAGCGTATCGTTATATTATAATGTCTATTTAATTTTATAACATACACAATACAATAATTCATATTATAATTGTTATTCTTTGAGTACAGGAAGTTGATAATAAAACCTACTTTTACTGATATCCTAGATTAAATTCACTCGAATACGCGCATATCGCACGTCGAAAAACTTTTCAATTTTTTATTTTTTATTTTTTAAATATATCGAACGGGCTACTGTTTAGCGTTTCCTGGTCGGTGAATGTACGTACACAGATCGTGTTTACAAATACATAATATGTATAATATGATTAATGAATATTGTAGACAGAATAAAATTAACGAAATACAACACGCGTCGTCGTTTCTCATTGAGTATTAAATGTATATAGAGTTCGACTATAAACACAATGTAAGTCATGAAGGACGTATTCTTTTTTTTTTTCTTTCCATGTTTACAAAACGGAATGCGGTTAAAAGTTGAAGGAAATGCATTTCGTCTGTATCGGTATCGCTTAATGAAGTAATAGGTACGTCTAAATTGAGAATTTAAAATTTTAGATACCTGAGGGTCTTCGACTAATGTGGCCACGCGTCCAGGCTGAAAAATAATAACATTAACCTAAGTTAGTCGTGTGCGTGTTATCGTTTATACATTTTATAAATAACAATAATAAAAATAACATAGTTGATATGATATTACAATAATATATATATACAATAAATGTGAACGCAGATGGGACAATACTTCTGATGGGAGTGGAGCAAATGTTATGCGTTCGTTCTGAATGGCTTTGTGTATTAGATACAGTTATGATTGGACCATGTTAATCATAATAATATTATTATGTATATGGCCCGGGTAAGAAGACCATATTGTGATGTACGCGTATATAGTTCACACAATTCCCCAGTTGTAAAAATAAAAAATAAAACTCAAACAATAGATTCTTACAGCGAAGAAGATCTTATTCTCTCGGACCTTGTCTTTCTTTCTTTTTATATTTCTTTTTTTTTTTTTTCATAATACATTTGTTTCACCTTCACAATACTCATGTTAATCGGCTTTCGACTGTTCTATTATAGGTAGCGCAGCTTATTTTTTTCACAATTTACCACGAATCATATGCATTATCATATCATACAATAATAATAATAATAATAACCTAAAGAAGTATAATATGGGTGTACCATAGAAATACGACTTTAGTTGGCGATAGCTTAAGTTCTACTTTAGATTTTAAAGGGTTTTATTTTTTTATTTTTTCAATGAGTTTTTATCAAAGGCACTCGTAAATAAACACGTAAAATTTTATTCTAATTTCTAATAAAAGAATTAATGCATTGAAAAAAACCATTTACAACTATTTTGTAAGTACAATTTTCTGAACAAATTCTGCCTGTAAAATATTTAATTACTTTTTCATTGATTTTTAAACAATATTATATTTATATTTTTCTTATAATATAGAGTAAGTTTATAGAAATTATTGTAAAAAAAAGCTTAAAAATACCGAACAAAACAAAAGTTATTACATTGATATTAAATTATCTCCGCGAGACATTTTGTAGGTAAATAGAATATTATAATATTATCCAACGAATTATTATTATGTATTATAAAGTCGTACTTTATAGTAAAGTTTATCACGTCTAATAAGTGAAATTATTATTTAAACTAATTGCTATTAAATTAACATAATTCATATTAATTAGTAATTCCCTAGTTAAATCACGTAACGTTGCATCGGGGAATTTGAAATAGATTAAAACACATTATATTACAAAGTCTTTATAAAATGTACAGATATTGTATTCGAGTGCATAATTGTTATAACAAAAATAAAGTTAACAAGTGTAAAGACGACAAACGTGTAGTCTGTAGTCTATTGTCGAGAATTTTAAACATTCTTTCTTTATTCTTTTAATTTATACTGTCAATGTAAAAATAACGATTGTTTTAATCTTATATAATTTAGTATGATGAACAATGGAATAAGAGTAAATATACGCGTATAGTGTGAGCTCTGTACATGTGTATTATAGTCTTGTTTTGAAACTTGTACTCTGGAGTCTTTGACTTTATAAAGCATAAATGATAAAATCATCAAGTCCGCGTCCGCGGAAAAGTCAACAAGTTTAAAATTGTATCGCGTCGAAAACCATGCCTACACAAATTCAATCATCTTAAAAAGAGTTGTTTAAATTTCTATGTTCGAAATAAAAGAAACATTGCACGGAAAAAAAAGAAAAATTAAATATGTAGAAATACTTAATACAATAAGATTATAAATTGTCTAAACTTATTAAAATTAAAAAAAAAAACTGCTTTAACGGGTATATATTTTTTACAGATAATTCCAATAGAATGATGCAAAATCAACATCGAATTAATACCGACACTTGAAAGCACATGGGCATTTAACTCAATTAACATCGTTTTGGTATCAAAAATCCGATACATTAAACGACTATATAAGTAAGTAGTACGATTATATTTATTACAAATATATATTTTTTTTTTTAGTCAATAATTACGACCGTTTAACGGAACATTTCTATACAGACGCTACTTATTTACGTGCAGTACTACAACTTTTGATCTAGTCGATTTTTCGTATACTTTCATAACCAGTTTATTTTATATGAAATTATACACCGAAGTGACCGAACTGACACAAGTGCATTGCCATTTATGGACTAGTATGTGTTTTATTTATTGTAAATAACAGCCATGGCGCCATCGCACCAATAAAAATAATTATTATATTTTTTGACGTTCGAAACGAAATAGATTTGTTTTAACCTTTAGAGGGAACGAGATTATATAAATTTATACTTATATGATAAATCTTTAGATATTGTTATATTAGAGAGTCAAATTTTTAATAACATGAGGTAACACTTGCAATATAACGAAGTAAAATTTAAATGCTAATAAAATTTTAACTCTCACATAGGTACATAGATATTATTATACGTATAAGTATCTATATGCGTAAGTTTATCTTGTAAGTTTTAAGCAAAACAAACGTATGTTGAAGTATATGCGATGTTCCTTATTTTTGTTATTCAAGGGTTTATATAAACATTCGCTTTGTTTTATTTATTATGTATATCTGACCTTAAAAATTACAATTGGGACCGGTGTTTTGATAAGACTATTACTTATTAGTTATAAGTTTATAACTATTAACCTCTCACTTTTATATTTAAAATGTAATTGATAGTTAATTTCAGAGAAACATTAATTTATCTCATAAAATGCATTTAATAAAAAAGTTTCTCTCGCCAACTTCTTAACGCGGTTCTAATTATAATTATGTAAGAGAATCGATAAAATATTTGAAAGATAAATTTACACTCATCATTAAGTCAACATATTTAACATTGGACTTTTAGAAGAATAAATATCAATAGCACATACGTCACTCGGTAAATATTGGCAAATTGAAATTATTCAATATTGTAAAATAAACTGTAAAAATAACATTTATATTGAGAGAACGTTTCGCTCGCAAATAATATTATTAGCACGGGATATATTAATTTAAATAGGTATTCGTAAAATTCAAATCTAATTTTCGAGTTTTACATACAATACAAATGTAATTGATCGAGGCTTGATTGCGAACTTTGGATTAGGAATTGTATAATATTTTACACTTTATGATTATTGTGTGATACGATAGTCTCTAATCTAATAAGTATTAAAATATTATTGTTTTTATTACTCAAGTTATTGAGAACATTATTTAGACAGAAACGATCGATTGAAATGTAATAAAATGCGTTGATTGATATCGCAATATTTGTAATTTGTTACCAATATTATACAGTAAGTCTAATACATTTCACTTGGACGTGCATGGAGGTCATTTTTTTTTTAAAGAAAACCACACTTGCCCCGGGGCTTCGATCATTAACGGACCAGAAGTTAGATTAAAAAAAAAAACCAGTTTATGAAACTTTCAATATGGCGTTAATTTTCACACAAGTCTAAATTTCGGCTACTTCATCTCGCAAAGTCTCTATTCATACCACGAACGAAAAAACCGAAAAACGTTATTAATGACACTATAGAATATTTGGACAAAGGAAATGTCTGTATCAGTCGCGTGACACAATCCGTTAAGGTAGGCATAACGTGTGAGTGAAAGGTACACCGACCACACCACTGGGTGACACTATTTCGCACAGATTGTTGCAATAATAATTAGCAAACAACGAATCGTGGCGAAAAATAGCTTTCCGAATGCGTGCAAATCGATGCGTAATGATATATACAATATTATAACCGTGAACCAAACTGGTAATTAAAAAAATACTATTTCGTTCGACGAGCGATCGTCAGTTTTGATTACGCAAAAACTGAGACTAATGTGTTGCGGAGAATCTGCGTTCGATTAACACTGAAAAAACCTGTTTAGACGCAAAAAACAGAGTAAGAAAATATGCGGAAATCCATATTATAGCGCGTGGTCGCGGACGACGAAGAACTGTTTTGTTTTTAAAATTGTTCGATCAAACACGCGCTACGGGCAGGTAAAACGAGTGTCGTCGGGCCCAATAACGATTTCGCCGAGCGACGAATACCTATTCTGAGAACCACTCGCATAGGTACGCGCGAAACGTTCGCGATACACTATTACTATTATTACTATTATTATCGAGACTAGACTACGCGGAAAAAAAAAAAAAAAAAAACTATTACTCGAATTACCGGCCGCATACGTGCCGTAATGAGAAAGAGAAGAAGAAAGAAAAAAAAAAAAAACAGCAGGTCGTTCACGGACATAAAATTTCATAGAAACCTGACGAGATGAAATCGAACACGGTCTCAACGGTCATCGGAACAGTATACGCGACAGGTCCATATGCGCGCGCCGCCGTCCCGTAAATCGGTCGGGCATGATAATAATAATTGCACGTGTCTACGGCGGAAGGAAACGGCTGCGCGCGGTTTCGTTCGAAAACATTTTTAACCGTTCGAAACGCGTCACGTGGCCACGGGGTATCGCGATAATTATTATTATCGTCTCCAAAGGGGACCGGGCGGCGCGACGGGCCGCCGCCGCCGCCAATGGTTCCCAAAACGGCCCGAGGAAAAACGAAAACATTGCATCATCCACTCGGGCGGCACACGACACACATTCTAAACAGTATACGCGTACACCTACCACATGGCACGCCGAAACGGATTTTTTTTCATATTATTATTATTATTATTATTAGGACCGTCCATTCACACGCGTTCACATAATATCGACGTAACGTATAGTATAATCATATAATAATTGTCGCGATAACGCGGTAATAAATATATTATTATTATGTACCTTTTCCTTGGTCCCTCTGTGCGCTATGTTGCCCTGCCAGAACTTCCTGGAGAAACCCTGCACGTAACCGACCATGGAGTCCTTGAACTCGAACCCGGGGTTCCAGCACAGCGACCCGTATCCGAACACCCAGAACTCTCGGCGTCCCTCGTCCATGGCGGCGGCGGCGAGCGATTAGAACCGTGGGGGGCGAGCGTAGGCGCGACAACGGTTTCCGAAGAGATAAAATTCGACGATAATAACAATTCGCAAGCGATAACGAACGACGGCGACAATTACAGCGATAATATTGTTATTCGAATATAATTATTCGTCGGCGTGTAAATAACACGAGCGCGCGACCACGACGGTAGTAGTAGTAGTAGTAGACGACGATAGTGTTTGCGAGCCGGCCACGCGCACTTTGACGCGCGCTGTCAAGTACGCCGAGCGCAGAGCGGTACTGGTGGTGTCGAGCGCGGCGCTCGCGTTTTACAACGTTTTTTTTTTTTTTTTTTTTCGACAACGTAACGGCGGCGTCCGATCGTCACGACGGTGACGACTGTGTCCGGCCGGCCGCCCCGGCGGTGGTGGCGACGCGGGGCCGCTGATAACGCGATGTATCGCGCGGTTTTATCGGATTCTGCGCTCCTTCTCCCGCCGCCGCCGCCGCCGCCCGTTCCTTCACGCGTCCTCCCCCCTCGGCCCGATAATAATATCGCGTCGTACCTGCCGTTTTTTTCCCCGTCATCCTACCCCCGCCCCTCGTGGTCCGCGCCGTTTGATCGGCCGATTTTTTTTGTCGTCGTCCGCTCGTTTTCTCTCTCCGATTATTTACACTTTATTAGTATTATTTTTCGACCACGCGCGCGCAAAATTTTTCGACCGACCGACGAACCCGAGCCAAGGTCAATGGAAAATATTTTTACGTACAACAACGGCCGCGGCGGCGGACTATTTCGCTCGCGCGCGTTTCGCGTTGCACGCGCCGCGCCGCACGGCCACGCGTTATACAGGGCGATTGTTTCGACGGCCGGCCCCCCGGAGGGTCCGGATTTAAGGCACCGCGGGTATTTTATTCGAATCGAAACTTTTTCATCGAACTCTACTCGCGAACGACGAAATAAAACACTGAGAAAACACTGTCGTGTATGGTTTGTTCACAAGTGACTTGTTTTAGGACGAGGGTGGCAGATTTTCATCCGGCACAGGATCGTTGGATCGGCGGTCACGTTGCTGTGATGACTACGTGGGAAACATCGCTTATCGCTTGTGAAAATAATGCCGACATTGAACATTTCCGACTGTTCGTCTATACACGGCCCGTCTGTGCAGTTTTCAAATCTGATTCCGGAGCGCAGTGTGGAGGTCTGCGTTTTTAACGTCCAATAGTTTGCGACGTGTTTTACTCGACGTTTTCAAACATTCACGGGGTACTCATTCATTTACGATCTTCTTTACTTCTGAATCGCATTTGTTCATCTTGCACTGATGCATTTTAATCGTTTGTATTTTAAGTTACACGCTAAATTATCACCGGCCAAAACGTTATCGTAATAATAATTATGAACACATAGATAAAGCGGAGAAAAAAAAACACAAACTCGCATTAGTCGACTTTATATTTTACCATCTCAGATTGAACACCGGGAAGGAACTCGGCGCCAATGGTCGTATTGTATTCGCGTGTTCGCGTAGGCGACGAAATGGTTTCACGGCGATAGAGGAGTCATTTCTGCAATACGCTTCGTGCGACTTTTTTTCAGTCGCATAGTGGGTAGCGTTTATTCTTAAATCGTTTCTTCGGTCACGGTACGTTCAATATTTTATAACCACGTGGTTTTGTAGAAAGTTTGAAAACGCCGACCGGCTTTTTCTTGCTCTATTTTGCGCACTTCCTTAAATATTATACGATTTCGTTACGTCGATAATACAGCGATAACATAATAGATGGCAAACAACAATTTATTGTACGACGTATTATAATTATTGCAATTTTTCAAGAGAATTTCCCGGCGAAAAAAATAATTGCAATATTTCACCGCGCGTTGTTATTATACCTCTCACATTTGTTTCTCGCCGCCGCCGTTAATTATTATTATTCCCGTAGTTGTATACACGCCAATTTTATACGTCATATAAACAATGCACGCGTCGTCGTTTAAGACCCGCGCGTTTGTGTGACGTATAAGATTAATACAGTATATATTCGGTACGTGATCGCCAAGTATGATAATTCACGGATCGTGACGAATCCGGAGGTCGTTGGACTGATTTGTTTGAAGAACATCCAAGTGTCTCAATATTGTTTATCTTGCACTGTAAGCTTAGTGAGATTATAAATGTATTCGCCAATTTTTCGCGTGCAAAATTTGATTACTTCATATTTTGTTTTCTGTTGTTTACAAATTATTGCGAAAATCAAAACTCTTGAAAAAAAAAAAAAAATGGATTAGAAGCCACCACACATGGATTACCGCACAAAACGAAATCTCAACGCTTATGACATCAACGGTAATAAATATTGGTATTATATCGAACCGTTGAATCTAAAACTTTTGAATATTCTCTGCATCGTAGACATTACGTTTTTTTTTTTTTTTTTCAGTCGAACAAGCAAGTGGTTCAGTTCACTATTTACAAACACACGTAGAAACGTTCTTCTAACCTCGACAGGTAATTCTTGAAATATAATGTTTTTCTCACACTAATCATTGGAATAATATTATTACGCGCCCCCACACGAACCCGTTCAGTGGGACCCGATATCTTTCCGAAGAAATAAACAAATAATAATAATGATGATGTAATTATTATTTGTTAAAAATTAATACTAAAAATCAAGCTGTAGAAATAAGAAAAATCCAGAGTATGATGATATTATCGTAATAGGATCGCGTTCTGCTTAAAAATCTCGAAACAGTCCGATCAAGCTGTCAATAGGTCGAACTAGTATTTCATTTTTTCTCAAATGATTTGAAATCGCTGTTTCCTGAAACCTACATGAAAAAATATACACCTCAACGGCCTTCCTATTCCTGCAGCCGTTACGACACAAAGCGGTCAAAACAGTAGGCGTCTTTAAGGCCTGTAAGTATAAAATTCTAGCCTCGGAGGCATTGTGATCGCCTTCTTTGTGATGGATACAATCTGTAATGTGCACATTATTGCGTGCATTTTACCTTAGCCGTTGTGTATCTCCTTGAACAGGTTAAACATACTTTAAACAGTATACACCATTCGCACACCAGATTAAACGTTTTTTTAATTCGATGACGTTGAATACGTTTTCAATTGAACGTTTTAAATAGCACGATGGTCTATTTATACTCACTCTAGCCTAGGTTTAATCAATGTCCAACGAGGCGATCGACAAAAAAATAAATACTCGTATAAAATGCTACTAGTTTAAAACACAAATAAAGCGTATATACTATATATGCTCAAGGCTCTTGGCGAAGAAAGTTGCCAAAAATATTTTATACATTGAAATCTTCAAGATGTACATAATATAACTCTTAACACTCCAAACAATAAATATTATCAAACTACGTCTTTAAATAAAAATATATTTTTACTCGAGTAAAATATTAAACGCAAAAAATTAATATACATTTTTTTTTTTAAATTTAAAAACGCCCATTTGAACGCAAGCGTCAAGTCTTTAAATAAAAGTATACATAATATTATAACGTAAATGTATATATACACATACATGATACATCCACTTATTGTGAGTGAAATATACTTAGAGTCTTGCGGAGACACCGTTCTGAATGAATGTAAGGGAATGATGATACGACCGATAAAAGTAAAAGAATTATTTTTCATCATCTTACCTTCATCACTTCATCCAAACCGTTCTGCGTCGGGCAGATGTAGTGCAGGGGTATAAACAATTTCAAATTATTGGGTTCGGATGTTTATGTTTATTCTCATGGCTTATATAAATGTGTGTGTGTGTGTGTTTGTGCACTTTAAATTTAAAATGGCCAAATATCTATTAAAAATCTTATAATATAGGAATGTTCTCTAGACTAATCTAAATATTTGAAAATTAAAATAATTCTCATTCAATAGAAATTAATTAAATAATAACTCTGTGGGTGTTATATATTCTAATAAATATTATAATAATAAAAAGAAATAATAATAAAAAAAAAAAAACGGATACTATTTTCATTTTGTTTTATCGAAGTGTAAATGTATAACTTTATTTTTGTTAATCGAGGTTTGTGAATAAAAATATATTTTTCAAGTACAAATTTTAAAATAGAATTACATTCAAATACAAATTTAAAGAAAACATCTGAAAGTGCAAAATTAATTTTTAATACTTAGACGTCTAAAATGACATATTATTTTAAACGTCTAAGTATTTTATAACAACATATTATTATAATATCGTACCCCTGATGGCTGGGAAATGGTCCTACTGAAACCTCTTAACTTTTATAACACGTGTAGTATACACTACGTATACATAAATCACGTATACCCTTCCACCTTCCACCCACCAATAGTAGTAAGTACGTTGTATATATTATAAATATTTTTACTTTCGTGTCTGATTTGAAGATGAAAACATCTTCTAGCATCGGCGGCGTTTGAAAAGCTAAAAACTGGCGCGCCGGTTAATTCCGTTGTTCTGAGGGGTTGGCCCTCACGTCTTAAGTCTCATTTTTCGTAAATACCTCCTTCCTTACCCCCATAAATATTCAATCATGATTTTTTTAAAAGCCATTAATAATTTAGAAAGCAAATTAAAAATGTATGTTTTATAATAGATCTTAATCTTAAATTAGATCGAATTAATTACCGTTTACCAATATTGTAATACTAATTAAAGAAAGTTGTTAATCCGAGTATGGTTAAATTCGATGCATATTATATCGCATACCTATCGGCAATCGTCTCCGTTGTACGTGCCACGGACCTATTTAAAAATTGGTCATGTCGTTAATCGTTATCGAAAAAATTTACATGTTATTTACCATGACGGATTTACTATTAAATTGACGTCACAAAGTTATAATAACAATTACTAACGTAAATTTTATTTATTAAAAACATCAGGATGAATAATTTTTCAATATTCGCTTAAGTTACATACATCAGAATATTGTAATTAATTACGATAAGTATAATAATGAATTAATGAATGGGAAGTTTTTCCAACAGTTGACATACGTTTTAAATTTTGCTCAACATAAATAAACATTCGTAACAAATTTTAGTCGTCAAAACTTTACACGAACGGCATATAACTTTATACTATGATAAATTTGCGTGTATATTTTTGGTTTTTAATTTTTATTTCTTAATATTTATTCATGTGTACACTTGTGTACATATTTCGACAGTAGTTTACCGAATAATTATACAATAAACCTAGTGTTTTAATGTTCAATATTGTCTTCGTTATTTGAGAGAATAATAATCTATTTAAATTTAACTAATTTTAATTTCTTGCTGATTAGGACTATTATTTAACTTGAATATACCTGAATATCGTAACTATACGAACAATTTTTATCTATTTTAAAAAGATTAAATAAGTTGCCTATTGTGATATCAATTTTTCTTTATAATTTCACACATTCTTTTCGATTTAAAAGAGTAAATCGAATTTTTATAAAATAATAGTTTTCATACTTCACGTCTAAGCTGAATATTTAAAAATGCGATTCGACAGTAGTAAGTACACAAAAACACAAATGACGAAAAAGGATCGTAGGTAACTGTTGTTTACATTTTAATCCTCTTTACGAATACTTTAAGTACAAAAGTACAGATGTCGATCCTTAGATTACAACTCAAAATAAATTTGAGCAGTAAAACAGTATTACGAACGTACAGTTCGATATTTCCATAGTCAAACATTTGATAAAAGATTTTTGTATTAAATATGAAATAAAATATTTTAACTTCATAGCAATAAATAACATCTATATCGTGTGGATAAGTCAAATCGTATAACGAACCGTTTAACGACGTATTTATTATAATTTTACGTTACATGTTAAGACATTTACTTTTACATTTATACACGTTATTTGTATTCCGTTTGTATTCCGACTTCTACATAATATTATTATTGTGATGATGTATGTTTAATATCTCAACACATACCACTAGATAGCGTTGTAGATCGATTTCGTAGTTATTATAAAATGAATATGGTAGGCAAGGTTCTGGCAAATGACAACATTTTGTTTAATTTTAATCAAAATAAATTCAATTTATTTAAATTACTTCAACGATAAATTCGCAATAGTTTTGATAAATTTATAATTTAAAATTTCAACGCGTCCAGGGAAACATGTAAAAAAAAACTAACGGTGTTCTCTTTAAAATAATTCGAAGAAATTTATTTTTAGTTTTGGAGAAGAAATGTTTTATAATAATATTAAAAAATAAAGTCAATGAATACCAACAATATGTACATTTAGATAGATATTTATGGAAAAAATAATGACATTGAGTAATGACTAATGACGAGTGGAACAGTTGAATGAAAGATTAAAAAATCTCTGGCCAGTTATTTAGGCATCGATCAATGATTTAAGTGTGTTTTGAATATTTTTAGTCTTTCAAGCTTTCACCTACGGGTAGATTAGGTAACTGAAACCGCAGTGTATACGCCAGTAATATTATTATTTAATTTTATTTAAAATATAGATAAGTTGATTATTGTATTTTAATAATGATATCACGTGTACGACGTACGTATAGAATACAATTTGATCATATTTGATCGTGTTCAGTTAAAAAATTGTATTTTCCAAGAACAGATAATAAATAACTTTGAAAGTAAAGAGTATAAAATGTATAGTTCAAAAATATGAGAGCAGATTTCAATATATTGTACTATAAACGGAAAAATAGGCACATTGTTTATTTGTAATAATCGCATTGAACGTATTTTATTACGATAGATAGTTAAATAATAATACCGTTTTTTATTGCAATGGTTTTTATTTTCGAAAACCGATAGGTATGACTCAATTTATTTTGGTTAATTTATATTGTTTATTATTAATCATAAATATGTTATCGTATTAATTTTTATTACTTGGTTAAAATTCATTTAAATTTCAGTATAATAAGGCGATAGTAAAGAACGGATTAACACATTTACACACATATTTCATCGGAAGTATATTTTTTTCCATTATTAGTTGATACCTAATTTATTTATAGAATCTATGATTACACATATTATGAATATTTCCATACTTTTTTTACATGTCTCATAAAGTTTGATTATAATAAACAAAATTAAAATATTATTAGTGTATAGGTACTGCATTTACTGATATGTATATACTTAAAATATTTTTACAGTAAATAATTTTTTTGCTAATAAGAAATTTCGTGCAATTATCATATAAACCACAGATATTATATACAACTATAGACAATAGGGAATAGACTACTATATGCTAATATGTATAGTTATATAATAGTAGTAATCGAGTTGTAATGAGCGAAAATTATCTATCAACGTTAGTTTTATTAAATTCTTTCGAGTTTCCAGTGTAGTCGAAAATCGTTTTATTTAATGTCAATATACATTGTAAACGATTCAATTTCAACTAATTCGAATCGGATGCAAGGGCCCTCGGACTCCTTGTCTCGGGCTGAATTTTTCGCGCAATTATAATATCCCATCATTGTTTATAATATGATTGTTATCTTACACTACAATATTATTCGATAAGTTGAAAATTTCTTTTGGCATCTATTAGAATTTCAAATGGTAAAAAACTGTCATAAATATATTTATCAGGAGAGCTCGGTTAATTATCCAATTATCGAATTCATTATTTTGTCAAAGGAACGCATTTATTATAAAAAAAAAAACAAACGCGTTCATTGAGTATTTCGTTTAATTATTTATTAAAAATGAAATCACTGTATTCAGAAATGGGTCAAATAATTTCTATTTATAATACTTTGGGAATAGAAATCAGATTCAAAAACACCTAATTAAATGTTCTAATTAATTAAATGTAATACTAAGACAATAGTTAAAACATTTTTGTGACGTACTACACAATGTATTAAAAATGAATTACGAAACAGCGTAATAAAATATATTATTCGAAGCTTTTACATTTTTTTTATAAGAATAAATTATTTACTCTAGAAAAAAATGTTTTAATTACTTTAATGTTTTATTTTTTAGTTCAACTATAATAAAAACGTTCAAGTTCTCTAAAAGTATAAGTTACATGCACTCACTTTCGCACTCTATTTTAAAGAATGTCGTTCAGTATGAACGTGAACTCAGTGAACGCACGTTCACGGCGAACGCGTTATTTTCAAACACAGAAGTACAGTATGCTGATTTACACTAATATGCTATTTTATTTTAACATTTCTTAATTTACTATGATCTAAAATACACCTTGATTAGGTAATAATTGTTTTCGTCATTAAATTAAAACATACGACTTTAATAAGTCCCGATTTGATTTATTAGCGATGAAATAAACGCGCACGACACCACGTTAAAGGTTAAATTAGTAATAATGACACTCCTTTTTAATAAAAAAAATAAATAAATAACGTAGAAAAACAATTAACTTTAATTTAAATATTCAATAGTGTTATAAAAAAAGGAAATTTTTTTGTGCTCTGCCTTTTTGAACAACTCTCGAGTCCTCTATACTGATTCGAATTTTGTTTACCCACTTATACTATAATATATAATATGTTTATCGCAAATTAAACTATTATATTATTACAGTAATAAAATTATCGTTTAAATTTAAACATTACATATTTATGTTTACTATGGTTTACAGTAAACAACTAGTCTATAAATTAAATTCATCCTGGCAATTTCTATTCTTATAATGATACAATAATAAATAACAAAAGTTATGATAATATGATGATAGCCCTTACATAAAATGCTACACGTCATTTTCTACATTCTAATCAAACATTCGTACAGCCATAAAGTTTAAAATCATCGTAATTATTTGAAAAATTACGCATAGTTTGAAATACTTAATGAGTATTTTTTAACTATGTCTGCATTGTTCAATGTGCCTACTTCATACTTGTACCTGCCCAGTGTGTGTGTTAGCACACAGATCAGTATTTCGCGTGAAACTAATAAAATGAACATGTAAATATAACCTTTTAAACCCATTGCATATTATTTTTTTTATCAAACTCAATTTTATTCCACTTGATAAAATCATAATGAGGGGCTTATTAAGACATGTCTGCTCGTTCAAGTGCAACGTTTAGAACACAATCAAAATATATATTAACTTTTAGATTTAAGCTCGGCAATCAAAGTTCATGAAAATGGATACGTAATAATTCTTTATTTTATTATGCATCATCTTGAGGTTACGAAGTAAAAATTAATACGCGACTAAAAACTTACACGAGTAAAGTAGCGTATTTATTCATTTTATGGTACTCACTGTTTATATTTTATAACTTTAATAAAATTAATTACTTCGATTACGTTATTTACTTATATTTGAATACACGACGTTCGCTGTGCAGCCGGTACAGGTATATTGAATTTTTAGTAACTTTTTAATTGTTATCTACCAATAACAAACGTTTTTTTTTTTTACAATATTCTTATCGAATGAAATAATTAGATTTGCTTCATACAATATATTTTGTTTTATGTTTAATTTGTAGACATAATTATAACTACGTATATACACTTTATTATAGTCTTGAATTATACACAGTTACGGTAATAATGTAAACGGAAATAAACACGATATAGGTATTAGGCATTACACTTTTAAAAATAGGAAAAGGGTTTATAAGAATGTTAATAGTTAAAATTGTATACAGGATATGCATGGAGGGTCTTGACAAGCGTGAAAAGTATATATCTACTCGAAGGGGTTGGGGATCGAAAGTACGGTATTCGACGTTCGAAAAAAATTAATAGACACGACTCGTCGTCGGTAAACTCACACCACTGACGAATGAGATTGTCAAAGCGATCCGGAGAGAATTCAACCGCCGCGTCTGCAACATCATATTTTAAAGGTCTGTCCGAGATAAAATTAATACAATTTTTTTTATGAATTAATGCGGGATGGAACCGAAAATGACGAATTTTAGTAGAAATAATAATTGTTCGTTAATATTTCCGTTCGATTGTTATCGCGCTGTTTTACAATGACGCGTGACGTACTGACGTCCGTTGATTTTTCCGACTCATCCACTTCAAAATACGCGTTTCCTCTGCGCAATAATATCATTAATTTACCCATATTATATTAACTCGAGACGGGTATTCAAAATTAAATATTACAAAAAAAAAATTAAATTATATTACAAAAGATATTATTAGATATTTTCCTACAATTTAATTCCGACATCTTATTTAAATAATACATAAGCAGAATACGTTTATTTTAACCGTAATTCATATATTTTCTCGATGGATAAATTATACTTTGATACAAACGATTTAAGTGTAGTCAATTTTTTTCATTAGATAATCATTTGAATTGTATTTCGCGAAAAAAAAAAATGGGAATGATACGAGATCGCCATCGGATCGAAAAACAAAAATTGAATAGATCTGGGCATACTTAATGTAATTTAACAATAAATTATAATACATTATAGACTTAATTATTCTTAGACACTTCGATGTGTAATTAAGCTTAATTAGTTATAACAAGAATGTCAACAATGTGATGTACTCCCAAAAATATAGTCAAATTAAAATTATATCTCACAACCGCTAAAAATGATACGAGACGGCGGCGTAGGATCGAAAAACAAAAATTGAATAGATATGGGCATAAACCGTAATATAATTTAACAATAAATTAAAATAAATGTTAAAATAGACTTAATTGTTGTTACGACTCTTCGATGTGTAATTATTAAGCTTAATTAATCAATTATAACAAGTACGCCAATAATGCGACGTACTCCGAAATATTGTCAAATTAATATCGAATAAATTATTTATAAAAAACATAATCGATGAATTAAAATACTTGTTATATCTTGTGTCGTTGTTGAGATTAAATAAACCAATAATTCGATCGTTATACTTTTGTAATGGGTTTTTTCTTCACACAACCGTTTATTGTTTTAAATAAACGATAAAAATAATTACATAAACAAATATTATAGATATATAATAATGCAAAGAGTACTTTTAATTTATAGGACCAATTGTAAACATTATTGATGTTTAAACAAAGATATAGAATTCACAAGTAGGTATCTAAAGTGTCGAGCCCAACTAAAGACGAACCCGACGATTTTCTAGGATCTAGTTTTTCAGCATTGCGATGAAAAAGTAAAAATATATGATATTATTTAACCGACAAAAAATGCACGAGACGGCGTTAATTTGCAATTAGTAAAGACAATCGAACCGCAGTATGGAGTAGAAATCCCAAATCGAATAATAAAAAATAAAACGCTCTTCTTTTTTCATCGCCTGGTAGAAACGCATTTTTTTATTTTATTTATTTTACATGCATTTTGAATATTTTCAAAGTTTTGATATTGAAAATGCTTTTCAGGAGCGAGTGGGTTAAAACTCAAACGATAAACAGTCGGTCTGAACTTATTGATACAAAAGCTATCAGGTATTGGACATTGGCATGGTTTACCTCTGTAGCTGAAGAACGGATGACGTTTTTGTCGGAATGGGCGTCATAACCATAATATGATGACGTAAAACAATTACAATAGAATTGAATTTTTTACTGAAATTAATTAAAATTTATTACGTGTAGTTTATTAATTTAGTAATAACACAAAATGACTCGATGAATTCCATAATAAAGCGCATGATTAATTTTTATTTAATCCGCAGAAAAATGAATGTATAATAATTAAATAAATAGTTGTTTCCAGTTAACATTTTTCCGGTCAATACATCTATACGATAAAAGTTTTCCAGTGTCGCGTATTGTATAAATAAGTATGCCTAAAGATTGGTCAGAAAATTAACTTATTACTTATCCGTTCTATCGGTATTCTTTTAATGATTTTATATCTAAAAAAAAAAAACCAGCGTGTAAGATTACTATTGATTTTTTATTTTTTTTTTCATTATTTATTAATTAGTAATTACTATTGAGGAGACATATTATATTCCGACGGAGTTGATTTGGAATATCAGGGCGATTAACTGAAAAAAAAACTCGAATGATAGCATATCAAATCATGTCCCGGTCAAAATTCCGACAGGTTATAATTCCGACAATTATTACAATTTCGATTGCCAAAATTTGGCATCGACGTTGGTCGACGTTAGTTGGCAAAGCTCGTGTTGGAGTTTATACGGTTATAGAAGAACAGCTAAAGATTGATTTTGAAATCGAAAATATCATTCATGGGGAACAACGACTGGCACAGAAAAAACAAGCGGAGAGAGAAAAAAGAATCAAGATTGTCTTTAATGGTCGGGCCAACCGGAACGTCTTAGATTTTTTACGACGCGAGTCTTTCCAAGTTCCTCATTTAACTATCAAATTTACGTTTAATTAATTAGATTACATTAAACATTGTCAGTATATTAATTAATCCTAATAGAAACAAAGTAGTCATACAGTTATTTAAAAACATAGCTCAATTTCAAATTCAATTGACAACTATAATTTGCTTCACTCAAAACTAAAAACAATATCATTAATAATTAATTAGTTTAAAGGTAAACATTTATTATTCGATAAAATTACTTATTACTTGGATACCAAATTTGGTTAAAAATATTTAACAGTTTACTAACCAACTGTTTTTTACAGCATCATTCGTGTAATATTGTAATTTATAAACTCAGAGGAGTTCTATGTGGCGCCTCTATTGATGTAAACTTGCAATTTGTATGCACACGTGTAGAATGTTATTCTACACCTAGGAATATGAATAATAAACTTTGTAATTTATGTCAATGATTAATTCAATTTTTGATTGTTTACACATGTATGAAATAATATTTTAACTTTTAAGGTACATAAATAACAATTCGAAAATGTCTATATTTAAAACTTAAACACTTAACATTTAAATTTACAACTTAATAATGTAATTTTAATCAAGTTGATTTTTTTTCTACAAAAGTCAAATCTTTTGGTGCTTTTTTGAAAGTATACAAAATAGAAACACAAGTAGGGTTTTATAGTTTATAGACCAGTTGATTGAGATTATGTTTGTATAACCTATATAAAGCTGTCGTTAGGTTGAACTACGTTCTATATTCGTTCGCATGCTCTTAATTTGTCTATAACACTCTTTATTGGTATGGTTAACATTGAAATGTTTATACTCGTACCGTCTACAAGCCAAATATTATATATTTTTAGTGATTCAACTTCGACGAATTACCCTGTACTTGTGATTATTCGAATGGGAAGCACTGGACTTGAAAATCATACCCGGTTTAACATAATGCTAGAAATATGAAAACGATTCCCAAGGATGTATTAACATAATACCACGGTTAAATATTTCAAACTCCACGTGTTAAATAACTGTATAAATTAATTACACAAAACAAAAACTATATTTTTACCGTTTAATATTTACCGCGCCGTAGTATAATAACAAATCTTATAATGAGAAACGCATAAAATAACACGCGTGTGCTGTACGGACAAAGAATTAAATAATTGTCCGTAAGCCTCGTCAGTCGTCACACACACGCGCGCGCGCGCGTTTGATGTTTTTCGAATCCAAGTACCCATCATCGTAATATGTATGCAGCGAAATAAACACAGAAAATAATCGATACCCATCGATTTTCCAATTAAGAATTAATTCGAAATCTGTCTCGGTCGTCGATTTCAATATTGTGTTGCGATTGAATGAACTCGCTCGATCGCGCGGGCCGGCACCCCAATACGACGACGACAACAACTGTTCGTCGTAATCGAGATTTTCTTTTTGTCTATCGCATTATGACACGATACAACGTGTGCGCGTACACACACGACGATGTGTGCATGTATATGTATATGCTCGCGAGTTAATGCCGTATTAGATACATTTATTATCGCATCGCGCAATCCCCTCGTCACCGCGTGTTTGCCGGACCGCGAATTCGAACGGAACGATGATGGGACGATGACGGGATAAACGGATAAACGAAGAATCAGTACCAGATTTATAGTCCGGAGGTCCGCAGCTCGGCGCAGACCACGTCGATAAACATTTCTACAATGATGGAAAATACGAATTATAAGTATAAATAATAATTACAATAAAATTGCTATTGTTTTAAACTCGCTTAAAATATTAACGTAAAAGAATTTTCATTTGTTCTAGTGACCGTCATCTACGGACCTCCCCGAAAAACCAATGTCCGCTTTGAGCCGTGAACAATTGCTCGCACATTGATCTCTAATTTGAAAATACTATTGATTGGGGTCTGAGAACCGTCGGTTAACGTAATTGTATAATTTATATAATATATTGTATACTATATGATAGGTACTTGGATTCAACAAACATCAAACGTGCGGTAGCGTGCGCGCGTGTGACGAGGCTTACGGACAATTCTTTGCCCGTAAAAACATAATATTTATATTTGATTTTATCGATATATGTCACGCAGGGCGAATTAATCAACGAAAGTATTATAAGCACTATTACGCGTTATCTGTTTTCTGAAAATAAAAAATCTCGTGAACGACACCGTCACGGTATCGTCGCCCTCCCCCATTTACATCTTAAATCCGGCTCCGCGAAGAGAGTCGCGCCCGGTTTTTTTTTTCCGCATCACGCGAATACACATAATCGCGTAGTAAATTAAGAGGTTTAAATTTCTGAAGAGGTCCTTAGAAAATCTCTTGCGTAAATGAGCGCGCGTGTAATATATATATAATAATAATAATATTATGCACGAGTTTTAAACACACACACACACACACATATCGTGAGCAGTGTCTCCGACGAAAGAGGGAGCGAGTGTGTGTGTGTGTGTGTGCGTTACCGGAAGCGATGATTCTGTGTGCGCGAGTGCGATCGTGTGTTTTTTCATTATTCCAATTTTTTTTTTTTTTTTTTCTTTATTTATTATTTTTTTTTTTTTCTGCGGGGCGGAAGCATCGGAAACCTCCAGTCTTCCCGTATCGGGTTGCCCCCAAAACCTTGCAAGTGCACGCGGCCGAGCCGTGACGGAGACGGGACGAGGGCCCCGGGAGACGTGAGCGAAACGGAGAAAGAGCGTGCGTGTGCGCGCGCATGTGCACACACACACATGCACACACACACACACACACGCATACACATTATACGTGCGGTGTGTGCTGCAGGAGCAGGAGCGACCGCGGTGAGAGGAAGGACGAGTGGCGCGGCGCGAGAGGGCGCCCGGACCACCTGAATCATGGCAACCGAAACGACGGCACCGCGCTCCTTTTGTCAAATCCGTTTCCTGTGTCGCCCCCGCGGGCCCGACGACAACACACGCACACACACACACTCGCGCACACAATAGCCTATCCCCGGCTACTCGGAAGAAGCAGAGTAAAAAAAAAAAAAAGAAAAAAACCCCTTTTGTAAGCGACCGCCGCCGACGCCGCGCGCGCGCTTTTTTTTTTTTATTTCTCCTCTCTTCTATAATTCTATTTCGGATCGCACTCGACGGCGGCGGCGGCGGGGCTAAACAAGAGGCTCTTTAGACGACGTGATTATTACATTATAATATAATATAATATTATAATACGTACGTAAGTAGGTGCGCGCGTGTTACTCTAATGATATGATATTATTAATATGTTATAACGTCACTTTGTAACTCGTGGCGCGCGTCGCGACTGCGCCGTACACTGTACCAGTGCACACATTGTAATATCAACTACACTCTTCTCCCGAAACCACCGCTTCGGCACGTGTAGTCGGCTTTTTCGGCGGCAATTCACGAGCGCGCGCAAAAGGCGACTTGGACGCGACAATTATCGTCATCTATCGGTCAATCAATATCGTAATGTTATTATAACAACTCCATTTGCGTGTGCATCGTGTCCTACGATGTTTTAAATATGTTATAAATGATCAAAAAAAAATAGTCAAAATCTTTTGAAATAATTATTATACTATCTATAGAAAATGGCAATAAAACTATAAACAAGTCAAAATTTCAAGTCTCTACGGTTTCTCCTTTCTGGGTTGCAAAGAAAAGAATAGTAAACCGTTGGTACATATTCTTACTGTTTTTTGTGAGTTTTCCATAATCATAAGAAAATTTGTTGAGGTATTTCAAAATTCACTTCTCAAAACACTAACGAAACAATATTTACTACCAAAAACCATTCGCACGGTTGACGATGAGACTAAATATTCTGGTCAAAGACGTGATGATATACACGAAAATAAATAAATATTTACTCGCTTTACTCAAAATCTAGTATGATCATTTGTTGGACGAAGTCGAACATTGTTTCAAAGTATTTAATATTTATCCAGTCATTCATATCATCATATTGGAAAACAAGTGTTTAAAATATCATCCGTTTTCCTATCTATCTAAATAGTTTATAACGATGTGAAAATATTTAAATGCAGAAAAAAACATTAGAAAATGCTAGTATACCTACCTCAATATTGTATAATAATCTCGAGAATATTTTTGTATTTGTTCCTCCACCTTCGGACAGTGGGGTGCCTGCCATAGCCTGCGATCTCACCGATGACCTTTTCGAAACGACAACGACATCGCATAATATACACTGTTATTATTATGTGTTTCGTGATTTAAACGCGGCGACTATTAGAAAACAAACCGATCGGAAATAACGGCGGCTTATTATAATTAATATGTTCTCGGCGTTCTCGCGTTTTATATATTATGTACGTATACATTTCAATGCGTGGCAATAGTAATAATAATAACGAGAAGATTTAAAAGAAAATATAGAGCCGTCGGCTGCCGCTGCTGTGTCGACGGCCCGGGCGGTCAATGAGATCTCCAAGGAACGCTCGAGAATGCGCGTGCGACGCGTTTGGAAAACGAACGTCTATTATAGTGGTAGATACTATACGTATTAGTTATACATTTAATTGTCGCCGATTTAATTACACGTTTGGCCCGAGGAAAATAATGTATATCTCATGTTTAGAGATTCGAACGCCGCCGCCGCCGTTAAATGTTGTTTTGTTATATAAAGCTCTTAGAATATACCTCCGTCCTACCTCCCCGATCCAATGCCATTCGTAATTCGTAGTACACATCGCTCACGGTATGTTAAACACAATAATACAATTTGCGTTGTATATTAACGAATCGTACGGATAAAAAGAAAAACGTATATGAACCATGGACAATAAAAAAAAAAGTACACTCTACTAGTCGCTCATTCGTATTATATAATAGTTTATTAATTACCAACGTTATAGCGTTATAAGATTTGATTATTATCACCATAAGATTTCGTGACATTTATTTTCTTGTAATACACCATACATTAGTTCGTAAAATATTTTTTATTTATAAGAAAAACAAAACACGAGTACGAAATTTAAAATAAATTGTTACATTATTATTACTACGTGTTCGGTCGTTGCAGAGAGCGAGAGAACAACAAGTATGAATCTACTTTACTACATAAATTGCAAATGATAATGTCGTAATTTGGCATCAACTCGGTGATAAATGAATAATGGAGATCAAATTGGCCGGTGATAACTGATAAAAACCAAGTGAATGTACGATACATCCTCACCTCGGTAAAAATTATTAGTAAAGTGATTTCTGAAGTACGGCTTTTGATAGTCATTAACTTTGATGTTAGTAAATCATTCGTTATCATTGTTTGCTATGTGTAGTCACTATTGAATAATAATCATCCATTTCAGAATTTGTACAAAAAATATACATAATATTTTATTCATATAACTGCCATTGAAATATTTCGAGAGATATGAAATTTTCAATTTCGAATTAAAACCCTAGTTATTATCGATTATTACGATTGATTACAACGTATATATGCGAAATAATTAAGAGCTTATTACTAGACAAAAAATGTAGTTTCACAGTGGACGTTTTTTAATTATTTACAATTTATTCGATACACCATCATGTTTACACATGATGCATGCGACTATCATAAAATGCTCGTTAAAGTATAAAACGTTGGCATTTCATCTCTGGAGAAAAAGTAGTATTGACGACACGAAGTAAATTTTCTTGTCTTTCACAATACGCGATTATTTTTTCAACGACGAATCTAAATACATTTTTAATGCGATTTATCGGGGACAATTATTAATATTTTAGTTATACGCGCGTATGTTTTAAAATGCACAGTGACGTGAGACGCCCTACGTTTCCAACAAGAAGGGTGTAAACCTCGATGCATAGGTGAGCATTGTCGTCGGAGTATAATAATAATAATAATATATAAAGTAGTGACGCAGATGATAATTTCAAAATCGATGCACCCTATAGGTATACCTATATCAGGATGTGTATGGGGATTCGTATTTGAAACGTCTTCCTGTTTCCGCCGGAACACTGTTTACCTATTCTGTATTATTTAATCATTCATATCTATTATGTAGAAAAACGAGAATATGTTTTCCGATCGGGACGATATCAAAAAAAGACATCCGACCGCTTCTCCAGTATCAAAAGTACCCGTGTGTAGTAGGTAGCGAGTGTAACCGTGCGTCGCCGTCGTTTCGTGTAATACGAGATCCAAGTATTTACGGAGCTTATTACAATACCTATTATTCGGGCCTCCCGATAGTTCTACTCGACTATTAGTTTCAGAGAATTCCGAGCCTTAAACTACCGAAGGACAAAATGATGAAATTATTAATTCGAATAAGCTGTCCACCCGTTCGTTCATCAACGCCGGTATCTGATATGAAAGAACGAACCGAGTTTGTTTACGATTTGTCTATCGTTCGGTTTTTATTATTAAAATAATATCAGATACCCATCAGCATGAGTCATATGGGTAGGAGGTATGTATATGACTTACTCATATTTTCACGTTTCGTCCAAGTGAAATCGTCTTATCTTAATTATTTTAGTCATAACGTCGTTTTACTAACGTTATCCCGCATTTTTAATGTTTTTCAACTCTGATCAATTGGAAGTTTTTCTAACTCGGTAAACGAAAATATGTAAATGGTTAATTTTCACATAAATCAACGTTAAGCATTGAAAAGTAATAATTTGATGGATCTAATGTACTCGGAGAAGAAGAAAATGTAAACTAAACTTCATTAAACTTACTAAACATATTATTTTATTTCTTACCGTTTCATCAATGAAAAAAAGAGTTATGTACATAAAAGCTGTTCGATGTACCCGTAGCACGATTTGGGATAATTATCTGAAAACCGTGACTCGTATAGTTGCCTACCAACAACATTGAAACTGATTGTTTTCGATGTCTACTTTAGATTTTAATTTATCGAAGATAAGATAATTTGATTCTTTTATTAAATTTGGTTTAATAGAATGTGTGTACGTGCGGTATTTTCCAAAGATCTATTACGGCCGTATAATACGATCTTATTTCACGAACCGCACGGTCCGCATCGATTGATTTTAAAACAACAAAGTATAATATTATATCGAACCACATCCTCCGATAAATATTTTAATGGGATCCGCTCGTGTTATTAACCGAAATTTAAAGTCCATCGTAATAATCCGTATATAAGAGGCAATAATTGACTGGGAAATTGAAGTCTCCTGTGTCATAGACATGGGGGCATTAGGCATTTAGGGCATGTTCTATAAACGTTTATAACTATAATGGTTCTCAAAACATTAATAGTGCCGTCTCCGCAGGATCGCCGTGTATTATAATGTGCAAGACGTTCTTCATATTGTTGTGATAATTGCATTTCAAACGGGTTGGGAATATTTTTTTCGTCGTCATTATGTATTATTTTCCAGAATTATTACGGTCAAGTAGGTAAGGAACAATAATAGTTTTATATTCAAATATTATGTTTTTTCGAAACATTTTAATTCATCACACACACATAATATTAGGTTTATTATAAAATAATATTCTGCCCATAACTTGTGCGTGTTTTTCTATACGTTTTTCATAAGATAAACCGATACTTACCCACATGCAAGTGCATGTGCAAGAAAATACTTATTGATATTTTTTACGACAATACAAAGATGCAATACGACGGTGATTGTTATATTGTATAATGTTGTTTAACTATAGTTAAAAACTATATCCAATACAAGAATATTATTGTGTTTATGTCGGGTATTTTTCAAATTTTTACAACGACTTTTTTTTTTTTTAACGCATCTCTATAAATAACGTTTCAAACTAGATATTGTATGAACGCGACGAGAGCGAGTTAATGAAATCCATCTAGAACTTCCGAAATTAATACTTTATAATTATTTATGATATGTTTCACAATTAAAAATAGGCCTATTTCTCATTCCCTTTAATGTGTAATAGTAATAAATATGCGATGGTACGTGGTCGGACCAACGTGAAAGATATTAGAACATGCCCTTTGGTTTCCTGCGGGCCATGTGTTTTCCTGTTCACGGTTATCTAAATCCAACAGAAGGGGGTAACAGACGTCATAACTTGAGGAAAAAAACCCTTTCGGTTATTAATTATGACGAAATAAATTTCCGCGCGGCCATCAGGGACGCGTTCTTTTTATAGAACGTGCATATATCATGTCAGTTTAATAATGTGATTTACACGGTACTTTTTATAAAACGCCATACTTTTTTACCACCCCTTAAATATATATATATATATAATAAAAGCGGAACCGATGTCCAAAAATTATCCTCGCTCGGTCGTCCCCTTTCCCCCTACCCCTCCGCGCTATCCGGCGGTTAAACGCGTTTGATGTGGGTGCTCACGCTTTCGGTGGACTGCATCGGCGTCGTAGAGTGACTAAACCGCGAGCGAGTATTATTATATTATTTTACAACAAACACACGGATATCTCGTTGTGCCGCCGCGTCGTGTGACGTTTCGAACGGAAATAATATCTCGTCCTGAAAAGCCAACTGTTCGAACGCGAAAACGCGATAAACAACAATATTATTCGAAACGCGCGCAACGGGGAATATGAAATAAAAAAAATAACGCGGAGAGCTCGATGAACTCTGGACTAATTAAAATTCGGTGTCTCGCGTCTTCAACGTTCTGCCGGTAATATTATATATATTATTATATTTTTTATATTATACGCCGCCGCGCGGACGCTACTCTCCGCTAATTATCCCGCGCGTACCGTTATGATATTATACGATGTGTAGTCCGAGATGGCCTAGCTCTCCGTGTACGATATAATAAAACAATACTGCCGTCCGCTTACGTATTGTGTGTGTGCGCGCGCGCGCGCCGCGTATAATGATAGTAATTACGATTAATTAACCTGCCCCGAAATGGTTTGTGTGTTTTCGTCCCGCGGGAATCTATTACCGAAAATAACGCTGCGCGCCAGTCGATAATCCGAAACGTGAAGAACGCGGAAGAAGAAGGAAACGAAAATATCGTTTCCCCGCGCGCGCGCGCGTACCGCCCGGTCGCCACCTACATACCTGCGTGGTCCCGGTGTGCCGCAGTCGTCATTCGTTGCGATCGAAAGACGTCGTGATAATTTGTTTTGTCCGCGTTTCCCATGCGCACAGATAGGCAAAATAATACGCGCTACCTCTCGTTCACTACGACGACGCCCAGCGCTGCAGACCTCAATAATTCTCAACGCAACGCAACGCCGCCAAATGCACTATACATAATAATCGAATATTTTTGTGCATACGACGACGACGACGACGGCCGTATACTTTTGATTATTACGACTCGATAATATTTGTGGCAGTGCGCCACGCTCTCATGTCGGACTGGCGATAGTGACCGCGATGACCAATATTATACCGCGCGATGTTTTTCGTTGACGACGAATACAATGCGCACACATTATACGGCACGTCCGTCCGTCCGGCAGGCCGGCCGTTGGAAACGCCACGTGAACCAAATACGACCCACCTACTAGTCGTTAACTGCATCGCTCTAGACGTCATGTGAATTATTATTATTACTATTATTGCGATGTTAATAGAAAAAAAAATTGTTTTAATTTTTTAATTTTAGCATCTGGTTTATTATAATATTACACACACACACAGGCTGCACAGTGAAGCACGAGATCGCATTATTTATTTATTAGTAGGGAGGACGCCCAATAATTGGTAAAAAAAAAAAACGCTTATCGTAATTTAATTTTGTGTCTGGACGAATAAACGGGAATCTGGAGATTATTATTATTAGTTTTTTTTTTATTCCATTAAGATAAATGTTTCGAACGTATACATACAATATAGATAGTTTTTATATCTGGATATTCAAAGGACACTGCATTTATCAGAACATCCGTGAAATAGTAAAAAATTAATAATAAAATACTGAAAACGCGATAAATTGGTTACGAAAAAAAAAAATGGAAAATATTAAATGCATAATATTATTCGAATCCAAATTAAAACGATCCTTTAATTTAATTAGTAATAATAAAACGGAATATAATAAAAAAAAAAACAGTTTGAAAACGTGGGAACGACTAAATGGTTTTTATGAGTTTATTCAGGATTATTGTTGTTTTATATTTGGCTAATTCGTACTTTTTTTTTTTTCGCCAAGAATCAAACGCACCAAGAACGTATATACGTATACGTACGTAGTAGTACCGCTGCTGTCGAGTAGAGGTACGTATTTATTTTTTTATTATTTCAATTAAAACGTTCAATACTCGAAAAAAAAAAAAATCATCTCCCACGACAATAATTGTTATTACGAAACAATGACGAAGGTCAAAAGGTTCATTAACTTCAAACGCGATAACAATAAGGGAACGGACGGACTCTGTGTCCGTATAATATGGGGAAAAAAGTTTGAAATATGGAAGGCCAATTATTATTGTACGTAATATATTATAATAATTTCTAGTTCAAATCGTAGAAGACATCCAGACCACCGAACACATTGTAGCGCGGAGACGTCGTCGTTCTCTTGTTATTGTTACACGAGACGGCCGCAGTTATATTATTACCGTGGCGTGTCGATTAGTATTAGCGATATGCGCGCGCCACACATTGTATGTATACGATCACTTGTGTGTCAATTTTTTGGAGTATAGATCGTAAAAACGTTAACACCGTTTTATAATTATATTTCTTTTTTTTTCTCATTCACTATGTATCTGTAAATATATATATATATATGGGTGTGTGTATGTATAAAAACGCTTAACGCGTTATAATACGGACTTATAAGAACCCATAATAGCGGTCCTACCACTTCTTAAGATAAATGAAACCGAATAGTTGCACGATTTTTTTCCCGTCGGAGGAGTCGCGAGTCAAGAATATTTCAAACGTATAAATTATATCCGTTTTATTTATTTGTTTTTTTTTTATATATATCGAGTACTAAAAATAAATACAAATCGACCGAGCGTTTAATTAGATTATTATTATATTGCCGAAAATCGTACTTGAATATTTATATTCGATTCGATACGTTCGCCGTTTTCATATACGTAATTATAATACATTTCACGTTTATACGAGTATGTATAAAAATATAATATGAATTCGCTATATTATTACGTTGCGGACGAAAGTCTTATCATCGTTCAACGTCTTTGTACGAATTTGTTGTTTTTTTTTTTAGTGTAAAATTACGCTGAAACGAGTTTATATTCGAGAAAACAGGACGAGATTTTTTTTTTTTTTTTTGCTTTTGAAATAGTCTAATTATTCCCAATCGCCGCGTCGGGTTTTTGCCACCAGTGGTAAAACAAAGTAACAATCGCCAACCAGTATATTATTAAGATATTAATAGCGATTTTACATTTTCATAATTATTTACTAGATTTATTTATTTTTTTTCAAAAGAATTACTATAATTTACATAATGAGAGAAGTGGTTGAAGTATATACTAATGTACATAATTAATTTGAAAACAGGTATACGAAAGTTAATTAAATATTTTAACACTTCGAGTTGACAAGTAATTATTAATTATTACCTAATTTATTATGAATTGTATAAACAAATAAACATGAAACTGAGTCATTTTTAACTAAATATTATCTCAACCTTAAAACATGACGTATTGAACCATGGAAATATGTTGACCTAAGTATTATCAATACGTTTTTAATTTATAACATTAATTTTTAGTTGTAAAAAATATAGATATCGTGACTAATTTATCGTTATTTTACTTTCGCACGCACATCGGTATCGCATGTATTAGATTATTCATCTATCCATAATGAATGGAAATGCAAAATAGGTTTATAAAAAACATGACGTGTAGTATATAACTATGGATATATCCTTATGGATGTAAAATTAATTATTGCAATATTTATATTTAACTCTATTATATTCACATTATTATTTCTCATCTAATTCAAAAGTATAAATTATTTGTTTTTACTTTTTACAAACTAGTAATTTCTCTTCGACTTTAAAGAAATCAAACTTAAATACACATTTATGAATTTAGTGTTTCATTATTTTTAACCCGTATAATAATTGTATATGTATAATGTAAACGTGTGGTTAATCAAGAAAATGTATCCACAAAAATTATACACTCAAAGTATGATAAACTATACTCACTACCTTATACTATTATAACTATCAAATAATACAGTTTGGATGCATATATGCGTGCGCAGGATTTTTTATACAGGCTGTGCAGGATAGGTTTAGTAGGAGCAGTGGTTAAAGTGGAGGGTAACACAGGGTAGTCTACTAACTTATGATCAAACTTTAATGTGCCACCCTTAACTTTTTCCCTGTAATGTGTACTTACAGGACATGGGGACGCTTTAGATTTAACTTGAATCATAGGCGCCGATAGGGGATAGCGACCGGGGTGCCTTTTTTCACGAGGTAGCAAAATCATATTTTTGTTACGTAATTATAATGATATGAGACAGTTCGTTATGAATACATAATTATGTAACAATAGTCATAACACTAATAGTATTATATAAGTGTGTTTACGTGAAAGTTCGTGTCGATTCACGTGTACACGGCCAATGAAAGCCGAGCTGTTCGCGCGCCGCACGGCCAACGACAGCCGAGCTGCGTGCGCAGCCCGACCGATCGAGAGACGCGCGAAAGTACGACAGCTTTCAACGCACAGTGTGCTGACGACCGTTCTAGTGTCGACATCGATTCGGAAAGTAACTCTTATCGGTTTTAACATTGCAGTTTTTATTTTTCTCCGTAACATCGGTTGTATTTTTATTTATCTCGTCGACGACTGATCGAAATTTTAATATCGCGACTTTTGCGTTTCTTTTTTTCTTTCGATTTCATTTGTGTTTTTATCGAGTGACCACAAGCCAATACGAACACCGAAACGCCGACACGCCGACAACGACCCACGGACAGGCCGTAAGTAGTACCGATTATATTATTTTATTTACAGTCCACAGATAGGTAGTTTTAATATATCAGTTTAGATTTGAATTAGTTAACGTTTTAATTAAAAACAAAAATTGAAAGCGCGCGGAATTTTTCGCAGGGCGTGCAGTCGCCGCCGCCGCCGCACACCCCCTGCACACCCCGTGCGTGCGCGCGCGCGTCTATGTGCCTCATACTTGACGTTATAATATTATGTTGTCGCGTACAAAAATCTGAACGTTTTCTCTCGCTCTGTCGCCACCAACGGCGGCGTGCGGGTCGACTGTACGGAGATCAACGTCGTCGATCCGTAGGTACAGAATCGATCGGATCGCATTTATCTCCGGGGGGATAATTCTTCTTCTCTCTATTTATATGTATTCCCCTTGGCCTTCCAGTGTACTGACCCGGAATTCCGGAAATCGAAAACTGGGTTTATTTTACGCCGCGGTTTACACGCACCACACCCCACATTAATCACGTATCGAACACAAAACTATTCTCGTACCTCGCGCGCTCGTTCTACAGGTACACGAGAGACCCGTCCGAATAACAACCCTTTACGGTTGATTTCCACTGCGCGTCTTCGTCGTGTTAGTAGTCAGCGGGGCGCCGCCCGGTCATTCTCCAGAAACGTACTCGCGTTGACATGTACACGTCGTCTCCGCCCTGTTTGGAAAAGGGATAATACGCCCAAATAACATGTCAATAACTGTCGCTATGTTTTCCACATCACGGGCCACACACAAGGTGTAAAACGTGTCAGGTTTTCTTCTTTTTTTTTTTTCTTTCCGTCGTCGGTCGACTTACACACACAATAAAATAATATATAACGAGTAAAAACATATAATATCACAGCTAGACGTTCTATATACACTGCATGCACACACAAATCGTACGGCATAAATCATAATATAATAATGTACAGGGTATATCCCACCGTCTTTGCAGCTCCCGAGAATAACTCTGTTTTCGAATAATATTATTGAAATCTTGAAATCTGATTTTTACGCGTTCCTATAAGACCACACGTTTTATTGTGCTCTCGTGTTTTATTACTTTCAATGACTTTTGGATCGCGAAATTTTTGTTTTAGAAAAAAAAAATGTCTATTTTCATATTATTTTATCAGTGTAGATCGGACTTTTCTCGAGAAATCGATTTGTTATGAGGGTGTCGGTCGTCGGTTTTATATTATTCGCGAGGTGATGAGTTCATGATGAATTTATTTACTTAATACAATCGTATTCCACCTAACCGAACCGTTTGCCGACGGCAAAATCAATTAAATCATCTACTGCGGTCGCATAGTAATACGGGTATAATTTTTGGAAATTTTCAATCGATCTTAAATTTCGTATATACCAAACGGGCAGGCTTTTTCTAAATAACTCGTAAACTTTTGAGAAAATTCGGGGCCTATAAAGATTTGAAATTTACGCAAAATAACTACAAAAATAACGAATCGAGCGTATTTATTCATACGAGTGTATATTATTATAATATCTACTATGAAAAATATTGTAAAGTATAAATAATACAGCCCTTTGGGGGACGTAACGATTAAAGAAAATCGGGGGCAAATACGGTGGGACACCCTGTACACGTTTTTATATATATATTATATATTATATGAATGGTGTACTCCTATCGTGTACTGCACGACTCGCGCGGGCCGGTGACACACAAAAGGAACATGATATAAGGTATTCGATTTTTATTTTAAGATTTATAATCGAGAGACGGACATTGATGTGTCTGAATAAGAACTGCAGGAGAATATGTTCGCCCCGGAGGCGGATAGGTACTCCATACACACAATAATATACAATACGAGGAATTAATTAAAAAATGGCCCACCACGGGACATATTTTCCCATGACCACTCTACTTACCGACTGGCGAAACCGTTTTTTTTTTTTTTTATTCCTTCTTCGTATGCCGCATTCTATTTTATTATTATTATTCTTTCTTTCTTTTTTTTTTTTTTTTTTTCTTTCTTTTAACTAAAATAAAACACATATTTATAGCGACCGAGTGGTTATAATAATTACGCGGATCGCTCGTAATATTAAAACCGTAAAGAGGAAGTGGCGTACGTAATACGTTTTTTTCTACGAACAGAAACGGAATTAATAAATCGCGCTCGGTTTTTCGCGTCTTTGATGATAATACTATTCGTATGTTTTTTTAGCCACCGAATTCGTTTAAACGCCGCGTGATTTATCGCTCTACGTTTTAGACGTGTTGCGCCAGTCCTGTACAGGCACACGCGCACTGATATCATTATAATTTTGAACGTATATTTTCGAATTTCAGTCTTTTAAACCGCACACGTATTGTCTTATCGAGCACATGCTCTAATTTCGTCAAACTCGATTCACGAAAAATGCATTTTTCGTGGTTTTTCTCATAATTAGTTAATTACTTGTTAAATAAAATACCCATTCGGTCGGCTAGATTAAAACACCACCAGCGCTAATTAAGGATGTGTAAACTGTTCGTCTAATGGAAGTTTTTTTTATGTTTTTGGAAAATACTCATGTATGTAAATATACAACATATTATGCGTTTTAAACGCGCGCAACAGAAAAATACGGGGGGGGGGGAAATTAAACCATATAGTCTGTAATCGTTTTTTTTAATTACTAAATATAAGTTTATATTACACGCGATGGCTTTACAGTAACGTTATCGTAACAGATAGTTTTTTAATAATTATATACATTTTAAAATGGGTGTATAGTGTGAATCGTTTTAACTATCAGTCCTGGTATAGATTTCAACGTATATAAGTGGCGCGTGTACAATGTACATGTTTGTCTCGTTTGCACCGGCATCTAAGTGTTTATTTGAAAATGATAAAAGGTATTGTCGTACGACCTATAAAAAATTCGAAGCGGTTGTTGTATGTGTTTTAAATTGCTTTTTTTCTTTTTAATTTTATTTAATTAGAAATTTTATGTGAACAAAATAATATAGTTCTGAGTAAATCTTGTTATTTTCTTACTATACAATGTAGTTTTTTTTCGTAACGAAGAGGAAATTCGTAGCGAGCGCTTAGTTGCACAAGATGTATAATTTATTATAATAAAATAAAATTACTAATTAGAATGAAATTTATTTCGTTTTGAAAGTGTAAATAACTATAAAAACGCAGCAATCTGAAATTCGAATATAACGTATATAACATACATTATACGCGTTAGATAGTAGTAATAATTGCGGTGTAATAAATTATATTTTGCCAGCAAGGAGACAAATAAGTGTGTTGCTACGGTCTCACCACACTAATATACGTACAGTCGATTTTTAAATAATATTTTAATTATAATAATGTGGATGGGCTATTTGTTATTATAGTCGAACGCCTTGTTCTAATTGTTGCGACTGTTCCAAACTATAATATATTTAGACACGGGTAATATTTTAATTTTGACACAACAATTAATTCCAGTTGTCTATTATAATTTATAACTTATAAGTTGATAAAACATCTATTAATTATTTACAACGGAATTAAAATGTCCGAGGAATAATGTATACAATGCAGCGGTTTGCACGTCTACTTCAATCTTCCACGTGCGCGCGCGCTCGCGCACGCTCACGTTCACATTTTATAATCTGTCTATTAGTTCATTAATTATTATTTGTCAAATCGATTCGTCCGAAAGATAACTAAAACAATGAATAGGCTATATGGCGCGTGCAAAAATAATAATAATTTACCCATACCCATACATGGACGTACGTATAATTATCCAGACTGTGTTTAAAACAGTAATAGACTATTTAAAAAAAATAAATAATAAGTAGAAAATTACCAACGAGACAAACGATGTATATACAATATAAATGATAAAGACGTATAAATTATTGTAATAGCGATGGGCGAAAAATGTCGTCACTGGAGATGTGTACATTGTTATGACTCGAAGACGTATTAACGATCATATTATTGTCGTTATTAAATAGAACGGAATATAAATGCCCGAAAGAATAAATAACGAATAATTGACACTTTTCGATTTCCAAGTATATATATATATGTATTATTATATGAATAGGTTTTCTAGATCACGTTTTGGAATGTGATTGTGTTGTCGTGTTGCAGTGTACCTGCTGCAGTCGGCGCGGCGGCCGTGGGGGACTTGGGGTACCTCGAGCTTCTTTCGATATATTATGTGTATACTGTTTATGCTACATATACACACTGCGCAACCCGCGGAGGTCGATTAGGTCGATCCTTATAGCAACCGGTCCGATACGGGTGTCGTCGTTGGGCCATATAATATATCTGTGTACGGTAGGGTACCTATTTTATATATTATATTATTACATTATATTGTTTACGGCGTCTTACGTAACACCCCCGTGTGTGGTATATACGGCATTGTTGGAAATCGGATATCTGAGGGTGGTGGCGCGCACCGGGGAAACGACTGCGGCGGCGGCGGCTGCGATAACGGTAACCCGGAAATCTATCCAAAACCCCTTTTCGATAATGATTTACGATGTCGTGTGTGTGCGCGCGCGCGCTACGCCGCGGCGGCGGCCTTTATATCATATTGATATATCGCACAATAGATCAGTCCTCGGTATAATACGAGTATTATCATTCGGTCTGAAACGTATAATACACACAAACACGCGCGCACACCCGCACGGAAGGTCAAATTTTAATTGTCGTCCCGCGGGCCGTTACGGATAGACGTATTTTATGTATAAAATACGTAAATACATATACCATACGTGTGCGTGTGTGCGTGTGTTTTTACCGAGTCTCGAGGTTTTTGGGTGAAAACTTTTGACGCCGGGCCAATAATATCGCCGTATCGAACGTTCAACAGATGACGCGATCCGGACGAAAAAAGAACCGAAATATCACCGCGATATAACAACGGTTTAACTTTGTAGGTGCCGTGTATCATAGAGTACGGTATACGCAGTTCTAGCGCGGAGTGGAATAATCTTTTAATTTTCGTTTTTTTTTTCGGGAGGTCCCGAGGAAATCCCAAAAGTCGTTTTTTCCCGTCCGTTTCGTGGCGCGGAAATAGCCGTGGCGGCATTTGGCGCGCTGCCGAATTACGCGCAGCGCCGTTATACGATTTCTCTAGACGAGACACGAAAATACGCCGTGTATTTTACGTACGTGTTTTGGTCGCGTTAAACACGGCGCGGCACGTATTATTATTCGGCGGCGCGACGCGACGTCCGTCGTCGTCGTCGTCGTCGTCGCCGGGGATGGTTCCGAGACCGCCGCGTTTGAAAATAGAAAGTCGATTAAAACGAAAGAAATCCATCCCGGGGAGGAGTTTTCACATAGTCCATCGGTCGTGGGCCGAGCCTGTTCTCGACCGCGTACGTATACGTACAATATAATATGCCTACTGCAGCGACGGCGGCGGCGCGGCGGCGTCTCGAACGCGTTGTTATTATTATTATTATTATACTCGTATACAAAGTGGAAAAATCTCTGAGGGAAAAAAATAAAATATAAGTAAAAAATAACACGACCATAACCAATAACGAGCGATTTCGTTTAGGCTGGCCGCTAATTACTATTAAATAATGGCCGGGATAATTACGACACCACCGCTATGCGCGGATGAATCGCCGCGGCATATATATACTATTATATTATATACCTACCACGTATTTCGTAGTTAAACGTTGTGCCTTCTACTCTCTACACGTAGTTATTATTATTAATATTTTTTTCATCGTTTTGTACGGACGACGACGATGGGCATCATCGTGCGGCGGCGGACTACCTAAAAAAAAAAAAAAAAAACGAACATGACGTTACATGTACACTCGTATACGGCGTGTGTTATTATTTATAAATATAAATATATATATATAATATTATATATATACGATGTATACGCACGAGATACAACGCATGGGCAGACGTACAGTGTTTATAAATATGAAATAAAGTAACAATTAAACGCGTGAAAAGAAAACAATAGACAACAGTAATAATAATATCATATCAATAATTAAATAAATAACGTGCGTTTGCGTTTCACACTCTCTGAATATAATATACTCGCGGTGTGTGTGTGTGTGTGTGTGTGTGCGTGGTGTGAGTGTACGTTCGCGTACGGCAGTAGTACACTTTATAATAGTTATATCGGCGTGCATTGTTTTATACGCGTGTAAAAAAAAGATGGGTCACACGGAGGATATATTATATTGTATATATTGTGTACAGGTGTTTTTCTAATAAACGGCAGTCGGTCCGCCGCCGCCGCCGCGATGTGATGTAACCGTCGATACGGATGTCGCCGATATATACGCGGATAAGAACGTATCATACTTTACATCTATAGAATACGTTGTGTAAGGTTAACGAGAGGAGTCGTTGTCGTATAAATATGGGTCGGCCGATTGGGATTTATTAAATATTTCCCGCGACAGAGTGTAAGAGAAGATTGTTTGTTTTCTTCTTTTTTTTTTTTTTTTTCAGAAGACGATAAAAGACGATAGCCGCCCGCGCGGGTCCTGCAACGGTTGCGGGTCAAATTATCCCATCTGCTTTGAAAACGTATCTCTAGAAAATCATAATCTTTCGTCGAAAATTTCTCCCATCAACGCGCACAGTCTTGGACAAACCTTCCGGAGCGTAATATTTTGAATCGGCTATAAAAATCATATCGACTGAAACCGTGTTTCGGTTTTCTCGAGTGTGCGAAATAATAAAGTTCGAGATTATAATTAGGTAAGTGAAACGCCTCTTGAGTACACAACTCTCGACTCGTTTGGAAACGAATAAAATATATTGTTCTACTATTAGAGTCTTATAATGATCGTCTTATTGTAGTTTTCTGGCTCCCGAACGCGAATCCGTCTGCCGGTTAGTCATTATGTCCACATGTCCACATGCTCGAATCTTCGGTCGATTTCGGTCGACGGTCGAAGCGTAATAAAACAATAATTTACACATTGTTCGTGGTGCACACTCTGAGACTTTACAACATTATTGTTTACAATCGTAATTAATTTAAATAGGGTACTACTCGTTATTTTTGTTCTCGTTTTTTATAAAGTTGATTAGCTTTCATCATCATACCCCGTCACATTTTTCTTTTCGAGCACCTTCTAAAGCAGAAGAGTAGGTTGAACGGGATTTTATTTGATTCTTTCAAATTATAGTTTTATTCGGACCGGTCACCGTTCGGCGGTCCTCGTGGCCAACGATTATTGCGGCAGCCTCACGGCGCGATGATTTATAATATTTATCCCCGAACGAGTGTTATAACGCGCAAATAATAATTGTTATTATACTTTGCGTAGTCGGGTTTCAGATGTAAATAAGGTATATCAGCCGCGCGTGATAACACATATTTATATCGAATTTATTATAATGCGTATATTATAATAGGCGTTAGGTGTTCCGCGTATAACTACAAATTATATCGGGTCTTCGATAAAAAAAAAAAAAAAAAACAACACAAAATTAAATAATAACAGTCCGCGTTCCGTTTCTGCTGCGGGTTACAGACCGCACGACAGCGATGTTATAATGTATTCAAATTGATACTAATATTTATTTTGTTTCGAGTTTAGTGTTTTTCATGTTTTATGGTAATGCAACGACTATGGGTCACGCGGTTCGGATCAATTAAATGATATATCATTTACGCGATTAATTCTCGAGACGTAAAAATGACAGACGTTATTTCGGAGAGAGAGAGAGAAATAAAAAACTGAATTACACCGGTCACGAAAACCAGATAATTTTCAACACACGCGGTTAACCAAACAGGGGTGCTGAATCATCAATTATTTAAATGAATCGATCAAAACGACCGTACGAGTCTCTGAGATTAGTGTAGGTAGGTACGTATGTATACACCTTTATGTCGTTGAATATTTGATTATGAGTTCCAGTCGAGTGGACCATCGGATACTATTTATAAAAGGGTTCTTATTTCGCAGTCGAATTAGAATATAAATTTAAAACGATAATAACAACAACGGAAAATGTAATAATAATAATCGAAATATAATATTGTAGACGGTGCGCGCCGGGCTGGCAGGTAGGTAGATGGTGTGTGTGTGTGTATAGTAGATTATAATATACATATATACAATATACCTATGTAAGGATTTCCATTAATTGCAAACGTCGTGTAATTTTTTTCAGACGATTAGCGTGTTCCGAGTATATCGTATTATACCTATATGAAATGTTTTATAATAAATCTCATTAGTATTTAGCGGCCATCGTGCATGGATAGAAAAAAAAAAAAAAAAAGAGACGTACGTAGTTTTTTTTTTTTTTTTTTTTTCTCATTCGTCCCGAGTGTTTTGCCTTGATTTTTACAATGCGTTTTTCAACAATTTACCATTCTCGCGAATAGTGATGAATATCATAATATTGATGCGACCGATGGTGAGAAACGACGTTTAAAAGACGTCACATTAATATTATCGCATTATATTATAAACGTCATATAAGGTGAATGAATATCGGGACACGTATTTATGGTTTCTTTTTTATTCGTGTGCGACCGCGTGGCGGCGGCGGCGGCGGCGGCGCTCACATATTCCGATAAGTATTTCGATATTACTCATTTTGAAAATATGTTCAAGGAAAGTAATAATAACGTATTATAAAATATAATATTGTCTTGCGACACGAATAAAGAAAAACATCTATTAGCGTCGATTTCAGTGTAAACGGTTTGTCTTTTTTCCCTTTTTTTTTTTTTTTTTACTCGTTTACGATTCCTGTATCATATTCATATACTCGCATAGCAGTTTAGTGTTTGAAAATTAATTAGTCACTCGAGTCGGGGTACGATGACGCATAATCATACGATATTATTTACATAGACGATATTTTCAGAAATATTTGCAGTCATATTAATATTAAAAAAAATTTTCTCGTAATTGTACTGTAGGCGCGAATAAACTTTGAAAAACCACACAAACAGCTCATTATATTGTGTCAGTTGATGGTTTGAAAACAAAAAAATTATGAATATGACGTTTAATGACCAACGAAAATAGCGAATTTACTATGATATAGAAGTGAACACGCGTTATTCCAAGTAAAAAAAAAAAAAATTTTTGTTATTAATAAAGAGTATATTATAACACATTAAATGTATATATTGGTACATAATATATAATATTATTAATTTACATTTCGACGATGGTTCTAGAGCGTATATAGTTGAACATTTTATTAGCTGGGGTCAATGTGTATAACACACACGAGCTGTGGTATACGGCGCGAGTACGTATTTAATAAAATATAGGCGGAATTATGCGAAATAAAAAAATCTATAATAATATCGTACGGCGTGTACGCGGCATGAATGGTTTTGTTTCTGATTTCGTTGCAAATAACCATGTATATAATACGAGTATATAATATAATATATAGTATGTGTGAAACCGAGTGGTTGCGAGTTTAATATTCTACGCGCCGTCTACAAACATCCGGTTCGAATGATATCTGATAGTAATTGGGCTGGAGGAATATCGACGTATTGGACTTTTACATTATTATTCCGTGATGAAAACACGGAAATAATGTCGATTAAAATAATAAATATTTTGTGAAAAAATATCAACTTATATTTTCATGTGTCGCACGAAAACGCGCGATATTGTGCGCGTTCTCTCCCCGTCGCGTCGTCTCGCGCGATCCATTTCCACGTGGCACGTATGTACTCGTATGTATTATTATTATTACTATCGTTATATCCGTTTCCCCACGTACGATAAAACAATGTATTATTTATTATATATAAAACACGTACGCGCGCGCGCCGCTTTTAAGGTACGACCGCGTTTCGCGCGCCCGCGTACAAATCTGACGTTCATAAAAAAAAGCAAACGAAATATACGCGTCGTCGTCGTCGGTTGTGTGTTGCGATGTTGGTAGACCGCGTCGAAAAACGTACGTAATAATAATAATAATAGCAATAATGTAACGATATTCCGCGCGACGAAATAAAAATTAGCGTACATTTTTTAAAGACCCGGCGGGGAGAGAAAGACGATAGAAGGGGAAACACAGAGAACCCGTCGTGTAACGACTGCGAAAAGTAAAAGAACGAGAAAAAAAAATAAATAAATAAAGAAAGAAAAAAAAAACAATTATGGAAAAATGTTTGAAATTTGTTTTCGTTTTATATACGGATGAGAAAATATTTTTAGACATTATAATATAAGTAACCTAAATGCCGCGTGGGAATGTCGAAAGTGTGCAAGGCAATTTTTCGAACGACGACGACGACGACGACGACGACGTTCGAATCGCTGCGCCCGCCCGTCTGTGCCGGTGCCCGGTGCTTCTGCCGGAGTAGGTAATACGTGGATCGTCGGGGAACGCGCCGCCGCCGCCGTCGAGTAGGCATGCCGCATGTACGATAAATACATGTACCCACATATACATAAAAAAAAAACGCACTCACACGCACATATACATACATACATACATACATTTATATATATATAAATCGTTTTATTAGTCGATCGGAACGCGCGTATAATACGACGACGACGACGACGATATAATCTCTGGCGAAGACGACGAATAATATGTATTATTTTTACAATATCGTATTATAGGATAATAGGATAAGCATATTATAGGTGCAACTGGGGTCAAAATTCTGGGGGGATTCGTAGCCCCGAACAATATTTCACGTCGATGCAGATACAATAATTCGTCGTGCAGGTGTGATTTTTGCAGCCCTCCTCGCTTTTCCTACAACGACGACTCGATATCGAATTCTAAAACATTTTCAAGCGCCCACGGTAACTGTTTTGATCGATATTTAACTGAGCCGTGTCGCTGCTAATGCAAATATACATAAATTATTATAATAATACTAGCTCGAATAACCCGGCTTCGCCCGTGTGCAACTTTTTATTTTTTTCATTTTTACCCCCGTAGGAGTCGAATTTTGAAAATCGGGCGACGTGACGACACTCGAAAAGGTATTTGGAAAAACTCTGTGAAAAAAAATTGGAAGAAAGTTAAATAGTGTCGTCAAAAATAATTGATGAGCTGGCCTTCAAATTCAAGAAATGCGGCGGTATACTGGGTGGTTCTAACGAATTCAAAAATTCAACTGGATAGTTGACTGCATCATGTTCATTCAATGCGCTATCAATAGTAATAAACAAATAATAAAAAATAACCACACAGAGTGTATATATATCTCCATGGCAAAACAATAATTGTTGAATATCGTGCGTGCGTGCGTGATTAATATTGTACACTTAAGAGGCCATAACTCCGGAACAACATATCGCACAGCGTACAAACTTCACAGAAACCATCTACATATCAATCTTAATATGCCGTAAAATTTTTATCGAAATAGGTTCGGTGGATCTCGAGCTATAAAATTTATTAAAATGTACTTCGATTTTTATATATATAGATAATATAGGAGACGAAAAAATTTTCCTTATGGATTTTTAACCGCAACAAGCCACAATATGTCGATGTCGTCAAATAAAAAAAAAACCCGTGCTAACAATAATAATTATTATCATCAATACCTTCTATATTTTTCATACCCAATCAAAAAAAAAAAAAAATTATAATTTATTTAAATGTACTTTTTTAATAAAATCGTTTATAGAGAGAAGAAAAAAAAAATGGACCGCGCAAGACTGAGGAGAGGAGGACTCCGTGGAAAACCGAGAGCGCTTAGCCGCGCGCCACTATATAGTCACGCACAAAACCGGATTAAGAATTCTCGGACCGTAAGCGCGTTCACACGCCTTAATAAAGGCTTTCAAACGATTTAATTATTTTTATTATTTTTTTTTCGACTGTTTATTTTATTTTTAATTCTAAACATTTCGCAGGAAAAACGTTTTCAACGAATTTTTCAATTTTCAATTTTCACCTTATTACGGCCAGTGAACAATCGCTATTTTCACCTATACCAGTATTGGTCGCGCCTACGACGAATACGTCGTCGTCGTTACAATGTCCCAACGATTTCACAAGGAAAATCAAAAGTCTTTCCGTCGGACACCGTCTGTCGTCGGCGGCGGCGGCGGCGGGGGCCGAAGAAACAGGTAAAGGACTAGCCGGCCTCGGCAATATCAATACACGATAATATATAATAATCACCGCCGCGTGTCTCGTGTAGTACACAACACGATAATATAATATTATGATACGTATGCGTGCGTGTGCGTACAATAAAAATACGATCTCCTCTACAACAGCGAGAATCGTGTACAAACCGTCTCTCACCGCCGCCGCGATCATATTATTATTATTATTATTATAGTTTAATGTTTATTCCTCCGAACGAAAATCGTTTCGAAATTAATTACATTTTTTTTACTCTTTTTTTTTTTTTTTTTTTATTCTTTCTCGCTTTATTCTTCTTCTCCTTCTCTTTTTCGCTGCTTCTCTCGCGCCGTTTTATTGCCGTTCGCACGCGCGCGCGCGCCCAGACCAACCGTCGTACATTTAGGTGCTGCGCGGTAAAATAATAATATTATTATAGGTGTTTTTTTTTTCCCAACTCTTAAACCCTACACAACTAATTACACACACACACACTACTGACGTGTATATATGTTATGTGCGTATCGGTAAGTATAATATGTTACGTGTACACACATTTTAATAACACATACCTATAATACATAGACATACACGTAGCCGCGCATCGGCGCATTGCCCGGCCGTCCGCTCGGGGGCACGCCCCCCCCGGGCAATATAAATCTCTTCGGGCCGCCGCCGGCGTTGCACAATCCGGCAACCGGCTCGGTTCGACGATATCCGACGCGCGTCCCCCCGCGCGTGTGTATATAGACAAAAAAAAAAAATGATAAAAAACACCGAAGATAATGAATTATTATCGTTTATGAGTGAAAAAGAAAGAAGGAGGAAAAATAACGTTTTCGAAAAACATCGCGAACGATTATAATCTAATTATATAATCGGTGTTATTCGTTTGTGCGAGCGCGCGAGGTGTACATCACGACGGCCATACGTACCTATGTGTGCGCGCGCGTCGAGAAGAGAGTTTAATTATTATTATCGCCGGGGCCTCGGTTCGTTATTCGTTTTTTTTTTTTTTTCCATCTCCGGAATGTCATTATGTATATTCTCCGGTATTCGTTCCCACCCTCGGCCGCGCCCCCACCACCACTAACCGAAGAAAAAGGGGTGGATCTCTCTTTTGGAAATTAAAAATAATAATTAATTTAATCTCCCGCCACCGACGGTTTAAAGGAGGATACCACCGAGGATAGTCCGATGACGCTCCGTTTTTTCGGATTAGGCAGCCGCCGCCTCCGCGGTATCGCTACCATAAAATGTATTATAATACACTGTATTATTATACACGCCGTCCGCCCCGCCGTCGCCGCCGTCGCCACCGCCGAAGCCGCCGCGCGGATCCGAAAATAAACACTCGGTCGCCCAAGTTTGAAAACAGAAGAGGAGAGAAAAAAATAACCGACCGCGTTCGCCGCTTGCCAAGACGGCGGTAATGCGGGCTTCTCGAAAAGCATAACAAACAACGCGTTTATTTTACGAAAAACAAACAATATTCACATGCGGCACGGCAATTAGTAAAGGGGGAAGCGACGCCGGAACAGACTTTTTTTTTTTCTTCTTTATTTTATTTTTTTTTTCCGAATAATAATATTTTATATACGGTCCCGCCGGAACTGGTGTGTGTGTGTGTGTGTGTGTGGTGTGGTGTACACACGCGGATAAGAGCGTACGACGACGTACGCGCACGCACGCGTGTTTTAACGTTTTTTTTTTATTTATTTTTTTACGCGGCGCGTATAATGAGCCGCCGCCGCCGCCGCGCCGCGTCCGTATTGTCGCGGTAGCCAAAAAGACGAGTCTCATTAATTCGGAATTACCATAATTTATTTAGGCCGCGAGGATAATATTATACATATATATATATACTCGTATATTTGTATACATTATAATATTGTTTATATACTCATTCGGACGACACGTTAAAGCGTTTCCTCTGCCGATCGTTTTGTGTGTATAATATAGGCTACGCGGGAGAACACAATGCGTAAGAATAAGAAGATTATGGCATATATTATTATGTTATAGTGTAGTGGATGAATAAAATAAGTGGAAAAAAAAAATGTAGTTAATTCCGACGATTTTCCCGTGGGTATATTATAAATACGCCGCCGTCGAAAAACTGGGGGAAAAAAAATATAATGAAAACCAAGTGCCTCAGCTCTATACCTACTTGATACACGAGTGGCGGAGTGGCGTATGCGCGCGCCGCGAAATATGAATATAATGACGAAAAATTAATTAACCGTTTGCTTTGTAATGCATATATTATTATAGTACATATTACAATATTACCGACGAGGAAACGTCGACCGACGACGTGTCTGCAAGTGCAGTGAAGCGCTGCGGCTAGCCGACGGATCGCAACTATATTATTATAATTAAAAGAGAAAAGAAATCGAAAATCCCGCTGCAAGTTAATTCAATAACGACGAACGCGTAATTTGATCTAAAGTACCGTATTTTATGCAATAATTTTATATGAAAATATAATATCGTATTGATACACCTGTGTAACGTGTGAGTTGCGATTAAAGGAAACCGCGCGAAACAACTACTCGCGAATCGAAAGTATTATGTATATTATAATATTCAACGTCGTCAGATAAAAGTAAAACTACGAAATTTGTCGTCTGCGATGAGAAAATTAATGCAACCGTGTTCAAAGTCCGAATAAACAAAATCAATCGCGCGGTTGTTATATTGTATCACACCGCCTACACTACAAGGCAAGATAGTACCAAGAGACCGTGTCAAAAGTTCAAATAATCGAACAATTATCGTCACACCGTCTATTACTATCTGGCGAGACAATGGCAGGTGAAATAATTAGATGAAATCGATTCGGACAAAAATCGTGGGCTTTCTCTAATCGGTGTTTATCGTTCAGTCTTGTTCAAGCCGTCGCCGTTATTGGATGTAATGTTCATCGTCTGTCGGGTATGTGTTGTAGTTTTTTTCCTTTTTTTTTTAACAAGTTTAACCGATTGATTTCGTTTGTTTTAAGAACGTTCAAGATTTAAACGAAGCGATCTCAATGAATTCAATTGCGTGATGGACGCCACAGTTGTATTTTTCAAAACGCCGTTTCGATGTTGAAACTCGGAAGTTCAGTGACAGTGACCTCTCAAAGCAGGTAAGTCTATTCCTATATTGTCATTTCATTTTGTGTTATTATAATTATTCACGTGTCGCAACATGTTGTTACACGATTAAAAAAGTAAAAAGCACTAGAATATTTAGGTGTTATTTTCGATAAAAATCTAACTTTCGCTGTGATATTTCTCAGATTATTTAAGAATTAGAGCTATGAAAACGTCAGGTCTTATTTGATCTTCTCGTAACGAATTTAAAAACGCCGACGTTTTACGACTTACTTTTACGACAGTTGGGTATAGGTACGATAAATTCAAAAAAATACGCGTATTAATTACGAGCACGTCTCGTCTCAATATTGTAATAATCACGCTCGAAGGGATTTAAAACCACTTGTCGCGCACAGTAAACGCGCCGCGACAATCGCAGCAATCGTTAAATTCAGTTGCTATAATAATAACATCTAGAAAATAAAACATAATGCGTTATACACTAAAATCATAATAATATTGTATTCATCGAGTACCTATTATTCGGCGTAATCGCCCCGTCTGCATCTCTTCCAAAGACTTTCCGCGGTTACTACAAATTGCTTTACGTTGCACGCGCATTAATCTACATCGCGATAAAATTCGCCGCAATCGTACGCACAACACATACATAAATAATAATAATATATACGGACGGAAAAACGCGGCAGAGATTCCCTCGCGTTACGGCGATTTTATCCTCGTTTCCTCGCTCGCGCGCGCGCGCGCGCATCCTTTTCGCCGCGCACGTTCGCCGACTCCCCCGCGTCCTGCAGCGCAAGTACACAACAATATAATAATACAGGTATATAATATCGTACACGTATAATATCTGCAGTGGGACGTACGTGCCGCGACGACGACGACAGCTATATTACAGTGTGTTCAAGCGCATACTCATTATATTATTATTATTATCATCATCACATAATGCTATGTGTGCCGCACAGTATATGTACACACGCACTGTACACAATACGATATCCGCAGCTGCTGTATATCATTCGCCAAATTATACGTTTCGACCGAACGCCGTGTGTCCGGCGCAGGCGCGCGCATTCCGCGAAGTCTCGGGTTTCCGGTCGGCTCGTGTCGTGATTGAGCCGGCGGTCGGGGCCTCTTCCGGGCCGCCGCCGCCGCCGCCGTCGGGATTTCAACGCGCGTGCGGCAAGGGTTATCGGCCCGTACCTATAGGTCTTCGCGTTTCGGGGTAGGAGAGGCGGGGGAGCCGTGGAGTCTCGATTGTTTTTATTTTTTTTTTTCCGAGGGGAAACGAGTCGCGAATAGAATTCGACCGTAAATATATAATATCTCCGCGTGGCGCCGCGTTTTGCGAATCGCTTTAATAATATTATATTTAATTTCAACGTTTTTCAATACTACGATAGTTTCGTCGTAATCGCGCGCGTACAACAAAAACGTCGAACCGTCGGCAATTATTATTGTACATCATTGTCTCGGAGACTTGGACAAATGTATTTTCCGTTTTAATGACGCGTGGTCGATGACTTTTACGTTTTTTTCCCCCGACTCTTGTGATAAAACTACGAATTCGTTTCGACGTTATTGTATAATATCATGATTTATAGACCCTATCGCGACGAATACAATCGTTTTTATTTTACATTTTTTTTTCGTATACTATGCATTCGATAATACAAGCGCGTTTATTTTCCCATTTTTCCGGTCGTTCGTTCACGTTTTGCGCGTCTTTTCCGCGCTCGACATCGCATGTCTCTATAACGAAAACGATAGTTGTACATTTTGGAATAATAATAAAAACGTAGTCGTACAATATTACTGAAAATCATTGATCTAATATCATTAAAAGCTGCGTTTAAAAATACGTCCCGAGATACAGTTCACAACAATATTATAGTCTCCGATAATTGTGCGTAAACGGACCGACAAATAATATAAATACCGGTATTTATAGTATAGCATGTTCGGTCACAGATTAACTCTTTTCACTCTGTCTTGTCCGTGGATCCGTGGCAGGGAGGGCCGATGTATATTTAGCGCCAATTAGTTCTGCAGGTGTCACCCCAACGAGTATAGAAATATTTACCGGTTCGTTAGAAAAAAACTAAAACATATACTGTATACGAGTTAGTCTTACACGTTTGCGAGTAAACTGTGCTCGCGCTGCGATTATAATAATTAGTGTGTGCTATACCAATCGTTTAAACGCACATACAACATGCTAATCCCACCGAGTTCGGTATACTCGCAATGAGAATTTAACTCGGTAATTTGTTGGCCATATTCCGTAGGCATGTGTCTTTTTTTTCGTTTGCCAGTCGGACGATTTTGCCGCCAAACCCATCGCTTTTGTTTTCGATTACCAAGCAATTATTTCAATCGAGAGACGCACAGGAAAACGTTTAATTAAAAACAGGCAATCAATGCGATTATTGCTTTGTGTAAATAAAAATACACACGTATACGAGTATCTATATATTATTATACATCATAAGTTTATATTCTTCGGTCGATGTGGGAGGAGTAAGGGTATGAGAATTTCGGCGTGCCGGGCAGACCGCCGCCCGAGGTCGAAATAATTTTTTCAATATTCGATAAACGCTTTATAGTAAACCGCGGACGGCGATAACTCGTTTATAATAACGTCGGGGCGATAATAATTCGCCACATCGAAAACGTATAATATAATATACCACATATTATTCTCATATTATAATAGTCTGCGATGTTTGCTCCCGAACAGTGGCTCACGTTTGGCACTTTCTTTTTCCAGGGAATATGACCGCGAAAGAATTAAGTATAGCCTCACGTAGATTGTACGAAAACTTTTTCGGAACAACAGGAGGCAATGCAGTGGATTTTACCGGGACGTGCGAAGTTACCGTGGCTATCGGCGATGGATAATAAAAAGTTAAGGTATCTAAAAAATAAATATCCGCGCGATATTGTGTGCGTGTGTACTGTGTGTGCGCGCGCGCGCGCGTTTAATAGAAAATAGAGATTTCAAAAATGCAATCGTCATAATAGATTATTTCGATTTTTATTTATATACATTATTCATACAGTCTGCGGCGCGGCAGCGAATAATTTCGGTATAGGTATTCGTTATATCAACGAGCGTATATATTATTATAATCGATTACGTAAACGAGCTGGATCGGCGAAGAAGAGAGACCCGACCGTAGAACATCACCGCCCACCGCAGCATCGAGACGGCGCGCGGCGGCGGCGGCGGCGCTGTGTAATAATAATACGAGTTTATAATATTACATTATAAACACGTATCAGGAACCGCGCCGAGACTTAAATCGCTGGTTCCGTTCCAACTATTATGTGCTTATATTGATTTGTCGCGGCCGATTCCTATTTCCGAATGACGACCGCCACCGCCGCCGCCGCCGTAAGCGTCACATCGGCTGGCGGAATCTGCAGCGTCGCAGCGGGGACAGGGGGAGGGGCGGCGTCTAAATTTAGAACCGTTCTACACGCGCCGCAGGAAACAATAAAGGACTCGTGGTTTTTTTTTTTTGTTTTTTTTTTTGTTCTCCGTCGTCCTTGTGTTGCCGAATTCCGCGACGCAATGTGCGTCGCAGTTTGCAGCAGACGACTAGGAGGACGCGTCATCGTGCCGTTTTCGGGGCCGATTGCCGCACGGCCGGAGAACGCGTGCGGGTCCTTCCCCTCCCGAACCCGGCCCCCGCGCATGATCGTCTGATAATTATGAATATATCCGGCGCGTTCGGTCCGTATAGGTTCCGGGGCCGCGGCCGATGCTTTGGGCTTCTCTTTTTTTTTTTCGCTCGACCGAGCAGACGTTCTGTGAAACGATATTTAAAATAGACTCTCGTTTCTGATCATTTATATGTTGTACGTATAGTAAAAAGATTATAAATAAATTATCGTTTCAAAGCTTGTTCAGAGAATATTTCCCCCGCACAGATCGCCGAGAGCCGAATCGATTTCGTCGAGATTTATACGCACGTACCTTAGAATTTGTTTTTCTCGTGAGTTACGTGAAAACTTTTGTTTGCAAAAATTATATAAATACACATTTTTGACATTCATACAGATATAGTTATAACTTATCTATACACACTATTCGAAAACAAGTGAGAAAACACATTAAACGTGTAATTTTTATAAATTTACAAACATTTTTTTTTCATAATATACAAATACGAATTTCTAAAAACATTACAATAGTAATACAACTGAATTTGATTCTTTGTACGTGTTTTCACTTTTCAAACACGTGCTCTGAGAATTCGCCGAGCCGACTTTACGTTTTTTATGTTTCCCAACATTTGGGTCCTATTTGCCCGTTCGAATGAGACCTGTATATAATAGTTTTATACGATTATATTTTTTATATGCGAAATGACGATTATAAATTATTATCGGCCAAACAGCCCGGCGCGCTTTTAAAATTGTGCTTTTCTATGATCGCGTGAACGTTTTGTTCGTCAATTCATTATCAATCGGTCGTCGGGAATTTATTTCACACGATTCCGCAGTTGGCTCGCGTTCAACCGGACGATTTTCACTCGGCGCGCGCGCGCACATGTTCTCTCTCTCGCGTGCGTATCGCATCGCGACATCGCGCCGGCGTAGGAAATATTCCGGCGTTTTTGACAACGAATCGGAAACGCCACGCCGCGCCGGTGGAAACGAGTAAAACACTCTCGGTTTCGATCCGTTGGTTGGCACGTTTTATTTTTTCACGCCCGAGTCGAACGATTTTCTTACCGACAGAGACGCCGCCGCCGCGCGGTAATAAAACGCTTTCGCGATCGAAACGTTTTACCACCGCATCGGCGTCGTTTCATAATATTATTATTATTATAAGAAACCGTCTGTCTGTCTGTCTCTCTCTCTCGCGAAAACCGAAATCCACTCGCACGCTTTGAACGAAAATAAAAATAAAGCGCACGTTTTATCGCGCTCACATAAATAATCCCGGTGCGTGACATATTATTATTATAATACGAAACGTGTGTGAAGCGAGAAAAACCACCGGGCCGCGGTCTCTCCCGTCGCGTCTGCCCGTATCACGTAGTACGCAGACCGCAATCAATCGGCGCGCGTGCGTTTTCGAAAAACTTCCGGTCATCGCCGAGGGCGGACGCGCACGCTCGCGGTCTGAGAACGGATTCAATAAAACAATAATAAAATCGAAGAGATTTACGCCCCGCGCACGCGCGCGCGCGCCGAGTTTTTAAATCTTCCATCGCGTCGTGTAGGAAAAAACAAAACCGTAATTCGTTTCTGAGGTTTTTTCGATTCGGCGGGGGTCACCGAAAATCGTTGCGGCGGCGCGCGCGCGCCGACCGTCGTCGCCGCGACTTTACGTGACCGTTACACGGTCCGCGCTTATTTGATTTTTTTTTTTTCTCACATTTTTTTCTCTTCGCTACATTGTTCGGGCGGCGGCGCGTTGTGAACGTAATATTATAATACGATATTATAATATAATATATCGTCGCTCGTCCGTCGCGAAAATCGCGAGCCTTCAGACCGCAGCGGTCGTCACGTGTGCCGGGCGGCGTGTAGAGGCGGACGGACGGGAGAGAGGCCGTCGACTGGCGATCTGGAAAGGACGAGAGTACGACGAACGTACGAGTGTGATAATATACGGGGCGGCGAGTAAAAAAACCGCAATAATAAACGTACAAGTCATTTGATTTTTTTTTTTCGGTTACTTATTTTTCTTTTAATCATTTGAAACAATCATTTATCAACAAAGGAACAACAATAATATATTTAAAAACATTTAAATGAGTCAAATTAACAAATTTTATTCACTGACGAAAAATAAATGATCGTTGTTTAGAATTGTAATTTACCTTATTTACATAATTTTTTTTTTTTTTTTTGTTTTATATAATTTTATTTTTTACAAAATACAGTACAAAAAAACTTAAGTATAATTTTCGTTTCGCGCGATTATAATACACCATATGTTTATAATATACGTCCAACAACACTTTTACTTTTATATTCAATATTACAATTAATATTTAACAAATAATTCGTCCTAAAGACAGAAAAAAAAAAAAAGTTGTATAAAAAAAACTACAAAATAATGACTTAGGGATTAAATAACAGGAACATGTTTTTTTTTTTTTTTTTTTGTTCGACACATTATAATTAAATTAATAATACTTATAATTATGATTAACAACAACAAAACGATCACAACGCCTTAGAGATCATCACCCTGGCTCTAGTTTATAATAATGGGCATATACAGAATTGAGATTAGAATACATTTTTTTTTTTTTTTTCATTAGTTGTCGAATTCTTTTCTTTTAACGGACGAGACAGAAGATTAGGGCGTGTAAGGGGAAACGGGAAAAAATAGGGATGTTAGATGATGTCGGGAGTAATAGATCAAAATCGAATGGATTGCGGCATAATATAAGCCAGTCATTTCAGAGAGAAAGAGAAAGAGTGTGTGTGTGTGTGTGAGAATGTGTGTGGCTACAATTCGAAAGGGTCAAAAAAAAAAAATGCACTGACAGATTCATCAAGAAGTCTACTTAAAAAAAAAAAAATATATCATAATTATGTATATATATATATATATATAATATATATATAAATTAATAAACAGTCTAAACTTGTGTGGCAAAAGAGTGTTGGTCTAAAATCATCGATTTTACAGCCGCTCTTTCGTACTGGAGCTGCTGGTGTATGTTGCGATGATAATGATGGTGAACTTTGGCGGGCGATACCTCACTGAAACAGAACAAAGCGGAGGGGAAACTTAATCTCACGTTTTCCAAATACTCGGACTTATGGACTATCGACTGCGGACCAATCGCGGCGCGCGTCTGCCTACATCACGATACATAAAAGTCGAGTCACAGTTGGCTGATAAATGAAGTCCTCAACAATAAAATATATTATTACCCCCGTTGTCATTTTGCGCCAAGTCATTCACAATGCCCCCACCGCGCGCACAGACACGTCGAATGATATTGTGCCTATGTATCCATCAAACGGTATATTATACTCCGCCGCGGTCGTCTAGCCATCCAACACGCGTCTGCGGCGTATCTATACGCGATATCAAGACATTCCGCCGCCGCATTAAGACCTCACACACATAACAAAACGAAAAAATAACAATAATATTGTTCTCACTCTTCTCCGTTCCGATTGTATTCCGGTCCGTGGGCCGCGCTGAGATTTACGAGTAAACACACAAACGCATTACTCGGTTCGAGGAACACATCGCGCGCGCGCGCGCGCGTCACGTCACCGCGCGAGGCCGTACGATATTAAATAATAATAATAAAAAAAAAAAAACACACGAAGTAAACGCATTACAATATATTATATTAATGTTATCGGGGGACTCGTCGAAAAGCCGCCGTTTGTGGACCGGTCGACACGGGATTTTTTTCCCATTCGTCGACCGACTTATTGAATGTATCATTATTTTCATTATTCTGCCTCTCTCTCTCTGTCCGTTCGTTTTCACGACACCCCTGTCTCGTAATATACATCGGCGTCACTTCAAAAACACTACATTGCTTTTTTCGATTTCAAATTTAAGACGGTAAATGAACTTTTATGTTTTATGTTTCAGAACGATCGAAGAAAAACGAATAAATGCTACTATAAATACGTATACATTATGATATCGTAAAGCGATGCTTACTTGGTGTTGTTGCATTGGTTCGCGGCCGATTCGACCGATATGACGGATATCCTGCGGTCCAACGCGTTCGCGGCGGCCACGGCGTCCTGTTCCTTGAAGGACATTCGGTTCTGTCGGTCGGTGTTGAGCAACTTTTGCCTCTGCAGCGACGACGACGACTGCGCCGGCGTGAGCGACGGCTGTTGCTGCTGCAGCTGCTGCTGCTGCTGCTGCTGCTGGACGATTTTGTTGGGCGCGGCGAAGCACAGCGGCTCGGAGTAGACGTTCTCCCGGGCCGCGGCCGGCAGCGGGTCCCACGAGTTGCGGATGACGTGCGGGTCGCCCAGCTTGGCCACGCTGTGTATGGAGTTCTGTTCGTTCTGGATGCGGGCGTTCTCGTCCGCCTTCTTCTGGTCGCGGCGCCGGCGGTTCTTCATGCACAGCACCACCGCGATGGCGGCCAACACGGCCACGGGCACGGACACGGACAGCACGACCATGAGCAGCCCGTTGACGGACGCGTGCGCCATCATCTCCGGCTGGTCGTGCTGCGCCACGTGCTTGGACCGGTCGCCGAGCGCGGCCGGCCACTCGTCCGTGCAGTTGGCGCCCGCGTAGCCGGCCGCGCACTCGCACCTGAAGCCGCCGCTGTCGGCCGTCACGCACGTCCCGCCGTTGGCGCACGGCGACGACACGCACTCGTTGACGAACCGGCTGCAGTCCTTGCCCCCGAACCCGGGCCGGCAGCTGCACCGGAAGTCGTTTTTCAGATTCTCGCACGCGCCCCCGTTCGCGCACGGCTTGGCCACGCAATAGTCCACCTCGTTCTGGCACAGGTCGCCCACGTACCCGGGCACGCACTGGCAACGGTACCCGCTGCCGCCGCCGCCGCCGCCGTCGGACTGGTGGTGCACCTGACACGTGCCGCCGTTCCGGCACGGGTTACGCTGACAGTGGTCGGCCAGTTGACAGTGGGCCCCGGCGAACCCGGGCGCGCACTTGCACGTGTATCCCGCGCCGTCCTTGCCGGCCACGCACACGGCCCCGTTGCGGCACGGGTCCGGCTGACAGTGGTTGGTCGTCTGGTGGCACGTCGGCCCGGAAAATCCCAGCGGACAGTGGCACGCGAATCCGCCGGACGTGGTGTTCTTGGCGCACGTGCCGCCGTTGGCGCACGGCGAGCTCGAGCAGCCCAAAGGCGCGGCGGGCGTCTCGCACCGCGCGCCCTTCCATTGGCTCGGACACGCGCAGCTAGTCGATCCGGCTCCGTTTTTCTGCTGAAACACGCGGTCAAGTCGCGATTAGATTCCGCCGGTCGACGCGATAGTAGCGCGGGGGCAAAAGTGGTTTTTGCGCCAGTTTACAGAGAAGAAACAAAAACCGTCGGAGAAACACTCGCGCATCGCACCGACGACGACGGTAAACGAATTTTTTCGAAATCTCAATATTCACTCGACGGAATGAAATTTTCAACGGTTTGAAAGACAGCTGGGACATCGTGTCAAACGTGCGAAATCGGTGATAGATTGTTTAGAAAACATATGAGATACGTTCGAGTTGAATTTTTTCACGGCATTTTCGTTCAATAAAATAAATAATGCGTCACGTTTTATTGTTTTATACGACATCACTACAGTATTCTCTATTCGCGGACGAGGGGAGAAAAAAAGGTCATTATTATTGACCGAAAACGGCGGTCGCGCCACAGGGAAAAGTTTGGAAACCACAGCAGCAATATCGCAACGCGAAGGGATCTCTAAATAACTATAACAACGTGATGGCGGCGAGCTTACCTTGCATGTGCCACCGTTCAGGCAAGTGTGTCCCGCGGCGGAGCAGTCCAGTCCCGGTCTGGACGTCAGTCCCAGATCGAAATTGCACTCGGGTCCTGAGAAACCCGGAGGACACGAGCACGTATACAGTCCCTGGCCCGTGTTGAAGCACGTGCCGCCGTTCTTGCACGGCGCGTGGTTGGTACAATAGTTCAGGTCTTGGTTGCAGAACATGCCACCCCATCCTTCTTTGCACAGACACTGCCACGGTTTCTGACAGTAGCCGTTCACGCAGCCGGGATATATCTGACACTGGTCGCATCTCTCGCCGGTCCAGCCCAGGTGACATCTGCGGAAAAGAAAACGCGGTTTGTTTTTCATTACCGATCCGGCGTGTTTTCGGACGGACACGTATAGACTCGCGGCAGGTTATGGGACTCGCGCCGAGGACCGCGCGGTAGAGGGAGGAAATAGCGTTTAATATTGTACGTATTCTCGCCGGCGCTGATTGAATCAGATAAATAGCCGCAGCACGATCAATCCATAAATAAACAACAGGAATGAGTGTATATGACGATGATGATGATGACCGGTTATGTGGGAGAGGTGCCGGGGTTAAGGTCGTCGGATATATAGATGGCCGTGAACCAGTCGGAGACTTTTAATTACCGACTCGAAATAAAAAAAAAAAATATATATATGTGTGCGTATATATATATATATACGTATAAAGGAAAAAAAAAGAAGGCATAAAGAAGACTTATGGACTCGTATTTATAAATAAAAGGTTTTATGTATATATATAAGTACTCACTGGCAGGTTCCTGGAGTCATGCACGTTCCTTTTTTCTCGTCACAGCCAGGTGCGCAAATCGCTGTAAAATAAAAAAAAAAATTCAAAACGTTTTATTTTTTTTCTCCACATAATAATAATAATAATAATTCACAGTGCAATATAAATATACGCGTATATTTCATTCGGAGCTTTATTCAATTTTTCGAGACGGGAGTGGCGAAACCGGAACACGGCAGATGTTGCCCGATGCAAGGGGCTCGGACGGTTTTTCGGCGTGTGCATGTGTATGCGCGTGTGTGTGAGAGCGAGTGAGTGTACTGCCATAGGGGGGACAAGTGGCCGAGCGCGTTTTGCAGCTGCCACCCTGCGCCAATGGGTTTTTGTTGTTATGTCAGAATACACCCTGTGCGCGTGCGAGTGTATGCGATATGTGTGCTAAGTGTGTGTGTGTGTTTATGAGCTGTGCGGACACTATTGTTCCCCGCTGGGAAAACGCACGGCACATGGACAATTGCAGCGATGGAAAACGATGCGATGGAAAATTAAAAATTTAAAAGTAAAAAAAAATAAATATACGAATAAATAATAAACGAATGGAATAATAATAATAATAATAATAATAATGAAGAACAACATAACCGATGGTAGCCATGGCCAAGAATGTCGGCGGCAACGGCGCGGCGGGGGAAAATGCGCGAGACTTAATGCGATTTTCGTGACCGGTCGGGAAGAATTTTTTTTTTTTTTTACATTATATATATTTATTTTTATTTATATATAGTTTTTTTTTTTTTTGTATCTCTGTTTGCTGATCTTGTTTCGAAACATTATGAATGGCGACAAATTGCACGGGTTCTGAAACGTAATTACTCTCTTGTGGGATCCGCCGCGCGTAGCCGACGCGCCGACTCTGTCGTGGCGCGGGAGAGAAATACAATATATATATATAAATAAATGTACGTGTGTCTATATAATGTAATTGTATATAATATATATATATATGTATATATATTAGTGCGCGTGTATATAAATAAATAAATAAGGAAGGAATCGGAGATGGAGAGAGAGAGAGAGAAAAAAACGAGGAAAGAAGAGAAGAAAAAAAAACCGGTAACTGGATATATAGAAACAATGGCGTTTAATAATCGTTCGTATAAACGGTTCTGGTGGTCGGGGCGGGAGAAGCGATCGGGACCGACATCATCGGCGGCGGGTAACCGATACCCACCGTGTAATTACAGGCTATCTCCACTCGTCTTGCCGCGTGAGTGTGTGTGTGTGTATGATTATTGTGTCACCGGTTAAGAACTCGTGTGCGGCGGCGGCGGCGGCGGCGGCGGCGGTAGCCCAGTGGTCGGTAACCGTCGTCGTCGGTGCAATGAGCGAATATTTTCGAGTTTTTTTATTATTCACACACACACACACACGGGGGTGGTGTGGAAGAGAAGAGAAAATAATAATAAACGAGAGAAACACACCACAGAGCAGATATATCCCACTGCGCGTGTATATCGAATTCACGAATAAATTAGATCGCGCAGTGATATACGTACGTACGTACACTACTTCGTTCGTCAATCGATAAACGCGGCAGAGCGCGTCGGACGGACGGTTATTAAACGCTCCCTAGGGGGAGGAGGGGAAGGGTGGACGGCGGTTAGCTCCCTCGGTCGCTTTTAACGACGGATTGGAGAGAGAGAGAGAAAAAAAAATGGATATCGATCGCTATAATACAGAGGAGCCCGGTATATCGCGCAGTCGAGGAATCGCGTCGTAAAACGCGACCGAAATTCGATCGTAAAAAATTCAACCGCGTATCCGACCGAATAATTATTGTCGTCATCGGCGGCGGCGGCGGCGGTGATTTATTAACGTCGCACATAAATAATACATTTTTAACGTACATTTTTATATTAATAATGTATTCCGTACGTACGTACGAAATGAAGAAAAAAAAAAAAAACTGTCGCGCGCGATGTGAGTCATATGCGCGAGCTCTCGCGCGCGCGCGCGCGCGCTCGCGGACGTACGGTATTTATTTATTTATTTTTTTTTTTATATTTTTTTATTCGTGTGTAAAACAAAAGGAGCATATAAAGAGATTGTGATCGGCGGCGAGGTATGTGTGCCGGCCGGCCGCCGCCGTTTGGAAACCACTGAGCGCATAACAACCTGACAGGCACACACGGCGCGCGAGAGAAGCCCATAGCTATGGAACGAACGTTACCGTGGGAACCTGGAGGACTACCGGAGCAGCGGCGGCGGCGGCGGCGGCGTGTCCGAGAGACGGCGGAACCACCACCGCTTGTGCACAAAAGGACTGGCAAGGCAGCGAACGACGACGACGACGACGACGACGACTACTACTACTACTAGTAGTACTACTATGACTACTACTACTACTGCTGCTGCCGCTGAGACGGACTCTGCGCGACGGAAGGTTGACCGGAGCCGCGGCGGCCCGTCGCCCGTCCGACGACGGAGAAGACCACTCGTCATCGTCGTACACGCCGATAAATTATACATAATATAAAACGCGACGGACACACCGCCGGGGTACAGTTAATTTTACAATTTTCCTCCTCCTCCTCCTCCTCCCATCGCGGTACCCATATCTTTTCTATTACTATATTATGAGTATTATTATTATTATTATTATTATTATTAACATCGTCGTCGACCGCTATTATCTCGTTATTATTATCGGACACACGTATTAAAAAAACGTGTGTGCATGCCGTATTATAAAAAGATCGGTACTCGTATACATAATATATGTGAGGCGAAACAATGAAATCTTCGGTGATCGTTTTTTTCCCCCCCCCACCCCCTTTTTTTATTTCGTATATTTCTAATTAGTCACTCCCAGGAAATTTGATTTCGAAAACATGCATCGCGAACGCTCGTTGCAACACGCCTTCGAACGTGTGCATAAGACGACGCGCACGCACACGTCATATTATGTATTATATCGAATACGCCCGGGTTATAGGATTAATAGGAGATAATGTAATTTACCTTTGCTGCAATAGCTCCCCGTCCAGCCGGGCATGCATATCATGTCTCCGTCGTCCGAGCACAGGTAGTGTCCGAAATTGTCGTCTCTGGGACGGCAGAACTTGGCGCACCCGTCGCCGTGATAATTGTCCTCGCACTGGACCCTGTGCTCGTACACGAGCCGAGACCGGACGCCGCCGGTCGACCCGGCGTACTCTTGTTGCACCCATCCGTCGCTGACTTTCAGGAATCGTTGGTCCGTGATCCGCGTGATCAGCGCCGACCCGTTAGTCGTTCCTGATAATCGTTGAAAAGAAAGAAAAAGAAAAATATAAATAAGTACACATATTTTGTACGAATGAAATTCAAAATCTCGAGTGAAAAAAGAAGAGAGAAAAAAAAAAATTGAAATTAAAAAACAATGTGTCGTACGCTGAAAGTATTCGGTTCTCATATATAATATATAAATATTATACACACATATGTGAATGTGTGTGTGTGTGTGTGTACACGAAGAACAGGAGGCGCCGGCGGACGAACGCGGCAGACACGTCGGCAGAGGCACCGTGGGAGAATAAGACGGTCACCCACCGCCCAACAATTGGTCACACACACACACACACAAACGTATAATACACACACACACACATACACCGTCTGAATGCTACGTGCCTACCGTTTTCTTCGGCCGTTTCTAACGTCCGAATAAAATGGAATAATAATAAAAAAAATAATAATAAAGAGCCAATACACAACAAAGTGATTTCGTCTTTCGAACACACACACACACGCGCGCACCGACACCAATAAGCCACGCGGCGCGGAATATATATATATACATATATAATGGAAATATTTCGAAAATGTGTTGTTCGTGTCGTCGCGACGGTTTTATTTTCGGTAAAACGTTTCCGGGCTGGATGGAATCCCTATTATTTTCACCAATTTTCCTCCTATTCCGTGACGAGATTATTTCTGGACGTGTAACGCGCGGCAGTATATTATTTTAAAACGGGGATGAGATGAAACTAAACGGACGCCGCGTGACTTGCCCGCGCGCGCGCGAGCGAGCTTGGCTCCGTATCAAAAACGACGAAATAAGAAAGAAGAAGAAGAAGCAGAAGGAAAATAAAGGTCTATTATAAAATATTTATCGAGAAGGGGCGTCCGACGATCCGAGGTAGCGGGGGATGAGGGAAGGGCGCGACGATCGGTGGGGCGGCAGCGGGGAGAGAAAGAAAAGAATTCCCGACGTCTGGTCCGGATTTTATTCAACAACAAAAGCGTTGAAATTTATGCGCTTCGCGATTACCCCCGCCGCCTCGCCGCGCCGCCGCCGCCGACGACGACGACGTCGCTGTCGCCGCGGCGAAGAATACGACATGCATTTATTTTATTTATTTATTTTTTTTTTGTCCAACCACACAAATCACAAAAGAACACACGGGAACGCGCGCAACGTACGCAAGATGAATTTTAAGAATTGTACACCCTTTTAATTTTGTTCGATATTTACGGGAACGCCGTTTCGCGAGCCAAACGATTTATTCCCATGATTTTATTATTATTATTATTATTATTATTTTTTTTTTTTGAAAAAAATCCAAGGAATTATAGTAGCGCGACTTCGAGACAGAGGCAATACCCCCACCGCCGGCCACTACGACCGTCACGAGTGACTGTCGGTGTTTTCGTTTTTTTTTTTTTTTTACCGCCGAGCAAACAAAGATAAAGTATATTACTCAATCGTAAAAAATTTCAACGTTTATTTTTTATTTTTTTTTTTTTAAATAAATATTAGTACAAAAATATACGATCTTATCAAACGTACGATTTAACGAAAACAAAAACTCTTTACTTTGAGTTACGTCACTGTAGAAGAGACACATACGTCGTCGTCGTCGTGTTCCGGCCAAGTATTGTGGCGGGTAATGAAATTATATTTTGTTTATACATTTGTCATAGAGTACAGTATGAATCCACTCGTACGGCATTACATTATCGGCATTATGTCTGTCGTTAGGTCATTAATAAAACAGCGGAGCCGAACCGGAAACAAGAAGGTAATTAAGACATTTAAATTCAGGAGAGGAGTTTGTGTCAAATCTTTGTCGTCGTGTAATGTGCTTACAACTTGTCGAATTAATGTGGCGGTGGTTTTTATGAATGAAACACTGTTCAAGGTCGCCAATGGCCGAATTTACTACGTAGAACTCGTGGGAAAACGGATACCAAACAGGTGTTGTTTGTGACTTAGAAGGGTAGGACACATTTCGAGGGCGTGCGCATATAGGGTTTCTAGGTATACCGATTCCGGACGACCCTACTGACTCAGAAACATAATATTTTTTTCCGATATTTCGGGCCTGACGTTAACCTAGTACACAAGAGCCAAGCGTGCGCACGAGAAAATATAAATAAACCGTGTTTTCGACAAATAAACAACCATCTTTATAGTTACCTGAATTTCTTGCTGACGACGGTTCGTGCCATGCTTCCACAATAAGTGAGAATGTACCCTGTAACAGAAAAAATAAACAAAATTACCATCGGTGTTTCAACATATTTCGAATTGTTCTTTTTTTTTTTTTCAGGCGAGCTTCATTGACGGTATTCTCAATTCAGCGGTGGAAGAAATCCAGGACGGATAATAAATATAATAACATTATATTAATGTCACGAATTAACATCGGTAGGAGGAGGTTTCGATTAAAACCAATACAGTAAATTATGCAAAAAGAAAAGTAATTTATCGCGTTGTTTTCAAGAGAATAGCCCGCATACGATAACATCGTTTGTATAATATTATCTAGTTTTGATCGTGTAAACTGTTAACAAAGTACAATCGTTGGTTTAACGTGCACAGTGTGCACGGTGCACCGGCAAGACGACCATAAAAGAAAAAAAAACATAATAATAATAATAATAATACAAATACAAAAAGATAGTGGGCTATTTGAAGTAGTATTGAAATAACTATTGTGATCCTAAGGTTTGTTTCGGGACAATAAAAATAACGAAGAAACCTATCCTTTCTCAAATATACATATATATATATATACACATTGACAAGCAGTCAGGTAAAGAAGGAGATCCTAATAATAATAATTCTAATAATGAAAAGATCGATTAATTTTTATTCTTCTGTACAACACACGCCCATGCAGCCGCAATTATTTTAACAATCGGATACCCTCTAATTGCCACTCGTGTGACAGGTAATCTCGAAATATTTTTGAACCAATTAAAATATCCACCTGTAGATGACTTTTAAAGAAGGAAAAATAGCGCCAGCAGAGATATGAGTAACTCGAACAAATTTTCGGTGCGCGTGGTTTTTTTTTTATTTTTATTATTATGACCAAATTTTTATGACGGCGGGCGGCGGCGACGGCACTGCGGCAAATTTGAATTAGTGCCATATGGGAGATGATGCGTAAGCCTATATCGATTTCGTTCTGACACCCCTTTCCGGCTTCCGACTCCCAGTGGAAATCGGTCAGCTTCCACCGAACCAAATGGACCGCAATACCGCAGTGTATTATTCCCCGATGAACGTGAGTCACTTTTAATCCTCTAAAGCTCTCAAGCTTTTTATGTGTGGGATATACGCATTAAATCGTTTAATCGAACGAAAAATCGTGATTTTAACGAGTAGGCGTTCCAAGGAGAGCTACTAATTTTCTAGCACGAAATAAAACCAGTTTTAATCAATAGTGCGTGATAAGATCTAATTAAAAATCAAACGCGTATACATATATACATATATATATATAGTGTACATAAATAAAAAAAAATAAAAAATAAAACGGGAGCGATTTTAACATAATATTTGAAACTGGTATTTATGACATCGGAATACACGAGAGGCGGTTTGTGTTCCCAGTGTTTAGGACCTTCGAAGAATATATACATATATATATATATACGTAAATATATACGCATGCACCGTAAGAAAAGAAGAAAAAAAATCACCCATAATTTTACCAATCCTGACAGGTTTTGATTTCACACTCCCTAGGTATCCGCATCAAATCGCTCGCGCGCATACACGCCTCATAAAGGGTTTTTTTTGTTGTTGTAATTTTTGAAGGTTAAGGTCTCTTCCCGGGGTCCTAACGGCATATAACGGTCCGCACCGGGGCGGATTTATTATCTTTTCCTGCTACCCTCGCACACACGCACGCACGGGCGTACACAAAAGAAAGGCTTCTGAAAAAAACATATTATATTTATAATAATATAATATACTAATCCGGCATGAACGGCCGGGTCCCGGATCCCCTACCGGAGGAGGTCAACCCTTTTGTTGAAAAACAACACTGCGAACATGGATATACCTCGGGCGATGCCTCGTACCTACGTTACGTGTGCGCCCATTTATCTTATCTCCGGCACGGGTTTCCTGTGGCGAGACGACAACGACGAGGAAGCGAACGGCAAACGTCCGCCACGCCGCCGCCGCCGCCGCTTCCTCTATATTACTCACGTCGTCTCGTGTTTGCGGCGGCGGCGCGCGGAAACGTGTGTAACGTCCGTCTGCGACGGTTCTTATTATTATTACCGAACGGCTCAAGAACACGATAATAAGTAATAACACTAATAACTCATACGGCAGCGATACACAGCGTTACACAATGTACGCGGAGTAAATCTACAAAATACAATCAAGGCTGTAGAAGTCGGGCCGAAATTTCGGGAGGGGCCGTTGGATTATTACGAGAGAAAACGGTTGAAAAAAATTACCTTGAACAACAAACGCCGTGGTGCACGACAAAGTGCAATAATAATAATTAATAATAATACATTTGCAATTTTTTTGTGCGACTTACCGGCCATGTGAAATTGAAATGGAACGCTATCGGCGTGGCGTTGGCCGGCAGTGTCAGGCTGTTCTCGCCGAGCACGGGCGTGACCACGTCGCCGAACGTGCACGTGGAGTTGACGTTTATGTTGGTCTCGTAGTGCTTCAAGCACGCCCGGAACTTTGTGCGACACGGCGTGCCGCACTTGCCGCCGCAGCACAGTCCCGAAGCTTCCAGGCCCAGCTCGTTGCTGAACGATTTTATCCGCAGCTCGAACACGCCGTTACAGCTCACCTGCGGGCAAAGGACGATTTTGTATTTTTTATTTTTTCAAGTACAATACGCGAAAACGAAAAAAAAAAAAAATAAGCTGAAAAAAACAAAGCGCGCAATCGTTTTTTACAATCGACGGCGACGTTTAAACGCCCAACGGGTAAAAACGGAACGCTCGCGCGCGTGCACGAGGGGAAAACGCATATTATACGACGACGACGACGACGACGACGCGCGGCACACATCGTTATATTATTATTTATTATTACTATTATACATATATTATTATGCGTATGTGCGAGCGAGCTTTGACGCCCGACGCTGCACGGTCTCAAACGGAACGACCGACGACGGGCGCGCGTTGGTTGACAGGTGACGTTGACAAGAGGACATAAAGGTCGTCTCCTCAAAGGACGTGTGGGGCCCAAAACAATGGGTGAAAGCGGACTATCTAAATCGGAATGTTTACCGGCGGCGGCGGATAACGATGACGAGGGGACCTCCGGCTCATAACGTCTTCATTTTTTTATTTCTTTCCTTTTTTTTTTTTTTTTGTACACCCGGCGCGCACGCGGATATTGTTCTCTTTTTTCCTTGTGACACACACACACACACCACTCTTTTAAAACGAACTGACCGAAAGGTTTTTTTTTCCGCGAAATACATATTATACAATATCTTTTTCCGTTTTCAAAACCGTACGCGCTGCCGTCGCCGTTATTGTATTATTATTATTATACGTAGGTATATTATAATAAACGAGGCGTCGTAACGGCTCCTACCGTCTCGGAAGCGGGAAAAATTGCCGTCCCGGGACAGAAAACGGACGACCTACAAGTATCGGTAATGGCGATAATAATAATAATAATAAAGTCGCGTTCGAAGAAAACGAATCACTCGAGAACACGCGATTTTCTCAATATGTAGGTATGTACATGTGTGTGTGTGTGTGTGTGTGTGTGCGAATGTATATAATATGTATTTATTTATCTGTGCGGTATAAAATATATCGTGAAACAGCAGCAACTCTCTAAGCCCGTTGAAAAATTGTCATCGACACACCGGCCCCGCTGCTGCAATAATATTATATAGTAGCGGCGGCGCTATCTCATACATGGAAGGTACTTTTTATGTGCTGTAGTATTTCTCCACGTATACGTGTCATATGTGAGTGTGTGTGTGTGAGTAAGTGTGCGTGTCGTAGGTATACCGTGTTAGGTTATATATATAAAAAATATAATCGCACACACGAACACACGTTGGAAAACGACGACGACGACGACCGTGTATATACACATTTTCTGGTTCTAATAATAATCTCATACGTTATTATATTATTATTATAGGTGTGTGAACGTGTAATCGTAATTTATTATATATTTTATTGGTATTATACGTTCGAACGGAGATAAAAGAAAAAAAAAAAGAAAAAACCAGATATTCCCTAGACCGCTGCCGTGTAAAAGGGTTCGGGTAATTAACCGCATAACAAATCGTACACGTTTTATGATTAGGAAAGTACCTGTCGCTTTTTCATTTTAATGGATTGTTAATTAATGGATCAAACACGAAACCAATTGTAACGGCTTAATTGAATTATTATCATAAAAAAGCGATCGAGACACATTTATGGACACACAAACACTCACACACATATATGATATCGCGGTGACAGGGTAAATTATGATTTACCTACACGTTATATTTCTCTATTTTATTTATTTATTTATTTTTATTTTTTACATCACAATTTTTCTAGGTGTACAAATGGCCTACATATAACCGCTACATACGTGTATATAAACCACTATGGTCGTAGGTTTTTTTAACATCGTTATTATTTTACTTTTTTCTCCGCTACAAATTTCATTGCGCCCAGTGTTTTATTTCTTTTTTGTCCGTTCATAATCGTCGTCTTCTCCTTGTTCTTTAAATTCTATATGATGACACATCTTATTCTCCCGACATGACATAGGTTAAAGACGAGTTACTGCATTTTATAAAAGTCATTCATTCCAAACAAAAAAACAATAATAACCAATGACTCAACACGTTTAAAGTTTCTTTTTAATAAAGTTAGGTAATGCGCTCATTGTTAGAACCACTCATGTTTGTAAATATACCGAAATACGATTTTTTTCCTACTGGTTCTATCTCTCTCTCTCTCTCTCTCTCTCTATCTATCTATCTCTCACTCGCCATGTCTGTCTTCCTCCACGCGTCCTTTTGCGTTTTGCAATAAACGCGCCGCGCGAGAGGTGGAGCGCGCGATAAATAATAGTAATAATAATAATAATAATAGTCGTCCGCGAAAAACGCCCGAATCGACGAAAACGATCATAATGATTGTTATTATTTATCGACAGGGGGGAACGACGCCAACACACAACTACATCACACGTCGACACCGCGGCCGAGTCCGGAGCCCGCCGCCGCCGCCGCCGCTGCCGTCGCCCCCGCATTTCCCGATCGGTCATGGAGAAAACGAAGACGGTCAAGTCCTCCTCTTATCTACGGGGCACTATGCGGCTGATAAAGTCGACGAGTAACGTCGGCGGCGGCGGCGGCCCGAATAAGCGATACTTAACGCACCGCGAGTCACGATACACGTCAATCACACGTGCGGCCGGATGAATAATCACCGGACGCGGTGCGCGAGATATGGCGTTTAAATGGCGACGTCGATACGATCGTATCGTTGTTAATTCGACGATATTTCTCGGGACCGGAGAAAAAAAAGCGAGCGAGCGAGTCCTCTGTGCACGACTCGCGTGCGCACCCGAGTCGTAATCGCCGCGTGCGCCGGGAAGACGACGACGAAGAAGAAGAAGAAGAAGAAACCAAACGTCCGACGAATTCCGCCGGTATAATAATAACGGTGACCGCGGTAAAAACCGCGGCCCGTGATGACGGGGCGTCGACAAGCTCCGGGCGGGGTACTCCGTGGGGACAAATCCGATACCGAGTTGCGACGACGATAACGACGATATCATTATGGAGAAAAAAAAATATAAAATAAAAAAAAATACGAGCGCTCGCCCGCGCCCGTTTTATCGGCGTTATTATTATGTGGACGGGCAGAAGAGAGATATAAATAAAACCACGGCGTGAAGAAGAGCAGCGGCGGCGGCGGCGTCGGAGCGCGAGAGATATACGCGCGGCGCGTGGGGAACGGACGTATATGTGTCAGCGGACCGCATTATTATTATTACGATTATTAAAAACCGGGTTATATGGGTTTGTATTTTATATCGTGTAATATAAATACCGGGGCCGTTTTCCGTTGACGTTGAACAGCAGGTTCAAAACGGCCGGACGTTACCGGGCGGCGCGGCGGTTTTTAACGTTTCTCTAATCTCGCGGCGGACTTTCAGATAATGATTGTTGTTCCACGACGATTCGAGTCGTTTTACAACAAACCTTTAGTCGGTCGATTTATCTTTTTTCCATCTTTTCGACCGCGGCGCGTCATACCGTCATTATATACGGTCACCGCGCGTTGTTTATGCGGGGTTTAGCGTATTATACACAAACAAGGTGGGCGGCGGGGAAATGATAATCGGAATAATAATAATAACCGACGACGGCGACGACGACGACACAAGACGTCGTGCGCGCGTATCAATTTATTTTCGTCACTCGCGCGTCGACAAATCGCGGTCGGCGGCGGCGGCGGCGGCGGCGGGTGGGGGACCCTCGTGGACTGCTCACGTCGGGGACGGCGCGCGCGCGCGTGTGTGTGTGTGCGGGCCGGTCCCCCGTGGGAAAACGCGCAAAAATGTGCACAATAAGACGATTATTATTTCTTCGGCGCGGTAGTTTTTAATAATTTTTTTTTTTTTTGCTCTCTCTCTCTCTCTCTAAATATATATATATATTTTGTACTCACGTTTGTAACGACGAATGCTGCGACGACGTAAACGATGCAATACAGCAGACTACTATACCACCGGTACCGCATGGTCGACGCGCTGATAACGACGTACTGTTGGTGTGTGGACAAAACGGTCTCGTCGTTTTTATATTCTTGGAACACGCGCGCGCGCGCCGACTAGATATCGTCCGGGGCGCGGGTACGTGGTTGTACGCAGCGCATCGCAGAACCACAAACACTTTTCGCGAATGCTTACGACGACGAACACGATCGAAAATACGTACGTATCGACGGCGGATCTAATATTATGACTGTTCTCCGTCGCGACCAACGGCGGTGGCGGTGGCGGCGGCGGTGGCGGCGGCGGCGGCGGCGGCGGCGGACGACGAAAATAATAATAACACACACGCACACACTTCAAAAAATCAACGAACGATTATAAATAAATACGCGTACGCGAGTATATAATTCGTGTACACACTGCTGGACCGTACAGACGACATGTAACGTGTCAAAAAACACGGTGTATAAAATAAATACGAATATTATAAAAAAAAAATAAATAAAATATTGTTATATATTATAATAATTTACACGTTACGGATAATATAAAAATACGACGATTATTAATGTTCACTGATTGGTGTGTTCGCGTTGTTTCGCAAAAAAAAAAAAAAAAAAACCGAATATTTCTGTAGCCACGGACGGGGACGTATCGCGTACACACGACGCACGGCGGAGACAGAGTACCGCGGCGGTATATTATAATAAATGTGGGAGAGGAAAAAAAAATAAATTATTTTTTTTTCAATAAAAACAAACTACGATAACGACGAACGGACGACCACTGGACGACGACCGGGGCATCAGCAGAGACGCGGGCGCGCGCGTTATCGAACGGCCGTGGATCAACGACTGTGGCGGACTGACGTGACGAACGGATACCGGCCGACCCGGAGGATACGTTCTTGCGACGACGGCGATGCGTGCGTGCGTTTCCAGTCTGCCGCCAGGTGTCGGCACCGTACGCCCATCCCCCCCGGGCACCAGGTGACACGCACACACGCGCGCGCCCGCCGCCGCCGCGAGCCCGTACGCACACGGTAGTCACCCCTCTCCTCGGGGTGGCCGAAACGTTTTTAATTTTTTTTTCCTAGGGGGGGCGCGGCCGGCTTTCGGCGGGGGTACGTTTCGTCGCGGCGCGGTTTTTTTGTTTTTTTTCGCCGTTTTTATCCGTTCTTATTATCGTCATAATCGCGTGTTTATTTTATCTGTTTGTTTAATTTTTTTTTCTTCCGTCTTTTCGCGGGTTTCGCCCGAATGAGAAACTTTTTAACGAATTATTCGTTCGATATTTCGGATTTCGCGCCGCGTCGTCGGCCCGAAATCCTCACGTTCGCGTCTCGGGATTATTGTTTCGGCGGCTACGCTAGAATTTTAGGTCGTCACGACAGTCGAACGCGAGCGACCTTTTGGTTTTTTTTTTCTCTTCTTCAAAAACAACCTTTTTACTCTTATGTGTGCGGTATATCGCTTTTACCCGCGAGTGCATGATACACATTATAATATACCCAACTACAGTACTTACGACCTCTATTATACGGAACCGCCATCGTATAATTGACTCGTACTTATGAATAAATAAATACCTCGTAAATACGTACAATGTTAATTGTTTGATTTCATTGTTTCGGTACTTTCAGACTTTTTAACCTGCGTCCGAGCCTCCGGTTTTCTCGTTACACCTACCTGCTGTGACACCACTTACTCGCGACAATTCGCAAACATACGATTTCAATGAAATCCTATACGTAAACGATCCAAGAGTCGAATGTGTCGAAATACAAGAAAAATTATTGCACAATCGAAATTTAGAATTTCACACTTCTACGTTCTGTTTACCCGTTTTCGGGACGCACGGTGAATTCGACAGAATATTACACGAATATTAACATTTCGTACGATTAGAATTTGAATTCAATATACACACGATTGTTTTTATCGTATGGAAATTAATATTGTTGTCCGAAAAAATAATATATTGCCATGATTTAAAACATGTTTGACACAAAACTTCGTGTACAATGATCCCGAAAATTTCAAATGAAACTTAAAAGCCATTGTGCGTGTCCGTTTGCGGTACTCGTGAGATCAATCTTGTCGGGCACGTCGTTTTACCATTTAGTAATTTATTATTGTTATATTCTAAACTATCGGTGTAGTACCGTGGAGGGTTTTTTGAAATATTAGAGCAGATTTTTTTTTATTCGTTCCGATCGATCGGTTTTTTAATATAATATACGTTCGAAGAACTCCGTGGCCACGAAACGGCGCTTTGCGGTTTTCCTGTATTTCAATGGACTCTTGAAAATCATTAATGTAATTTGAAAATCTCGATTCGTATATACCTATATACCTACGTTGTGCGCACACAATTACGCGATTTATCGAATGAGAAAGTGATAAGATGTTTCGTGACGCGTTATTTTTAAATTCGATTCCAATAGTCGCTGGCAAATCGATACGGAATCATATTTAAACTCATTACCATAATATTAAAATAATCCAATTTCTTCGTTTTTATTGTTAAAAGTATCATAATACTGTAAATAACAATATTATATTATCATTCCTGCTCGTAATATAATATACGGGGATTCGGACGTTTTTATTTTGTCTGTTTACATAATATATAGTTGGCGGCATTATTTATAATTACAACTATTTTTTTTATCTGCGAATTCTAAGAATATACGTATATTGTAATCACGGTATAATATGAGAAACAATTTCGTTTTAATCGTGTCGTTTCAAAATAATAATAGCTTTTTTAAAAATATATTATCATCACGCGGCCCGCACTAATAAACTGATTTTTCAAACATTTTCTAAACGGATCGAGTTTATAATATAATATAGTTTTTTATTTATTTTTTTTATTTCGGTTTTTTACTGTTCTAGACGTCGTCGCCGGAAAGTGATGAGAATTCTGCACGTACAATTTTTGTTGAATTTCGTCGTGTGATTTTTTTTTTTTATTTTACCACGCCGTGCTGAAAATTAACGTTAACCCAATTTTCATAGTGCCAAATTGTATGTTCGCCGTCCTTCGTTTAACTTGCACTAAAAACTCATTTATTTAAATAACTGAGCTTGTGAGCTGTATCGAATACTATATAAACGCATAATACGGTACGTCTCGTATTTAATAGGTTTGGAATGCTCAATTAATGTAAGATATGGTCCACTCATTGCCAAAGTTATCGTGAAAAGAAATCTAAATCGTTATACGCGAAAACACCGAGAGGTAAATTGTCTATTTAACTATTCAAACGATTTCTAAAAAAAAAAAAAAAAAAACCAAATATTGCACTCGTATAGTGTAGAAACTAACCCACCCGTATACATATATAATTGAATATAATTCGCATATCCCGTACACTCGTATAAAATTTATTTAAATAAAGTGTTAATATAAAAAAGTCGAAAATAACGAAATACTTGACTACACAGACGTACGCATGAAACAGCGTAGGCTAGCTAAGAATTGTTGATGCCCCGCGGCATTTACGGGTAGAAACAATGGACGTAATGGACGGTTGGCCAAACAAACATAATAATATTACGTTATCCAACGCGTCCAAGTATGAAACTGCAGCGAGCGGGCGGAAGAGTTTAACTTCCGGACGTTATCCTGCGCGGCGGCGGCTAGGTGTACAACATATTATAGCTTATACCGATTTAAACGAACGGGCAATTTTTGTTTTTTTTTCAAATACGCACGCGGATACAATTATATTAATTTATGAGAATATCACGCTTTAATTATAATAATGTGTCTACACTAATTCCGAATCCGTATACATGATTTTACGCGCACACCGCGAACAAAAGGAATATTGCGTGCAACTGTACATATATTATTATTATTATTCCGCTGCAGCCCCGACCGCGGAGGAGAGGCTAACCGAAAAATTCGCAGCGTGAGTCCAATGCGACGCGCGGTCTCGTCTTTCTTTTTTTTCTCGTTTTTATTTTATTTTATTTTTTTTATTCGGACGTTTCGCCGACAGGAAACGTGTAATGCACAAAAACTATTTAAACAGCCCGGTGCGTGTGCAGTATATATAAGAGTATAAAACCCGTGGCTACAGCAGCGACGGCAGCAGTGTGGGATTTAACGCGAAACAACGCCTTTTAACCTTTTCAACGGCCGAGAGAATGAAAACGTTTAATAAATCACGTGATTATTATACTTATATATATATATATAGTATGTGTTTATGTATAGTGTGTGTATATATATATATATATATATATATATATATATGTACTTATATATATATACGAACGATGCGAGACGTACATTCAGTTTTGTGTGATTCGTGTCCAGTGCATAGAAAACGCAACAGCTTATGTTATTATTATTTTTACTGGGTGTTGTAACGGTTTTTGGCTCCGAACCCCTCGTTAACATAAAAGGAGGGGTTCCGACTGAGCGCCCCTGCCCGTGTATTCATATATTATATTCCTGCAGCGATGATAGAAGTCGTGTTTCGTTAACTCGTCGAAAACAATATTATATTTCTATTTTAGAAGAATATTATTTTATTTTTTTTTTCGTCGGCTTTTTCTTTCTCTCAAACCCGCGGCTAAAAATATATATATATAAAACCGCGTGTAAAAATACGCTCAACGCCGTACGGGTATATTATATCGAACGCAGGACACATAAAAAAAAAAAAAACGCACGTTTTCACGCATATTTAATTTAATTTTAAACGCGAATGTAAACGATCGTTTCAGGTCGTAATTTCGAACGGATTACATTGCAAACGGTAGGGGTACCTCTACCTACCTGCCGACGCGGATAGGTACCTATATAGTATAGATCGGGTAATAGACGACCTAGCTGCGCGTGCACTGCGTTTGTGTAATATTATACGTATCAGTTTTATACCTTTGTTTGACTCGTGGATCGTAAACCTGTTTAACGTCGTTTTTATTATTATTTCGTATTGAATATAAAGATATACGACGGTCAATCGTAGTTTTCCAAGAGGTCATTAATAGTTATAAACGAGGTTGTGCCGCGGTGATCTCTCGACTGTACTACGGAATCAAAAGCAATAAGATTACTATTCCGTTCAAAACAGTCGCGGTGCCAACTGCCAATTTGGCACACAACGGAGTGTTTTTGATTGTATCCAATTTTTTCTCACAGCTTTGCACATAATATTATCGCGCGCGGCCGTACGAATCCATTGAAACGTGATGTCGACGTCTCGACGATAAATACCTGCGCGGACAGAGACAGCTAGGGAGAGGGGCAGAACGAGAGAGTTGTATTTATATTATTATCAAGACGGCGGCGGGTATACATGCAAACGAACGGATACGCGAATTATCATAATATCGGGTTGAAAAAGACGACGACGTGCGCGTACAGACAACGTGTCTATAATGCATGTGGTCGGTCTGTGCATGACGTGTACGCGGGGGGCAGCAAAGCGCGCGACCCTAACAGACATTTTTTTTTACGAACCCTTTTTTTAGCTACGCGCTGCAGCAGCAGGGTACGTAGACCACCGGTTTAACGAGGAGGGTATAATAATACGGCCGGCTGCCTACCTGACGCCGACCATGATTAAAATGTGAAAAAGAGAAGGAGAAAAAAGGGTACACCGAGTACGGGCAACATAGACAATGCGTACACAGACGTTTTCCACGATGCGGACAGTAGGTTTATACGTGTTTACAACAAACGAAATGTTCACACTGATTCTAATCAAGTGACCTTAATACGTATTGCTACCGGGCTGTTGAAATCCGTAAACGGCGAGTAGAGTAAAACGTTTTTAACGAAGGCGCCAAAAAGTCCTTTACCATAATATATAATATACGAGTATATATTACCGTAATAGTAATCGCGTTATTTTATATTAATTGTTTATCGAATGAGTTATTTCTCACTTAATGTACCCATCGCCGCGCCAAGTACTTTTATTATTGTATTGTATTTTTTTTTGCTTTGTTATTATAAGTCTTAAAGAATCCTCGAAGAACAAACCGAATCGATCTCATAATAATTATTATATGCGTACGTGTATGAAAAAAAAAAACCCGCGATATGTCATTAACGACCGTGAACTGTCTGTACGAGATGGTTGTGAAATTTATCGAGTGTAAATCGTGGTTCTATAGTTTTTCGAACTATATATAAATACGAGCAATACTCATATTAAATTCGATGACCGTTGTGTATTGCACGTAAAACATTACGCGTCATTATTATAATATTATATGTACGGAGTGAATGAAAAATCATTGTCGCTCGTAATTTATACGAGAACGCATGAATTATTAATGAACTAATTTTTCGTCAAGTTCCATGTGACTTTATATAAACTTGTGCGATGATAATATTATTATGTAGGTAGGTCACGCAGTCGAATACAATACTTGTACGCAGAAATGCAGACACGAGAGGCGAGATGGTATTCGGATTGGTTTGTGATAATTTAAAAATGTTTTCGATTTATATTTAGATTATCGTAATTATTGAATATCGGCTCTGTAGATACGGCCCCGCGCGTTTGTGTATATGAAACGATTTATTTTTTGTCGCGTGTTGACGGTTCGGTAACCACTGGAATAATTCGACCGCGCACGGAAATATTGCACGGCGCGTTCCCCGCAACGGCAATTAATAAAATAACGAATGCAAATATTACTAAATTGAGCCGCGCGCAAGATATTATAATTTATCGTATCCAAACAATAATTTAGCTTTTCGTATGCGACTTATCGTTTTGTAATTAATACAACATTAGATATTTATATAAACGTATTATATAATAATAACAATAACGCGTGCTGTCTATAGTATACGCGGTCTTATTAAAATTAATGATTTTAAAATAGATACGTCCAATATATAATATTATTATCATAACAATACGCGTTGTAGAAATTAAATTCGGTTTTTTTCCTAGTAGAAAATGTTTGCATCAATACCGGTCTCTATTTGAATAATGATTTTTTTAAAGGTGTATTGAAAAGGTAGAGCAGCAGCTGCAATTCACCGAACACCGAGAAAAAACAGCCGGCTGCAACTAAACACCCAGCACACGCGCACAGCTCTCCGTATACACATTATATACGCACTGCAGTATAGTAGGTATATACGTAATGTTATTGCAACAAGTTCTCAAAGCCCTGTGGAACGCGCCTATATATACTATATTTATATTCGTTCGCATATTATATTTATACCTAACGGGTAGGGGCCATAAGATTTTCTAATATACTGATATGAAGATGGATATAGAGTATATTTTTTTAGCGTTTGTATTTACCTTAAATGGTGATATTTTTAGTTCACGCGTAACGCACATTGCCCAAAAAAAAGTGCCTACCGTCTGGTATTTCGTTTCGGGAAATAAATTTTTAGCAACACACATGTGTGGTTCATTAAGGGACCGCATGCAAATCCTTTTTTTACACTCCTAAATATAGAATTGTAAAAAAATAGTTCCATTTGACGACTGACGAGGAAAAAAAGAAGAAAAAAAAGAGAGCAGCTGTCTAGCAACTGGAGGAGACCCATTTTGGGTACTTTTTTCTGGAAAAGGTGTTGAAAGTATAAAGGTATACCTTGTATACTTGTATACTGAATGGTAGAAAGGCTTATCTGAAGGAAAGGGTTGGATATACCTTGCTATTGACTTTTTTTTTTACGTATACACGCGCGTTTATAAATATATATTATATACATAGAAATTTCAGTCCGCGGTTCAGACGAGAAGCAACAGCTGCCCAGCAACAGTTGGTATGGGAAAAAGACAGCTGTCTTTTCAACTGAACCAAAACACGCCTATTGTGTGAAGACTATTGATTTCAAAGAGATTTAATAATTATTATTGGTAGGTTTAACACATACGCATTATGTGTCGTCCTAGGCGTAGGTAAAAACTCTGTGCGTTTTAAACAATTATTTTTATTTTTTAATTTCATAATAAACTACTGCGATAACAATTATTGTGATGTATATGTTCTGGTGTTCGTTATACCTATTAGATCCAGTGACAAGCCGGGACAATTAATTTCATAGGAAAATTAACAGAGGGCATTGGGATCAAATTAATAATAGCTAAGGTCGAACTACTAGTCAATAGATTAATAACTATATTAGTATTTGCAGTGGGCCGGCCGGGCGATGGCTTTACAAAATAGTTGAAAACTCCGCGCACAAAGGACAACGCTGTCACGGTATATCAATCTATGTTCCGAAGCATATAGGATTCGTACTATATATATATATATATATATAAATTATTGCAATAATAATGCAGTGATATAAATCAGGAGAAATGACAAATACAACAGGTAATAAATGCATCTTAGTAAAAATGATTCTACTGTTTCATGTGTCCTTGAACGTTTATTTATGTTTTTATGCAACTTCACCTTCAACATTATAACGCATATAATATATACCAAGAGGATAAAATACGAAAAGCGGAGAAGAGAAACTTATAATATCGCATGGATAAAATTAAATAACTTTTTAATTAACTGTAGTGATATATACACATGTATTCTAGGAAAATATCTCACATTTCTATTCAATTCGCATCCAGCAATATTGAATAGATCAAGACGATACATCACATTATTTTGCACGAGCCTTATTCAAATCGTTTACGCGCATGGTTTTCCTTTCTATCGGCGCGCACGTACGTCCCGCGGGCAGGCGACAACGTAAAGGCTGTTTTCGCATTTTAAATAAATTTCATAGATTGCCCGTGTCTGTTATAAAATTGTAATTCGCATAACGCGAAACGATACGTACGCGATACATCAGCTATATCGCCCATGGGGGCACTCGACGGCCGTTTCTCGGGACTTTGGTATACCTGCAGCGGGCCGTGTAACATTATCGTGTGAGTATGATATAACGCATGTGGTAAAAGATAAATAAAAACGAGAATATTATTTCACCGAGTTAATAGAGACAGTCGGATGCGTTCAGACAATTTACTTATGATAAAATGATTTATGAGGTCACTTCATGAAATACATATTATAGAATTCTTTTTTTTTTCTTTTTTTTCTGGTCATCGAACTACACGCGCATTACACGAACGTTGTTCTGCAGGCGGATAGCTGACTGAAATTACCGACGACGACGACGACGACGACGACGACGGCGACGGCGACTACGACGACGGTCATGTCATATCGTCGTTGTTATATATACGTGCGCGCACACGAACATTACTTGGAAATACGCGTTTCATTGTAGTACTGCACATGGAAGGATTATTACTTCGTGTACGAATAAACGCGGCGTGTGTGTGTATATGGGATACACCTCGCAGTAATGAAGATATTATTATTACATTTATATAGATATAAACGTACGTTGTTTTTTTTCAACATCAAAAGACTATCAACGTTTCACGGCGAATAGAGACGTATTTTTCATCATTACCAATGTGTATTCAACTGGCGGCGAGTAGGTATAATAATCTATGTTTGAGTATATGTAATATATTTTGGTAACGTGAAAACGGTTTTTAATTGTTTTTCTACTCGGGAACAGCGGTGCCCGAGTAGTAGGTACGACGTTTATCCGAGAAATGGGTTCGCGCGCGTGAACTATCGGCAAACGAACGCCGCCACCCGCGGTTACTACGCAGCGACGGTATATCGGCGCGGAAACCGTTCATAAATCTAACTCGAACGTTTTTCAGACAGACATAGCAATACAATGTACACATCCCATCGACTTAAAACAAAATATAATCAATGGCGTCTTTGGAGACGACGAGGCGAGAGAGGCGGTGTGTCTCGTCTAAATCTTTCCAATAAATAAATGTTTGATGAATATTCTTCTTGTGTCGTCGTTAGTCCAGATTTTCGGATCATTTTTACCTGTCGGTAATTTTGTTTATTTGTTGACAATTATGAGTCATATTAAATGTATCATATGAAAACTCAGTTCATCGTCTGAATGAACGAACAAGACGAATCAGTCTGTTATCGTTTTGGTACACCGGCAAGACAACAAGGCGAGTTGAAATCGATTCGGACGAAATCAATAGCTTTGTCTAATCAGTTATTATTGTTTCAGTCTTGTTCGAATCGTCGTCGGGTGATGACATCGTCCGAAATATTTTCTTGCCTCGGTTGTATGGAGCAAACGCTGTTTCTTCGTTGGAAGTTCAGAGATAAAAACGGATTGCTTCGCGTCGCAGCTAAGTAAGTACGTATATTCTCTTATTTCGTCGTTTTATAATGTTGAAATCGCACAATTATTCCAACTTAAATCGCTAAAAACAGTCGTCATTCTCATTGGCAGTAATTTCTTTTCAAATTCTATTATTTTAAAATAAAAACTAATTAAAATAAATCTACTCCTCAAAAAATACCGCTAAAACCGTTATTGATATTATAATAGGTATAATAATAGTTTGATAAACGACAAGATTAAATTGTATGATAAATAATTAAGTATTTTTGGTTTTTTTTTTTATGAAATAATTGTAATCAGGAAATACGTATGTAGTCGATTTAGCTGTTGTAATAATAAATTGTTTTGATACATTAGTTGTATAACTATTATAGAGAGTGGATTAAATACAATAACAATTTTTTTTTTTTTTGTAGTATCACAAAAACAATGCTTTTGTTACACACAATTTGTTTCATACCGACGCCTATATCATATAGAGTTAAAAAAAATCGTATTCGCACTTCTTTGATTTTCGTTTTAAGTGCATGCATTCTGTTTTTAATAAAGTCATATTATGTTTAACGCGTGAAATCCACTAGTCCCTAGTCATAATAACGTGATATGTTTTAAATTGAACTACTCTAACAAATTACAAACGATAGCCTATTCGTATTTTTCATAATATCGATTCGTCTCTCGACTTTCATAGGGGACGTAAACATTGACGTCAAATGGACATATCGTCGATCCCGCGGCAGCCGTCGTCGTCGCGGTCGTTTCGTGCGCGCCACGCGTATGAGATATACCCGCAAATCTCGCGACAGTTGTTCTGCGGGGACGACGTGCTGCTATGCGGTGGAGGAGAAGAAAAAAAAATCGTGTTGTTTTCCGGGTTCGGAGCGTATCTGGCGCACACCTAGCACACGTACGTATAGGTAATATACGCTCGCGTTCGATATAATAATATACGTTTTTTTTTTTCCTCGTCTTCTTTCACCGCCGCCGCGGGGACAGATGGTTGGGCCCAGGTAAAGCTGCTGGAAATCAGGGTGTTCGAGAAGACGCGCGACCAACTGTTGGAGCGAGCAGAAAATCTGGCGGCAGATGCGGATTGATCGCGCGGGCACACGCACGCACGCACACGCCATATTATATATATATATATTATATTGTAGAAGACATCGACAACGTCGACGACGACGACGACGGCGACGACGACGACGACGGCGCGATGACGACGGCGGTCGAACACACACGCTCAAATTTATACACACGAGGCAGCCAGTACTCCACATCATACGCACACACGCGGCAGCTGGCACGTGCCGGGCAGATGGTCTGACAGCAGACACGTGTTGCATGTACACCACCTGGCCCCGCACCCCAACAGGTTCGCAGTTTAGGTACATATACCTATGCGGAGAGCACACTTATCCACGTACAAACACTATATATATGTACATCACCTAGATATATATATTATATTTACGTTCTTAATATCGCGCATCGGCATGCGTTTATAATAATATGCGCATATGAAAAGGACGGACCCCCTCGGGCTCCCCCGTCATCCGGTGCGAATCCGCGTGGCTGCTGCGGGATAGCCGGCTTTACCCGGTGGCCTACAGAGACCGAGATAATGTGCAAGCTGTACGCGCGGATATAACACAATGCGGATATTATTATGATGTTTTTCAATATTATCGCCGATCGCGCGCGCGTTCGGCTGCGAAATATTAAAATACTGGTACCCTACATAACGTACGTCGGCTACTGGTTCTACTGTTGTACTACAGTATCGCGTTTATATTATTATTCATTCCGATGCAAATCTCTGCGCGCTGACGGCTGGAAACACACGAATCGTTACATTTAGACGCGCGCGCGAAAATGTTTTCTCTAAATCCCATATTATTGCAGCGTTCGGTTAGGTTTACTTTTCTTTTCTTTTTTTCAAACGCCACACCTCCGAAAAACTCGATTTTTCCAAATCGCAGTATGCAAATACTAACGCTGTCCAATAATGTAAACGTTTCCTTAAACAGAAGGTGTGTTAAATCACTGTAATTGGTTTTTTTTTCCTTCACCGTATATCGCGTATATAATGATGTGTACGAGAAACGGAATTTTCGCGTAATTATCTTTTAAACGTTCGTTTATGGATCTTTATTGAGGGGGCTTCTCTCTTTTTTTTTTTATGAACAGTAGTTTTTATGATCATTAGGGTACTTCTTTTCTTTGTAAACTCGGCGCGCACAACACACATAATATAATATATTATACGATGATATACCTACTGCTCTGACACCTGATGTTTGGGCGTTAATGTTTAAAAATGTAATTTCAGAATTGTTACTGCGGGTTTATAACTCGTTGGTAAATCACTACAATTTGTACTCAACCGGTTATGAGATTTTAGACGTTTTCGTGCCGACGAAATAAAAAATAAACCGTTTTGAAAAAAAGAATCAAAGTTTTTAACTACGAAAGTATAATATACCGATAAATCTAACGTTTTCGTATGAATGGGAATAAAATGGTAAAAAATAACGAATGTTTTCTCGTAAATAATTATCACGTCGGATATTTTACATTCAACTGGTTTGATTTTAATATTATGTACGCGTGTATATATATATATACTTACGTTACACGACGAGTGCTGTTTTTATTGCCCATCCATATTTATTAATTACTTTCTCCGGTTTGTGTTTCAATGATTAATATTATTGAATTATCACTTTGTCACTCAAATCGCGTTGGATATATATGCGCGAACATTATCGGGTAAATATATCTCATAAAATATTATAAATTGCATCCAGTATGACTTGCAGTGCAGCGCACGACAGTCGCGTTTTCTCTTCGAGGCCAATATTATTCTCGTTTGCCCGTGTATTAGTGTAACGTCGTCTTGTGCATCAAAATCGATTTATAGTTATTACGTGTTTTAATGTTTAGGCCAATATAAATGCGTATGTACAGATGTGCGCGCGCGTGCGCGTGTGTGTGTGTGTGTCTGTGTGTGCGCGCACATGTACAAAGAGAGAAGGAAATAATAAAGTGCACGTTGTCCGAGTACAGTTTTTCTGTTCATAAAATAAACAATATTTATGGGTTACCTACTGCTTGTACGTCTGCGGGAGGAATGTAACGTCTCTGAAAAGTATCAAAGGCATTCGAGACTCGTTATTCCGCGTGCACAAAGTCTTACGATATTACGAATACGACACGCGGGAGAAGGATTTTAAGATTATAAATAATGTAATAATTAAACATAACACGCACGGTGAAATAATATTATACGGCGAGAAGAGATTGTCCGGCCGACCGTTTTGTAGACTTCAATTAGGCGTAGACATTAAATAATAACGTATTGTGAGAACGGGAATCATCTAATTTGAGGACAAATGTGTTCTCATGGATTTAATTACCGAGAAATGAAACGAAAAAAATAAAAAATAATAACGATGTCACTGCAACAAAATTAAGCTGTCAACGCATAATTACAATAAGATATTATTCGGTTGATTTACACAGATAGATTTCTTCTGACAATTAAGAGCGGTAAAATGGTAATAAAATATGTAAAATAATAATAATAATAATTAAATCGCGATACTTGATAAATACGATATCGACGAGTCAACATTTAGAAATTCTTCCGACGACGGCGGCGTTCGCGGTTCAACAACAAAAGTTATCGTCGAGTTATCATGTGAATTTTGTGACACGTAATCGTCGCGTCGAAGATTATTAAATTAAGTATTGAATTTATCTATCGATTTCTTATTCTACAAAATTGTTTGCATACCGAATCGTTTAATCGCGCGCGAGTATAAAACACACTATCGCGGTGGCTATATTGTTTCAGATAGACTCGCCGCCGCAGTGCCGAATGTCATATCGTTTCGTTTCGGACGTTGCGAGTGGAATTAATACGTAAGCCATTTTACCCGGCTGGGTTGTCGGACATTTAAATTATTCCCCCGTAAAAGAAGCTTATCGGAATAATATCCGCGAGTCGTGTGGTGCGCGTACTTTCCACGGCGGCCCGCATCGGCGGTGCCGAAGGTACGTATATTCAAAATGAGGATAAAAATGTAAATGGTTGTTGTATTGTTTAGCGAATATAAACGTGACTATAATATTACACCGCGATTATCCTTTTATAGAAACAGCCGTTGGAAATAATATCACCATAGGCATCGTGGAACTTGGGAGATTTCGCTCATTTCCTACGTGGGGGCACGCGGAGAGCGGGCTTATTTTTTACATTTCGACAACGTATTGCATTCGATATTACGACATTATAATATACGTTGTATACGGTCGTACCTACGGCCGTTGGACATTAGTCATCGGAGCCCGCATGACTTACCAATACTCAATGGACCAACACAATCTCGCAGGGCACAATAAATAAAATAATCACGATAATGGCCATAATTCATAAAACATAAATATCGTACAAGCGCGTGATAATAATATAATATTGTATGTATATGTACGTGTACGTATTACGAGTATGACCCGCGAGGTTGTTTAGATTATTATTTCTGTTTCGTGAGGGAAAAAAAGATTTCAAATAAAAACCAATGAAAAGCAAAAACCATTGTGTCGGATGTAAATAATTTTGAAAGGAAATAAATAATTTCTCAATTAGCCATATACGGTACGTTACGGGTGTACATCCAGTTGATTGCTACGTACGACGACGACCGAAAAGAAAAGGGCCGCCCAATTGCCCAGGCCTTGTTACTGGTCGAATTGGACTGAAATCGTTTCTCGAATTATTATACCTCACTTTTTTTTTTTTATCACGTTTCAGCTCTAATTTACCTATACAGGAAACTACGGCAAAACCGGCAGATTACTAATTAGTGCGTATATACTGATGATGTAGTGGACGTATGTGCCGTATAAGTAAGTGACGTAATTACGCAAACAAAAAAAATAAAAATAAACCAACACACTGACACACACGCACAGAGTATAATTTATTATCATAATAGTCGGTACTTCGGTAGTCGCAGTCATTATTTCGCGATAAAAAAACCCGGTGGTTTTTTTTTTTCCGTTTCGTTTAAATACGATTGTTATTTTTGATTACGAAAACGTTGAGCGTGTGTTCAAATTGAAATGTCCTTTTCCTCGCCACCACCGTTTCGTTCTTATTTTCGATAGGCGTTACAGTGTTTGATCTACAACGTTGGCACTATGTTTTAACGGAGTAATAATTAGTTAATAGTGGTAACATACCAGCATAATATACGTATAATTGACTTATTGTTAATTGTTCTGTACCATTATATTGTACTAACCAGTTTATGAATGTATTGTACTTTTATCTTGATCTCGATACTTATAAAGTTATAAATAATACGTGTACACAATAACGAATGTCATAATTATTTTCAATAATAATAAAGTAATATTAGCGTTCGTTTTTTTTTATCTAAAGTTTTTACCAAACGAAAATAAAACACCAAAGCGAAACGAACTTGTACGATAATAATATTATTATTTTGCATTTTTAATGAATAAAAAAACATTAAATTTAATAAATACAGTTTACTTCCGTGCGCGATAAATTATTTTTTACGATCAGTTTATATATTTTTAAATTCAATCGGAGAAAGATTTTTACATTTACTTTTATTTAAATGAATAAAGTTCATTTTAACTGTCTTTTTAATAGATTGAGATTTTAATTTTCATTCCGAATTTAATACAGGTAGCATAAAATCAATCGAATTCGTTTGTTGAAAAAAAAAAAGCAGCCATCAAAACGGTTATTTTTACATTGGTATAGTATTCGAATTAAAAACCTCAAAAAACGACAAATAAACTATATTCGGGTATATTATAAATTGTGTTAAAAAGCAGAAATCCGATATTATATTTATGGATCACGAACGCGACAATAGTTATAATTATAAGTGCTGAATGCTAAATATTTCACAAAAAAAAAAACGCATATGTCATAATATAGTCTCTTAGTCGATTCTATGAAAATTTAACTCACGACTCGACGAATTGTTGATAAAATCAGATCATAATGATTAAGATTGTAGGAAAATTAAAATTACAACAGAAATAAAAATATTGTTTAAAAACTTTTAGTTTACATTTACTTACGGTCGAATATTGAAATTAAAAAATTAAAAACCAACAATTTTTTTTGTACTTTATAATAACCTTATAGTAATTTCCTTGAAGTAATTTATAACCTCGATATTATCTATATGAAAAGGCTGATGTAATAACTATAATAATCAGGTATGTATAACACTCTATTAAGGAACACTATCTAATTATCTATCTTTCAACCTGAATTATAAACAACCTAAAGTACGATTTCTACGTTATAAGTATAACTTAACAGTTGTGCTGTAATAGGGTTAGGTTCTGTTTTTTTTTTTTTAAAAAACTTTAAAACAGACGTTATTAGGTGTATATAATACTGCGTAAGAGCAGACTTTTTTTCGCGAGAAAAATAACTCGATAATTATTATTGAAAAACAATTTGCAAAAAAAAAAAAAAAAAAGTATGTCGGATAAATAACTCATTTTAAAAGAGTATACATCATAATTTTTCTTTTTTAAATTAGTATTACACATTATTATATAATACATAAGAAATGTCGACGTCAATGTGTAAGAGTATTATTATTATATACGAGTAGGTTGTTTAACTTTTGACTAAGTATAACTCTAAGAATAAATCTTCGTAAAGAAATTGAATTACATTGTAAGTCCTGACTCATAATGTCATTGATTATACCGTTTTATAGGCAAAACAGATTTTTTTTTTCAAAACAACCGAAACGATTTCTAATCGAAACGTCTATAACGCGGACAGACGATTAAGTTCAGCGGAGGATGCCACGGTATACTCTCTACGCGCCCGCCCATGATTAAAGTAAGTTCAGTGGTTATCGGTAATTTTCGTTTTCAGTTGATCGCGAATTGAAAATAACAGAGAATAACATAAAATGTACTTGATTTTTTTTTTTTTTTCAGCGAACAAACTCTTACATCAATATTTTATCGTCACCGCAATAACTGTACGCGATATAATAAAACCGTCACGCGGTGTACAACAAAGGTGACGAAAGAATGAACGTCGATTTTCAAAGCAGTATAGGCGTAGGTGTAACGACGTACAATTAAGTGGTCGGCAGTGCTGTGTTTTTAAAAGACACGATTTTATAAAGCACATTGGATTATATAAAAATTATAGGTATGAAAAAAAAATTCCCGAGTCTATATTAATCCACATGAAACAATTCAGTTATAGCAATAACATTATTATGTCATAATTTATTAGTGCCCATTAAGTACACCGCGTCGACGGACCGTAGCGATTTGTCATTTTACACGATTTTTATTTCATTCATATCGACGACGTGCAAATACTTCAACTATTAAAATATCATAATATTAATATTGCGTCTTTTAAAAGGGAAATCAAGACGTATATTGATTAGAAATACTATCACGCGGCCCATAGTGTTATATATTAAATATGTTTGGGGCGATGATTATTGAAAATGCGATTCACGATTTTACAATATTTCTTTTGAATCGATTCAATGAGCCCTTGGTATTTAAAAATAATTTATCTCCGCTGAATTTGACATTTTTTTTTTTTCCGATTCGTAAAGCTCTAGATTCTAGATTTCCAATAATTTAATACGTACTTATTATAAAGCGCGACTGTTGTAATAATAAATGTTGCAGGTAATTTCTTATCTTTGTACATTATTACTGCATTATTAGGTTTTTTCGGCTGCAACAAATATTATACTAGCCGTGAAGCATATCTTATCTGATCTGTTTTATTATTTATTTGAAATTTCATTACGACAAGTCGACAACTCGTTAAGTCACACAATATATTAATATACGTACTACACGTCAGTCCGTCAGTTATCGGTGAGACGGTGGTGTCCGCTGCGACGTAATTTTTGTTCGTCCGTTCCGTTTTGTTTATTAATTTTCGTAATTAAATAATATATTATTCTTTGTTTCAATTTGACTATGGATAGAAAAAGAAGAAAAGTAGAAAATGAAAATAGACAGTTTTGTCCTGAACGGATGGACTTTTATTGTTTTATTTTACCAGATAGAGTAGAGGTGCCTTACCTGTTTGTTTAATTTGTAATCAAACTGTGGCTGTTGAAAGCTAGTTGAAAGCAAGATGTGCCGTTTTTCTCATTAAAAATATTAATTTATAATTGTTTCATATATTTATTAAATTTAATTATATTTTCATTAGTTTTAGTTACATATTCTAGAGTCTAGAATATACGTATATACACAGTGTTATAATATTATACAGTGTCACTCGGCAAGATACAAAACGCCCAACCGATCGACTGAAGATTCCGAGTACGAGTCGCCTGCCATGGATGTCTGTGAAAAGGCGAAGCTCACACGAAGGAAAGTTAGTGTTTAACAATACTTTACGTTTTCTCGATCGTCGTGCGTGATATATAATATACGTAATATACTCTTTTATAACGCGAGAATATTGTTCTGTATACAGTTTGCGCGCGTTGCACAGGTGGTAATTCATGTATATATTATAATCGCGTGTGCTATAATATAATAAAGTATTATACGAGTACGGAAAACGTTTTGTCAACAATAATATTGTTCCGGAAGCGCATTTGAATATACCCACAGCGAGGCGCACGCGTGTCGATCCTAACCCCACCGGTCTACGCGATGTGCTAACCGACATAACGTTATAACCTTATGCCTCGGTAATAATAATATATGTAGGTGTATTCATCGTTATAACACACAACCCGTTTATATAATGTGCGATGCCGAAACGCACGTGGACGCGCCGAAAGGGATTATTGTCATCTGCTGCGGGACGATATAGGGCGATTGCTAAAAATCGTACGCGACCGGCAACGTAAAATCATGGTACGTACGTACCTTGATGCCTCGAAAAACCCTAGAAAAACGTCCTTGAAATAATTAATTTATATAACCTAAAAATTAAAAAAAAAAAACATTGTTTATAATCGTTTAAATTATTTATTTGTTTTTTCAAATTAATCATCACCTACGCTGCTTATTATCAATATGGTATTAAATGAAAAAAAAAAAACAATATCTATGTACGCGTAATATACGTCGAAATACACGATAAAGATTGAAAATGAAAAATATATTATGCAATAAAAATGAATAACAAACGAAATCGTGAAAAATTCTCTGGATTAGTGAAAAGTCACAAAAAAACGCCCTAAAAAGTAATGCAAATGCAAATATTAGCCGTGTGCAAATTTATTGTTTAAATTCCCGTTGTTGAAACGCGATTCGTTTAGCTAGGAAAGCATCGTCTACGTGTGAAACCGACCGGAAGGAAAGACTTTTTTCGGCCCTCCCGAATATCATACGAAAAATCATCCGGTCAGTGGTATTTGATCGAAATTAAAAAATTCTCATTGATGATTCATTATTTGAACCGTGCGTCACGTCGTCGTGTTTATCGATTAGTACCGATGAGTATTCAATTGATATTGAATTAGCTTCGGAAAAACAACGTGCCATTAATGATTTTACACGGCAATTATCAAATTAAATCGATAACATAATGTCAATTTAGCGTTATAAAATATGTTGTTGGTTTTTTTTTTTTTTCGGGCTACAGTGTGTAAAACGTTCCGAAAAAAAAATCCGCAAATCATCAAAGTCCAGATTATAACACTTTTACGTACAAGCCGTACGATATAATAACAACATGTATACGTATACACACAGACACACATCGCGATGAATCACGTCGACGACAATATAAGTTCCATTACCGCCACCGCTTGCACGATGCACCTTTTCGAGTGCGCGGCGCACCACTTCCCGGAGACCCCGTAACCTCCGACGAGGGTAGTAGGTAGCGCACAGAGCGGCGGCAGAAGGAGCGCATTTGGTGCAGCCGAGCAACAGGAAACCGTGCCCCAAATCCCAACAAGCCGGTCAAACAGTATCCTGTTCCTGCGGCCAGGTGCGCGCCGCCACCGCCGCCGTTTCCTTCGGCACACGTGTCGCGCACCGTCGCCGCGGTATAATATAATATATCTCATCTTCCTGCACCTTATGTTACGCGTTATTAAAAACACACATAATATTATATACATATACGTATTCTATTATACCCGCCAACTTCGGCGCGTGTAATATCGCTCGCATGTGTGTGTGTGTGTTCGTATATTATTATTATTATTATTATTATCATTATGGAAATATATGGCGCTGGGTGTTTTTGATTTACCCCCGTGCGGACGTGTGCGCATTCGCTCGAGTCACATGCGTATCATAATTTTCGTCAAAGTCTCTCTCTGCTCCTCCTCTGGCCCATATTCTCTTACTCGCCAGGGAACGCGCGCGACACATGCTGCGCATTCAACAAATGTCCCATCGCACAGACGTCTGAGATGACGAGATCGTGAAACACTGACCCGATCGCTGGCTCCGTTTTTCGAGCAGACGTAGCCGAGAAAGCCGCGCGTCGTCAACCGTACGGAAACGCGGTGGCGCACTCGGCCGGCCGGGGCGACGACGACGACGGGACGCTTCCCCCGAGACTTACTGTTTTTTTTTTTTTTGTTTTCATAATATCATATCGTTTTCGTTTTGATCGTCTCGACTAACCGCGCGTGATAAATTCCGATTTGATTTGTCGGCTACGAACGTGGCGGGTGTCGCCGTTTCGCTTAAATCGGTTGAAATTAAATTCAAACTTAAATTCATACGCTCGACGGTTTTCAACGTTGAAAACATTTCGTTCGAAACTCGTCGACACAAAAAACATTTGTGGATTAATTGCACGATTGGCACTTTGAATTGCATAGCGAATAAAGTAAAAAAAAATAATTTTAAATTTCATTTTATAATCGTGTCAAAAGTATTAATATTTTAGCAATAAAAAGGCTGTGTTTTTTTAAGCACTTTATTATCGTAAATGAAAACAATGGCACAGTAATTGCTTCCCCTATATAGTTCGAGGATTCGGGTCATTAACACCCTCTTTTAGATCAGCACCCTTTGAGAGTATAATTATTATTAAATTCGTGAGTAATTTTCTCTTTTTGCTAAGTAGTTTTTTTTTTTTTACAAAACCTCGATAACAGCATGCCGCCATGCCCCTCATTCAGAATCCAGTTTCGTGCCCATGAACAAGACAAGGATGTCAAGACGTAAAGATTGATTACATGATTATTGAACTGTTGGCCATCTCACAATTACAACGTAACAAACCGTCCGTGTGGTTAGGTCCGTACGAAAATAGTATATTTAAATAACAAAACACTTTAGGAAAGAACACTCGGTAAATACTAAACACGGAGTCGTATTTGAAACATCGCCCGCCTCTTATTATACCGTATACCGGGTATATGTCTCGAAGTGTCCGCGTGAAAAATTCGTTTTGCGATCCGTTGTTATTACGGCCAGGAGTACTGTACGCACGCGTATCGTGATACGGATTACACTCGTCGCACATAGTTTTTCGGTAATCCGTACCCGTATTGTAGCGCACACGTATTATTTATGTAAATAGGATCAGTAACCGACGTTGTGCGCAACCCGCGCGAGTCGCTGCCCGCAACGTTTTTATATGTTTTCGGCGTATAAATTATCATTGCAACGCGCGTGCACGCGTTTATACACGCGCACACGCGTCTCTTCGTATATATTATGCCTACTAGAAAATATAAAACACGTACGAAAAAAACATGCGCGCACCACACCGCCGTAGACACGAGCGTAATTTGAAATTTTCATTCGGGCTGAGCTGCTGAGGAGATCGACATGAAATAAATAATATAATCGGCGGGGTTGGCTTTGGAGACGACGCGACTCGACTGATTGTTCGGAGGAAAACAACGCTGGACAAGCGATCGTGTTACTCGTCGACAACACAAATTTATTTTGTTAAATGTATCATGGATAAAGCAATCTATAGAAAATAATAATGGCCAACACTTGATTCGTCGCCTGCGATCATGAAATATGTATAGATGCGTTCAAAGTTCGAATAAACAAACGGAATAAACCCGGCAGCTATCGTCAGACGACCGTCTACTACGCGGCGAGACGATGGTATATCCACCCGGAAGTAGAGATAATGAGGTGAAATCGATTGGGGCTTTCTTAATCAGTGTCGTTCGGATCGTCGTCGAATAACGTCGTCCGAAATATCGTGTAAATTCGCTCGCCGTTACACGCGGGGGGGCGTATCATAGTGTTTTTCATGTAATAATGCATTTTTTCGATACATGTAGTAATTGTAACCACGGGAATAAATGCAAATTTATTTTTATTTTTATTTGCAGAACACGCCGCTTTTCAAGCGAAAGAAAACGGTGGCCTCATGGGGAAGAAAAAAGTCAACGTCGCGCCCCACCGATTGGATATTGTTTTGTAATTTCAAAAACGGCACGAAACGTTTGAATTTTTCATCGGTCGAGAACAAACGATTAAAAGCTTTGAATAGTGCGCGCAACACACAGAACAGTTTGTAAGTACGCGTATACCTAAACTAGCGTCCGTCCACTTTTACGCGCTAAAATTTCGTCCTCTCTCACTGTACGCGCAGTATAACATAATATATAATACACATGTATTTGTATCGAACGGCACGTGGGGGCGTAACTGGTGCCCAAACACTCGACGAATTCCGCGTGCTATTTATTCGGAGTTTGCGCGACCGCAGCGGCGGCGGCTTTTATTCCGCCGACACAATAAATTATTGTAATACTATATCCCGCGGCGCGGGGGTCGTTACTTTTTTTCGTCGAATCGCGCGCACTATATTATAATCGCGATCGTGACACGCGCCCGAAAAAAAGAATAATATAATCGAAAAAGGACGCGCGCGCGCGCGCTCGACCCGCGTACGACGACGATATCCACCGGTCGTCGTCGCGCGCGCTCAAACACCGCAGCAGCCACACCGCCCGCATCCCGCCGAGAGAGCAGGTGCCCGGCTCGCGAACACGAGGTCGGTGAAAATGCCCACATCGCGACTGAATATATTATTATTATAAAAAAAAAATAAAACCGCGTGCGTCTGTGTGTGTTAATGCACATTACGTGTGCGTGCGCGTACAATATGCGTCTGTCGGATAATGAGTTTTTTTTTTTACTCTCTTCCCCTTCTTTCCGTCATCTTTCGTACACGTATGACGTCGGTACAGCAGTAGCCCGGGCGCTCGCATTTATATTAAAATAATATTCGGATATGTACGTACGCGTTGTACGTACTACTCTGAGTGATTGTTTTACCGAGCGAGACCTAAAAATAGATCGGCGAAAACATATAAAAACTGCTCGCCGTGTCCAAATAATTCATTTCGAATATAGTAGTGAAAATTCATGACTAATAAAAAAAAAACTTTGATCTGCGGGCTTATTATAATATATACGTAATAACGTCGTGATGACGGCTATGCGTCGACGACGTGCGAACAAAACGAAAAAAGTAGTTCGCTCTCGAAAGAGTCCGGCGGAAATGTATGAAAATTGGCCAGTTCGTCGTAGGACATTCCACGCGCCCTTCGTGATCCCGTCGTAAAACGGTTTGATTTGAATTCAGCGAGCTCGAGCTACCCGTAGACTGTGTCTATAAAATGTCGCCATATGGGTACGAAATTTCCAAACGCTCGCGGTCAAATACGATACGGATTATTATACTCGGTATAATAGTGTATAATATACTGTCCTGGTTTTGGGCCGTAACTCTAAATCTAAAGTTTCACGGTGGCTCACTGACGAAAATAATCCATGTTTATCGCCATCGCCCCTTTTTAAATTAAATTTATGCTAGTAAAAACCTTCTTCTTCTTTTCGTCCACGACGACGTTTCATACCAAGTTGACAGACAAATGTCACTCCGTTGTTCCGTGCAAATATACCTAGCGTTTTCAATGATTAAATACTGTTTTTTATTTTATTTTTTAAAACTATTGGTATGATGCGTGACAATGACTTGTACATACTCGTTTGTGTTTACAGAACCAATAAATATTCAAAGTTGAAAAATGAAAATACCGTTCTGTGTATGACCTGCCTATATTAGGTACCTACACAGAGGAAACCGTACACGCGTCGTATTGTCAAAACGTCAATGACGAGCACATAAACATACGATTGTTGTTTATTATTTAGTCGCACATTACACGCGAACCCGGGGTACGTCTCGCGCGCATGTCATTATAATATAATTGCTGTACCCAACAGTATAATATATTCGGTGTCGTATGCTCATAACGCCGCGGCGGCGGCGGATTCCGTAGTATAGACAATACGCTCGCGGAAAACGCACGAGGGCGACCGCCGCCGTTGTGCCCGTTGATCGGCGTAATGTATGTAATGACACGGAACGTAATACATATATTACGTACGTGTGCGGTGTATGTATGCTGCGGGATTTTTCGGATTTAACGTGACGGTTATACGAGTCATGTCACTATATATAATATACGCCAGCGCGCAACGTCATCGCCGCCGTTTCTGTGTATTTCACACGTGACGATAAGTTATATTACGTATTTTACGTTATGGATTATGGCGAGAGGCAAAGCTGCAGCTTGGCTTTTCGAATTTATCGTTTTTACGGCCGAATCGTTCGAATCGGGTGAAAACAATCCCCGTGCACAGGTGATGCAGTCTATATAATATTGTATCCGTTGTAGTCGTCGTACATATTGTATACCATACGTACGCATACGAGTATGTCTACAAATACCATTTGAAAAACTAAAAAACTTTCAATGAAAGCGGTGATTTTCAGAAGTAAAATGGCTGTAGGATTTCATATACATTTTGTATGATTTTCAAACTAATTTTACGAACAAATCGAAAGTATTGAGGAAAAAAAAACTGTAAACATATTTGATGAAAATACTATTGAAAACGTTTTTAGTTTTCATCGTGTTAAATTATTGTAAACGCCAGAGCGGAATTTCAAAGCATCGAGTCTAATATATAGTAATATATAATTATAACGATCTTTATTTATCAAAAAAAAAAAAAAACTACTAATCGAAACTCCTAAAAAATGGACTGCTTTACACATGTCTTATTATTACCACACCTGCATAGGGTGTGATTAGTTTTAAAGATTTACGAATAACGTTTTCACGCACATCCGTGAATTTGAAGACCCATATGATAATTAGGCATCTGACTAGATCAAGTCAATAAACTAGTTTTTAAAGTCAGCGAATACATTATTTTTTTTCGATTTTTACAATAATTAATTTAAACTTTGGCGAGCAATGTGTTTCACGTTGCCCGCCCGTTTTATGATATCAATATGGAAATCGAAAAAGTTCTTTGACTTTGCACGTTGGTTACTACCAACAAATAACAAATAATATACTCTTCGGGAGCTGCAGTACACATTTTAAGGAGATTTTTTCTATACGACAAATTATGCGCGGCGTCCCCTTAAAACTTCGGTTTGCCGCCGTCCCCCCTCAACTTTCTCGGGCACCGTTATAGATAAGCTCAACATACAGTCGACTCGTGGCTGTATCCAGCCCATCCGTCGCGTACAACCGCGTTTCGTTCGATTACAAAATCAGTAAGTGGCAAAAACGTCTCCTCCCTCCGTAGCTCGCGTAGTGTCGATTTTTAAATCGAAAAAAAAAAAAACCGAAAACGTTTATTATTTACTATGATTATCGTGACGTTTCAGCCTAGACGTCAGGTTAGGAGGGGGTCGATGGGAAAAATCATAACGATAATCGGATTGTAAATCGTTCCGTCGGACGAGAAACTTTATATTTCAGTAGATAATTATGATCGGTCGTGGCGCGTAGCCGGTTGTTTTTTCCCGACAACGATTTAAATATTATATATATTTTCCATCGAGGTAAAATTCGAACGACCGGCCGTTCCGTGCGACTGGTAAGCTAATAACTCCACGCGACCAAGAGCAGCTGCGACGCCGCGCCGCCGACACGGGACGAGAAACGTCGTCGTCGTCGTCGTCGTCGGTGCAGGCGCGCGCCGGCAGGTGTTACCGGTGTGTATCGGGCCCAGGAGCCACGTGCCTCATCGGCGCGACAAGCCTAATTGATCGGAACCACTACGTATATAAAATATTATACATCATATACTATAGTACGTAATGTTTGAGTACATATAATATACTAGTGTAGTTCTTCTCCGATACGCACCGAATACCTCGCCATCACGACCATCGGCCGCCGCCGCCGTGGAAAGCTTATTATTTTTTTTTTCAAGTGCTCGGAAAACTCGCGTCGACGTCGTGCCGCCGAAAATACAACACGAAATCACGTCGTTATAGAAATACGTATATACATCGCGCACGTAGTGCGATGTATTAGGTACGCTTCTTTTTTCTTTCTTTTTTCTCTAGAACAATTGATTATTTAACGTCGTTGGTTTTTTTTTTTCACGTCTTTCCAACGACTTCATCGGTCGTATTCTGGCATCGAAACGCCCGAGACTGCGCGCGATATTTCGAATATTCCGCTCTTGATATTGTGTCATCGTTTCCAGGAGAGAAGAGCAGCCGCCCCGAAGGTGGTCCCCTCGGAACCTAACCTCGCCTCGGGGAAACGCGATTTCGAAAAAAGGCGATCTTCGACGATTTACGCCGTCGAAAAACACTGATTTTATTTAACGCGAACGGTAAAAGAAGAATGCATACGTCTTAACGACACTTTTTAATACGAATAGTTGTATAGTAAGGCCTCGTAAATATTCTCGCCTCGGGTCTCTCGAGACAAAATTCCGAGGACGGCCTAGGGCGTTTCACACGAGAACGCGTGACCGCGATATTGCTATATAACATATATCTCATACGCGTTTATTACGCATTCGTACTCCCGCATAAAATACGTCACACCGTGTAAACGATATATTATGCTGGGAGCGGTTCGCTTAACGCGAATCAGACATTTTCTTTGGACATAACTTTTGATTTTTAAATTATGGTCAGCCTATATATTATTATTATCATGAAATATTCATGGACTATTGTCTTAGAGGCGATTTAAAAAAAACAAACAGTTTTAACATTTCACATTTCTATTTAATTCAATTATTTCATACTGTGTGTACTTTAATATACGTAGGTGTTTATTTTATTCGATTGGCATGTTTTCGACTCGCTTGTTGAAAAATAAAAAATGTAAAATCTCAATTGTGTTTCTAATTTAAAAATTTCAAAAGTCGATTTTGATCAGCACGCAAAGGATAGGGTAAACGTTCATTTTTTTTTTTTTTTTTTTAATTTATACGCGTATACAAGAGTCATAAGAAAAAAATCATTTATCTTTATGTCCGGCAAAAACGACCGATTCGCGTTAAAAAAAAAATCACGCTATACAATATGTACTCACTAGACCCTACATAAGTCCCGGTTATGTGTAAATAATATTAGTACCAATAATTATATTAAATTATATTTGTATTCTAAAACAACGTAAAAAAAATGAGTAAATAAAATATTTATTTTGGATATCACAGAATTCTGAAATGATTCGAAGGTATATAGACTTTATATAGTAATATTATTTGGTATCTAGGTAAGCACTTTTTTAATTTCAAAAACAAATGTTTTTTTAGGTGACATTAAATTCGAGCCATTTAATATAAAATTGATACAATTTGATTATCGATTCACAATATTTTATGATAATATGAAAAATAAACGTTTCACGCGTCCTGTCTAGAAAAAAATATGTTTATTAATTCATTAGAACGAGACGCATATGGAATAGGCCCGGTGCAGTTTACGACCAACCCATTATTAAATGTCCGACAACGATTTTTTTCTCCCAAATCCGGATTAACTGCGCAAGCCGATTTTTCAAACGAGATTCGACCCCGAGGGCTCGTTTAATGACGAATAAATTAAAACAAAAAAAATAGTTTCATCACAACGATCTCTCTATAACGCTCAAATATTTAAGTTTTATCGGTTTTTTTTTTTCAAATCTTTGCCTATACTGGCTACCGCAACACTGCGGTATAAGTATAGTATAAGATAAAACAATTACTCATAACTATTTAATGTTTTTAAAGATTGATACATTCAACGTGTCTCTATATTATAACCTAATGACAAATGAAAACCGCGTTTTTAAAATTATACTTTATTAATATTTTGATAATCATAGTTTTTTTAGTGAATTCAATGGCTATAACAATACGTCAATAACTCAATTCGTATAGATGATAAATGTTCAATGTAATAAATAATGTATTGACACTTTATTGATGTGAATTACGATAAACATATTATAATTATAATTTATATCTCTTACAGTTACCGTCTACCGGCGCCGGACATAAGGGCGAAGGATAGCTACCCCACCTTTTTTCATAAGGTAGCTGAATCGTATTTTTGTCACCCCCTCGAAAAAATTGCGATTTTCGCACCGGAAACCGATCGAACGGATCAGTTATTATGTATAAATAAAAAATAAAAATCGGAATCTTATGTAAAATTATCAGTTCTTCAATTTTTCTTATAAGTCATTTTGACGTACGAATAGTAGTTTTGGCCAAAAAAAAAAAAATTAACAAAAAAAAAAATCCAAAAAAAAAAATTTTTCCAAAAAATTTTACTTACCACTATTTTGTGATAAATTTTAAGAATAAAAAATTACATATTTCTATAGAAAATGTTACGGCCTTTAATATTTATGTTCTATACTGTTTATCCGTAAGTCCAAAATTAAGCAAGTTATAGTGTAAAACTAAAAAGAGGGTACGCACCCCCTTTTTAAGGGATGGAGAGCTATGCACAAGGGGTGTGTCCGGGGACTTTTAGTATGGCAATCAGTAAGCTACAGACTGATTGTGTACCAAAATTCAGCTTTCGAGGAATTAGTTCCAATCTTTGTAGGTTTTTTGTCTAATTTGACTGGACTAATGATTACATAAGATATTTCGTTACGAATACATAATTATGTAACAACAATAGTAATAACACTATAATAATTATTATATAATAAGTGTGTTTACGTGAAATCGGAATAATAGAAAGTTCACGTCGATTCACGTGACACGGGCCAATGAGAGCCGAGCCGCTCGCGCGCCACCCGACCAATGGCAGCCGAGCTGTGTGGGCGCCCGACCGATCGCGGGACGCGCGAACGTTCAGCTCGTCGCCGACGCACCGTGCAGACGATCAGTCTAGTGTCGACAGCGGTCGGGGAAGTGTTCGTCCCGGTTTTTTTTTTAACATTGCGGTTTTAATTTTTCTCCGTAACTGTCGACGACGGCGTTGTCGACCGTCGTCGTTGTATTATTTATCTCGTCATTTATTTCGATCGTGACTTTTGATTTTTTTTGCTCTTTCGATTTCAATAATATTCTTTTTATCGAGTGATTTTCTCGTGTGCGTTACTATAATAATTATTTATTTCACGAGCCAACACGAACGACACGGACCTCGACAGCAACCCACCGACAGGCCGAGTAAGTAGTACCGATTATATTCATTTACAATCTATATATAGCAGCGTTTCCCAAAGTGTGTTCCGCGGAACCTTAGGGTTCCGCCAGATATATGTGATCATTTTTTATTATATTATACTCGGATTATTTATATTATTTAAAAACGTTCACCTAAAAATCATAGGTTTTTCTTAACCTTTTCCGGGCCATGGACCATGGCCTTTGAAGTATAAAATATAATCACGGACCCCCCTCCCTTTAAAAAAAAAAAATAAATATGATTTTTATTTAAAATTATTTTTAATGATAATACGAGACTATATTATTATGAATTGATTTCAAAAAAAATTTATTTTTGGTTTATAAAAAAAAAAAAAAAAACTCACAGCCACCCCGTGGACCCCCCGGTTAAGAACCTATGACCTAAATAATAGTCACTGCAGGTATTAGATCGTTATAAAGTATTTTTTGTTGTATTTGAAATTGAACGAAATAAAATAATTAAAACACTCATATTTATATAGTACCTATAAACGTTGTCATTACGTAAATGACGTAAAAATGAACTAATTTTAATAAATAATAATCGTTAGTTTAAATATCGTTAAAACGTTTTTCGGAGTATTGGTTTTTCCTTTATTTGAGAAAAATATCGGGGTCTAGTTGGAATTAAAAGCATCGGGGTTCCGCGAAACACAAACTATTTCTTAAGGGTGGTCGTAAAAGTTTAGGATCATAGGCTCCGATAGGGGTAGCGACCCCGTTTTTTTTTTCACGAGGTAGCATTTTTTACACGGACGGCCTTTTGTACAATGTATGGCGTACATGTGTTATCTACACGAGCGCCCGTAAATAATTAAATACAACGGCAGTTAAATAATCCCCGACGTTCATTTACATCATACATCTCTATATCGTTATACTTTTTTTTTTCTCGGAGTAGTATTTATTTTTTCCATTTTTTCAAATTAATCAATAATACATTTCATATAACCGTGTAAACATATTATAATATTGTATATTGTACTTTATCGACTTTATAAGTCTTTAAGCGTCCCCCCCCCCCCCGGATCTAGGAGACTTAAATTAAAGAGGACGCGAATTACCTCTCGAAATAAATAGACCTGTTTACGAAACGTTACTCGTGGCATCTACAGTAATTTTTTTTTTTTAAATCTTATTATTTCGACATTAAACATTGACTAAAAATAAGTCGTCTCTCATAATAAAAAAATACATTTAGCCACTGATGTCGATATATTTCAGATGAGATACGAAAATTTAACTTGTTTAAAATTTAATGGTTGTTAAAACACACATAAAACGAGCATAAATAATCATTGACAATATTACAACTTAATAACATGAAAAATAAAAATCTAAAATTAAAAATCAAACTCGAGATTTCGGTAGAGACTGTGGTCTGGAGACTGCGTCACCCTGTGGTTCCCTATATGCCGATAAATTAAATTTGAAAAGTGGTTCTTAGTAAAAATGGTAATCATCAATGTAGGTACTATTTTTAGTAATTTTAAGAAAAATTAATGGCTCATAAAAATATTTTGTAATAGTCATTAATCACGGTTATCGGTTATTGAAATATTATTCGGCATCGAATTTTTTTATTTTCTACTTGGAAAATCGTTTTTAAATATTTCAAAAATGTATGCGTCTGATTCTAATTTTAATCGTTATAAAAATCGAAAAATTTTATTCGTTTAATTCTCTCTCTCTCTCGAGACTAGTTGAAAATAATATTCTAAAAGGATTAGACGAGTATTGGCTTTGCTTGTAATATTAATAATATTGTTTATGTAAATTGAATACGACACGATTATTTCCACGAATATTTTCGTAAATAATTTAATATTGCCGTGCGTAAAAAGTGATCTGTGATTTAAAATTTAAACCATTGCGGTGTAGCTACGCCGACTAATAAACGATATAACGCATTTCTCGAGAAAGTAGGTACGTTTTTTTTTATAGAAGTATATTCATAATTATTAATGCCGGTATAAGTCTAGATGACAGTATACCACCGGCATTTACACATATTTTCGTATTTAAACAATACACATATATACACGCGTATCTGTAACTATTGTTTTCCACGTTTTATCGTTGTCGTACCTACGTATTGACTGAATGTGTAGAATTATCTACATATTCTGTTTACTCGAGCCGAGGCGATGGTGTAAAAAAAAAAAAAAAATAAAAGAATGAAACGTTTCGACTGAAAATCGTCTCGTTTATTCATAGCCTCTCTGCGTGTATAATATAATGTCTGTACAGTGTCGCCGACCGTTCCCGTTTGTTGGTTATGCAATGAGCTTATGATAATTTACGATACCATCAATTATTTATACATGCGTGCGTTTCCCGAAGAACATGAATGACAGTCGTAAGTACCTCGCCACCAGCGGCTATCCGCAAAAGAATCTTTGACGTTTTTTTCGTTTGTTTTTTTTTTTTTTCGTTTCGTACAATTTTGCAATTACGTATACGTAATTCATACGTATACGTATATATGTTACGGCGAACGGGTTGGTTTTCATTTTTCCATAAAGTTATGCAAAATTCATATCAAAACATGATTCCTGTCGGTACATTGAATCCACATGCGTTTCCCTAAAACCATGTAATCTACTTGTATGTATTTGCCTTTATAGACAATATATTTTTATACTTATTGTCTCTCGACGTCTCTGTCTTCCTCAAAACAAAAAGAACACACACGCGTACACTTTTGTTCACATGTGATGTCCATTGAAATCGTTTATCGTTGCGTCCGGAGAAGAGGCATCTTTCTTCTGCGCGTTTTAATAAAACAATATATCATGTTATTATTCTATCTTACATATATATATACGCGTATATACGTTTATCGAGGAGTATTAATCCTTTTCGTTTCTAAGTAAAACTCTGTTGACGCATCATACTTAGGAAAATCGTATAATTACTCGGTGACTAACTGGAATTATTTTTATTTTTAATACGTCACATTATATTGCTATTATCCCAGGATCTAATAACGCACGTTTGAAACTTTGACTATAGGCGCGTACAGTCTGCATTTATATATAGGACGTATATCCTGTATTGAATTGTGTGCACGTTTATACTCGTGTGTGTTTCGCAGATATCTAATTGCGTTTTAATGAAACGATTCATCAACGGCAAAAAAAAAAAATGAAGAACCAATTAGGTATGCGATTTTAGCAATAGATAATGTATACGTACTATAAATTAAAACGAACGGTTTATAATATAATATTATACCATCTACATCGCGTACACAATGTGTATTTGTATAACTAACAACCGCGTCTCTCTGGACGTTATTTTTCAATTTTTCAGGCCCAGTTTTACTTTTACGCGTACACAACATAATATATACATTCGTAGCGGCTACGCGGAGTAACGGTGTAAGAATAATGTACGTGTGTACGCGGAGAGGAACACGCACAGGTATTATAATATCATGTACGCGAGGTATGCATACAATTTATTATGTATAGTTTTATAGGAAACGGGCATTTTCACATCCGATACTTATTTACTTGACGTGCGTCTACTTCACCACGCCATCGCGCGGACGAAAGGGGTTCGCGTAGCACGCGGGTGTACAATAATAATAATAATAATTGATAAGACATCTCCCAGGTGTATGTGTATATCATGTTGACGTTGGCGAACTACTTTCATATATACGAAATACGTGTAGTTTAACGACTCGTTTCCTGCGGCCCGAACGCTGTAGTGCAGTGTACATCTGTGTACGCGAACAGAGGTATCGCTTTTAAAGTGTAATTAGTGGCGGTGCAATGTTTTACAGTAATCGCGATGAGCGTCGATTCGTAATCTGGGCGTACGTTATATTATTATACACAATGCAGTGTAATACGTACACGGTTCGACGTCATGTATAGTGTACGACGTATAGCTATGGGTTACTAGTGCAGCACTCTGAGTGTAAATACATATCCTACTAAACGATAATATAATATAATATAATATACTACCTTCTTTAATTTACGAGTTTCGTGTGAGTTTGGTAAATTTTTTCTTACCACTTAATAATAACGTCGTTGGAATTATTATTTGGACATTTGGTGCGGGGAAAATTCACATCTGGTAAACATTGTATTTCACTTATCCCATATTACACACTTGTGATCCACCGCGATCGGCTGTTCAAACCCGCGACCTTACTATAGTAAAGTTCGAATGTCCCAATAGGGATGACTATTGGTCCTTCTTTTTTCTTTTCTTTTTTTTTTTTCCAAACATACTATCGATTTACCGACGATTTTTCAAAAGGCAGTGTTCACTTTTCTAGCTAAACTATTATGACGCGCAACTAAACCGTCGCTCGGAGGTAATCCGACTTGTCCCACACTATATTATATGTAGAGGTATCTGTTCAAACGTTTTTACGCTTAATATTAAATATTTCCAACCCGCTTTGGTTTTACCTACATAGATTTTACTGTAATTTTATTCGGCCTACATAGATTTTTTTTCCCTGTAAATCTTCGACAATCTTGGGTCGTATTATTCTCTACCTCGTGTTACGTTACATATATTATGTACTCTTTTTTTCAACATGTAAAATCGTAACTAATATACGTATACCTTAACGGCTATAACACACTACATGCTGATGCGTAATCCCGCGCGAAAGCACCTGTTGTAATGTAATAATAATAATAATAATAATAAATAAGGCGAACGCGTAACGATGGTTGTTCTTGCGCTATTAATTAAATAGATAGTGTACCTACACACTTAATAATAATATATAGAATAGAAAACGGGTGTTTTTTCCTTCATATTTTTCAGTGTGTGATTACATTATACGGTGTGTGTGTTATGGGCGCGCGTATACATACATTAATTTTATTATAATAATAATAATAATATGCATATTTTTGGTATACATAGTGAGCGCGCGCGAACGACCGAAGGAAGGGACGACCGGTATTTAACTTGCGCAAGCATCATACGGACGGGGTAATTTTATTATTATTATTATTATTTCTTTTTCGTTAACACGGCTCTTCGTCACATCTGTACAGGGTGTCTCGTCGCGCGTTTAGAAATAAAAAATTTCAAAACCTCTATTTCTAAATCGTTGAAATGCCCGATTCGGTTATAATTTAATTTCATGTTTTTCTCGGACCAGTATTTTATTCTTCCTGCAGCGAAAAACGCGACGGCAGACTTCACTCTGAATCGTCAAACAGCGACGCGTGAGATCACGGGCGTGTAGGTGCAGAGGTCGAACATTCCATTCGAAAATCCCAATCAGTATGTATAAATAAAAATCAATAAGAAAAAATTGTTTGTAGACATTTAGACGAACAATAAAAACGACTCATTAGCTAAACATTAGAATAATAGACTGCGTCTGTATTTGTTTTTGTTTCGCGTCAGTCTATTATGACGATAATATTTAAAGTCGAAACCGTCGGCGACGTGGCGAAGGCTCTGGTTAGAGAGACGATCGCCTCGGAAACGTTTGGTGGCTCGTAATAAGTACACAAACTCTACAACTGCCCGAGCTGAATTCGACTTTTTTCCAGCACGGACGCGACACGTAGGATATAACACGCGTCATATACCTGTGCCGGGGTCGTATAACAACGATTCACTCACATCGCGTATTTAATCGTATAGCCGGCACGGTCGTCGATAAGATTGCATTTCGTTGATTTCGAGCAGTTTTCCTCGGACGACACCCTGTACACGACTCGTACGCGCACGCGCGCATACACACACACACGCACATAAGACGTTACATATGACGTGTGCTCTCTCGTACATAGGACGCGCGCGTACACCGGGAGAAGGATGTTATAAGTTTCCAATGGACAGACACGTCGCGCAACCGAGCGAGACGGTAAAGCTGCATCGCGCAATAGGAACACACACGCGCGCGCGCGCGCGCGTGTAACCTGCCGGGGAAGGAGAGACGCGCAATAGTACCTACGGTAGAGGTGGTATCGGATATATCGTATATAGAAACGGCCGCCGCAACGACGCTAATTGCGCCGATATGTTCTGGTCTGGTTCATAGGGGGAACCACGGGTTCGTGGGTCTTCACGGTCCCCTTGTTTTCCTGTCGCGCTTCACGTGCGTCCATCTTCTCTTCTTCTTCTCCTTCTTCTCCTCCTCTCCTTCCGCAGTCCGCGAGCGCGCGTGCCTTCCCCCCCCCCACCCCCGCTACTTTGCCCCGAATCGCGTTGCGCGTCCGAATGCAAAAAAAAACGCGCGATTTTGAAATCGTCGTCCGAGTCGGTTCTTTTCCCTCTTCTATAATATATTATATCATTCGGATAGAGAAAAGTATATAGTTTTTGAAAATTTAAATCACGACGATTGAGACGATATTAACCAACTGCATAAACGATAACCAGTCGAGACTCGCGAAAACGAGAAGGAAAACGTTATTCATTTTTTCCCCTAGCTGGAACTCGATAACGGTTATGGTCGTGGTTTTTCTTGGAACTCGAGTAGTGTGTGTGTTTTTTTTTCAGTTTCAGGACTCTATTCGGATGCACCCACACACCCCGCTGAGCCCCCCTTGCCCACAATAAATTACGTCGTTCGTATAAAGGCATGCGTCGTCATCCGCGTAGTGGAACGCGCGCGCCAGGAGAGACCCCCCGCCGACAATGTATAAATATATTATCACGGTGCAGAACGTGAATACCTTTAGTACCATAATCCCCCTAAATTTTTGTAATCCCCACAAATTCGATTTTCGACTCGCCGACTTCACAGTATTATGTATGACGGTCTCGTTCCCCCGGCGGCGAATCGAGCCCGGAATTATCCCCGTTCCCCCCTCGACCGAAAAATTCAGCTGCTCCGCGCATCGAATATACCAATGCGTATCGAGCATTGTTGTTGTTTTTTTTTATTACTTTTTACATTTTGCAGACAATCAACGCGGGTCATTAAAACAATATTATTCCTCGAGGTTTCAAATAAAATTTCGGTCTACGAATAGTAACGATGCACAGAAAGCTTACGGTCGGATGGCAATAGCGATGGAATTGGCTCGAAAAAACGCAACACTGTTATATCGAATCAAAAAACACGAGTACGGTTAGTTTATTATTAACATACCTGAATTAATAATTGACTAATAAACGATGGTAAATTAATATTTGATTATTCTTCGAGTGCGGTAAACACGTGAAAGTTTTCAAAACTTGTTGGTAGTACGACCGTAATGGTTGACAACAGCCACTACCACGCTTACCGTCAAAATTCAAAATCGTACGATGATCGTTCGATTAATTTATTCATTTCTACCGTAATATCGTCGTATGTGTAGACTGTAGAGTAGATGTTATTTTTTCGGGAATGAAATTTGACGAATATAATGAAAACAATAATAATATATAATATAATATAATATCATGATATACAATTGAATATAATACAAATTATATGTAAACAGGAGTTTGAAGCCCGATCCTGCCGCGGTCCTGTCCCGAAAGGAGGAGCCGTAAGAAATTTAACGGCGGCGATGCCAAAAGGCCAAGTACATGCCGCCGAATGGAATACCCCGTTAATAATATCATAACGGTCGCGGGAAACATGAGCCGTGAGTATATAAAACGTAGACTATAAAAATAATAAATTCAATTGGCGCGTTACGACAAGAACGCGTCGTACTTTATTGAGATAAAACACGTGTATTGACATATTATTATTATTATTATTAGGTTGTTTTATATCGAACGCGTCTCGGCGGACACAAAAAAAAAAAAAGGGGGTGTCGTCGTCGTCGGTAGCGCAGTAGTAGCCCCCGTCGCGTCTTTCATTCGCTTCTTTTTCCCTTTTTTTTTCTACACACATCCCCGCTGCACGATGATCGTTTAGGCTTTATTTGCGCCCGCATGAATAGCGCACATTGTGTTTTATCGGCGATATTTTTTGATGATGCTCCTCGCGTCCGTCGTATCGTGTGATAACACACATGCACGCGCGCGCGGTACAGCTGCTGCTGCTGCAGCGTATAGTATAGTGGTTTGAGGGGGACGACGAGGGAGATCGTCCCCCCGAGAATATGATTGCCCCGCGCGTTATTATTGCGCTTTATAATACAATATTATATTATTGTCCGTCGTATTAGAAATAAAAAAAAATAAAAATAAAATAATGCTATGCGTCGGTGAAACTGGTCGAGCCGAAAAAAACGAACGCGCGACGCGTCGGCATAATATACTCGTGTAATGGACTTTTTTTTTCATTTCGGCTCGCGTTTCGCGACAAACATTTCACACCCCTTACTTGTCCTCCCCTAACCCTCGTAGGAAAAAGTTTAAAACACGCGCCCACCGGCGGCAGCCCGTATACCAGTTGGTATAAATACGATTGCACATCGTGCAGCGGCGGTTTATCCCAAAGATGGGCCTGTGTGCAAAACTAAAAAAAATATTGCAGCACTCTGCCGACGAATTACACGCATAATATACGATAACGCCACAAAATAACGATCACTTAAAATATGTATAAAAATAATATACACGATTATATCACATTAATAAAAACGGTCAGCTGGCTAAAGAGACATAATGCCGTGTTTATTCGTGTAACTAACAAAACCTAGACGGGCCGACTGTGATTTCATTTACATTTTTCATTCTATTCAGAGCCGTCGTATCGCGAACGAGCATTGAGCAGTTTTCTAACCTTTTCATCGAATCTATAAGATTTTCGTTCAAAGTAAATCATGGCCACCGTCAACTATAAATTGAGAGAAGTGCTGGACAACTTGAACGGTAAGTATTTCTCCGTTATAACACCGTGTTCTTTTATTAGCCGTGATGGACTTTTTCCTTTTTTTTTCCAACTTGATCCATAGTATAGTTATTAAAATTTTTATATTTATATTCTGACACTTGCGTTATTATTTTGAATAAAACAAATCAATGTTGTTTAACATTGGGACCCCATTTTTTTTATAATTTTCCCTTTTAGAATTCGTATCGAAAATACGGCTTACTCTGTTGCATCTGTGTCATAATAAATTTTCGAAAGATCACGTGATGGAATAGGAAATCAATAATAAAAACGGTCAGATTGATAGACTATACAGATCCACCAATTATTTCATCGTGAAACCGGACGGCGAGGACCAGGCAAATGTACAATAGTTCCTACGCGCATTTTGTTAAATCATTATTACACGCGCGCAGTGATTATTATTGATTATGAGTAGGGCAGAGGACTTGTAGCATTTGCATATTTTTTTTGCACAGTCACAAAAATAGCAGAATGCGAAACAAATACGTTTCATGCTTCCACAAAGCTAGTTTTGAAATTTTATTGTGCTTATAAATGCATATTTTGCGTTTTTTTGGTTTTTAGGGCATATTTTACACTTTTATACGCTATTTTATACTTTTTGAGACATATTTAACGATTTTTTCCACAGTGACATTTTTATTTCAAACAATACAGTCAAAATGTATTTATTTTTAATTTTTGTCGTATAATATGGTTTTTTACTGTGCTCGGGCACAAATTTTTTCTAGAAGCGATAACTATCTAACGTAAACTATACCTACGACATCACCACTACAGACGTGTACGCACCATGCGGGCTTTTATTCGATTAGGATTTATTTATAAAACGTTTCTAGACACGACAAGAATCATTATTTTAGTATTTAGTCTCAGTCAGTTCTGCGGAAAAATTTTAAGTGCATATTTTAAGTGCATATTATGGGGTTTTTTAGTGCATAAGTGCTTGCATATTTAGAGCTACAAGTCCTCTGCCCTAATTATGAGTGTTTGTTTCGTAAATATAATATTTATGTGTACCCGTGTTTCCTCGTCGCGCGCGCCGCAACTCGAGCGATTTTTTAATAATTTTTCTTTTCGAAAAAACACCGGTCTTACTTTTTAAATAAGCCGACCAATGATTACCCCGAGTCTCGACGACTTGCGTGTTTCAGACTGTTGTTGCTGACGACGTACCATTCGCCACGAACGAGACCGGAGACGGGTCCGACCACCACCAGCAGCAGCAGCAGCAGCAGCAGCACCTTGGTCAGGCCGAATTCTATTCGGACGGCAGCGGGTTTTTTCCGTACGGCTGCGGATTTTACGTGGACCCCAGCGGTTTATACTATCCGTATAACAATTGCGAGTCGTACCAGGACATCGGCGATGGGACGACATACTACGATGTCGAACCGGCTTCCACAGGTGGCGGCGGCGGCGTGCAGGAGGATCTGCCGAAAAAGCCAAGCCGAGCCATCGACATTATTGATCCCGTGACCGGGGAGAAGTTGCAGTTTTTCTGATCAAATTTCCGAAAAAAACTGATATTTATATAATATACTTTCGTTGTTCACTTCCATAAAAAACGGTGGTACTCGCTACGGCGTTGAAATAAAAACCACATGTTTACTTACTCTCCGCGTTGCTATTACTAATTAGATGTTGTTTTTGTTTGAGTAGAACATTAAAATTATAATATCATTTTGTCCGAACCGATGATGGAAAATCAACTTCACACGAAGCTTAGAAAGTATTATTAAACTCGACGACGTTCAATCGAAAATCATAATAATATTATGGGTAAGAATTAGGCGGCCACCCCTTTATGTTAAGTTATTCGTATTTAATCCATGTTTTATCTTATCAAATAGAATATCATTACGAATAATATGTTGGAATTGAAAACTAATTTAAATAAGTACAACGAGTCAACGATACTTCTATATTAAGTTGATAAGATATCATCATAGTATAAAACAATTAAGTATTATACAAGTTATAAAACCGATAATGTAGTCGTTTTAGATTTAGGTGTATTATATATACTTGCCTGCACGGTGTATGTTTTTTATTTGGTTTCTTTATTTTTTATAATAGAGCTAGAAGAAAATCTAGCTTTTAACTAGAAGACTCGATTTAATTTTACGAACGGTTTCGGGCGGTAAGATTTAAGCCTTAAGGGATATCGGTTTCTGGCAAAATGTAAGTTTTTTTTCTTCGCCACTCTGTGAAAACAAAAAAAAAAAAAAAAATGGTAATATCATATTATAATCATCATTCTTTGGTCTATTCTATAAATAATTATGCTCCGGTTGTAATCGCATAGGTATTCCGAGTCTGAATTATTATCGATATCATATAGATAAACACAAGTCGGCGAATTTCAATAATACACGTTGTTGTTTCCAACATTTTGTGGTGAGAGCCGTTCGCCGAACAATCGAATAACCAAAAACGGTTTTTCGTTTCGGGGCGCGAAAAATAAAAACTTTGAAATCAAAATCTTCCAAGCAGCCGAGTCACAATCGAAATAAAAGAAAACAAAAAGAACAAAACATCATATTAATATATACCGTAAGTACGCGTATTTTAATATAAATAACGTCTCGCGAGCCACGAGTTTTTATGAAATCAAATCGATTTCACGTGTTGAAAAACCAAGAACGCCCGTAATTTATATACACACGTGTGCGTGATAAAAGACGCGCGAGCACGTCGCACATGGTCGTGTTGCGCAGAGTCGCCGCGGCCGTCCACTCTGATTCCGATCTAGGACGACAATATATGATATGACGTGATGACGTGACCGTTTGTTTGAAAATAAGCGCGTACAAAAGAAATGGTAAATGCACGGCCGTATCGCGCGTGTGGTGCGCGCTATACGCTCTTATACGCGCGGCCCCGTAAAAATTACGATTTTTTTTTATTTTTATGTATACGGAAAAACACGACTAGCCAAAACGATAATTACGTGTTCGTAATTAGCCAGTTTATTAGCATACACGCATTATTAACAATACGTCGTCGTGCGCCGCGTTAAGTGCATCCTATGCACAATACATACCGCGGTATCGCGCGTGACGTTATCGCGTCTACGTCGATGGTTTTTTCTCGATCGTTTGGGGGAAAAAAAAAAAATCATCTGTTAACTAATATTTGTCGTTTTCGTCGCTGTAATTACGATTAATTTAACGTCTTACGATCCAAACCTAAATAATATCTTTAAAGTACGCGTATACATACAGCGAGGTAGTAGTGGTATACCTTCTATATACATGCCCCGGCTAGGCGGGGACGCACGTTTCCTGTTGAAACGTCTCGTTTCGAGTGCGTCAAATATTTAAGTCGCACACGCACATCGGAACAAAACGGTGGTGTAGCGTATATAATATATTCCGTCGTATAATAATAGCGCGTGTAACACAAACGATATCGACTTTGAGTAATATTCTCGTACGCGGGTCTCCTATCGATGTCAATATTGGTAGTGACAATTTTTCGTGGTTTTTTTTTTGTTTTTATGAACTTGAGAAATAGATATATACTACGTACACGCACGATATGACGTATCCACGAGGAGATACGAGCGCGCGACCCTCCCAAAGAAAAATCCCGACTAAGGGCGTCGTCGGTCGCTGTTTAAAGTATTTGTATCCGCCATGTGTGTGTGTGTGTGAACAATATTTATTATAATATATCTGTCTGATGTCAATACTAATATTTGTGGTGTCCTAACGTGTTATCGGCGAGTCAACAGTGACTCATAAATACGTTTAGTATATGTACCTCCGTATACTCTAGAACGTAGTATCTAATATCTATATTATCTGGGAGCCATATAGTGCATTGTCGGAGCCCGGAGGGTCGATGAAAAAAAAAAAAAAAGACCAAAATGTACGCGACACGTAAAGAAGTGGTATATAATATACGTATAGTATGTTGGACCAAATCAAAAACCAGTGAAATCGAGGACTCGGTGTGTAGGTACATATAGCCTCGGCAATCAAGACCAATAAAAATCAGGTATACACAGATATATCTGTTGGAAAATGTCACGTTTAACTATTTTGTTGATTTTTTTATTGTCCTCTCCTGTGCTCCAATCACTGCGGCGGCGGCGGCAGCTGCGGAAAGAATATATTATACTATATTATTACACCTGCTTGATATTATAATATATATATCTATGATTATATTTTATGAAAATCGTTTGGAATTGAAGGTTAAAGTAGGTGTATCAAAAGCTATAGTGTAGCACGGAAATAATAAAACGTGGACAAATGTTTACGATTTTATAGGTTTTTTTTTTTTCTCTCTCTCTTATTTATAATGAAATGGAAAAAATCCTTTTGAATTAATCATCAATCATCATATAACGTTTTGGAAATATCGAGTTATCAAATTTTATTTTAATCGATTTCACTCGTTCGCTTATAATTTTACAACGAGTCGAGAAGACTTGAATTTTTTCTAATCGTTGATATTTTATTTTTCGTTCTACTCGTACTTGTAAAATATTTTTGAAATATTTTTTAAGATATTATATTGAAGCGATTCTTCAAATATCGTTTTGATCGCGACCGGCCGAATCAAAAGAACTCTAAAATAACTGTTTAACGAGCAACCGCGGCAACGTAGGTGTATAATATGTATTAATAAATCTCGTTGACTCAGCATTTGGTATACAAATAAATCGCGAGATCTTTAGACGAAAGTCTGTGTAAAAATCGCGACGCACATCTATCGCGGTGTACCTCGTCGTTTTCGTTTGAATTTCAAATGTTTACGCCGCGCCGCCGCCACGTCGTATAAATTTTCCCGTTTTTAATTAGATTCAAACATAAATCATCGAAATAAAAATGAAACAAACTCTTCTAGTTTTAATACACTCGCTATTTATAATTCGTAAAGTGCAATAATGTATATTTCGCTTGCAGGTTATTTTTTCAAATCTGAAAATCCCAACGACGGTCGCGTGAAGCGTTCGAAGGATCCCGCGGAATATTAATAATGTATAGGTACACATTTTATAAGTTATAATAATATTATACTTTTAAACCTTTACTATAATATGTCGCGCGGTATTCTTACGACGAACCGCTGTCGTCATTTTATGCGATCAACACGTTATTTCCGGAAGTCATTTCACATTGTTTCGCCCGCTCAGTATACATAATATACGTATATGCACGTTATATTTAATAATATTAAGTGCACGTACGTACGTAGTTATCATAAATTCAAGCCAAAGTTTTAACTTTATCCGAGAAAATATAAAAACCTTGGAAAAACGGAGAGTATGTATAACACGGTATAAGCGTATTATATCGCGTACACGTAATGCATGTGTGTGTGTGTGTGTTTAAAATATAATATATTTTAGTTCTAGATAATATCTGTTCAGTTCAGGTTGACGAAGACGTTCCATTTCGTGCACAATATTATTGTTGTTTCGTCATAATAAAATAATATTATTCATGAAGCGTTTCTGCCGTTGAATCGTGTTTCATCTTTCATACTCGTTTTATATTTTTATTGTCTCCCCCATTATTCTAATGGTAATTGTAACATTATATTCATTTTATTTCGTGTACGATTTCCACAATATATGTTTGAAAAAAGTTTTTTTTTTTTTTTCATTCTCAAGAACAATATATAAAACTGGAATTGCCGGATGTGTGTTCGCGCAGTGCTGCTTTTGTTATTGACACTTTTTATAGGATAATCTTGTTTATAATAATGTAATAATATATATATATAAAAGAAATATGATTTTATTTATACATATATATTATATACGCGTGTACATTGTATATACTATTTTATTCGTTATTCGCTGCTGTTGCTACTACATAGGTACCCCGAAAAAAAAACCAACTATCGTAACGGTTTCTTATTTCGTTAACACGTCGCGCGTCGTGTGGACATAAACAAATATTCTCGTTTTTACAACGCACACAATATAATATTATAATATATTATTATACGAATCTTACGTATAATAATACGTTTATCTTGTGCGTTCTAATATTATGTACGTATCTAGTTTTCAGTTTCTATTTATAATACATGTTGTGAAAAAACATTAGTGTCCTTTAAATTCGTGAAAACCAAAACCTATACGATAAAGGACCGCAAGTCGTTTTTTTTTCGTAAGTTTTAATTTTTTACGACTTTCAAGAAAATTTAAGGTTTTTTTTCCCACTAAAACTCAAGTATGTACAATTTAGTAATATTTAGTACGTCTTATTTAAACTCTAGACGACCACCCGAACTCTGCTGGTCTTTGAACTTAAATTTTGACGAGTATTTATAGCCGACTTGCCTGCAGTATACAATGTACGTATATTCATACTTTATGAGATTTATCCTAACAGTCTTTATCGTTTCAGCCTCGTTCGAACTGCGTCGCCGCCGTCTGCAGATATCGTCATCCGAAACATTTTGTAAATTCGATCGCCCGGTGCACAGTATAGTTTTTAAATAATTGTCATTATGAAACCAATCGTTGCGCCACAGTCGTAATATTGTTTTCGACGTTGGAAGTCCAGACAGTTAGAAACGAACTGTCCGTTGAAACAGGTAAGCCTATTCCTATTTTGTCTCGTTTTATTGAATTAAAATTATACTTACTAGAGACGTTGGAAACCAACATTATCCGTATTGGCTATATGTTTTTTTTTTGTAAATTCCATAATTTTGGCGTGTAATTTTTACTAAAATAATTGGCCTCGTCTAAAATATACAATTAGAACTGCCATTGGAAGCAATATGCTTTAATATATATTATTAAACTGTAGATCACTAAATAATTACGTATTAAAGTCTATATTTTCGTATGATAAATTGTTTCAATGCATAATTTATGACGTAGAGAGTGGATTTATTAAATGGATATTGAACTTTTTTTTCATAGATGCTTTTCAAGCACAACATTCGTTTCCATACATGGTGGAATTTAAAAAAAAATTAAATTTTACTATGCACTTTTTAAGTTTTAATTTTAATGCCGTATTTTAATTGTTCTAATAAAGTAGTAATTTTTTTAATATATTAAAATTCAAAATCCACTCCGCCCCTGCAATTAAAACGATGATAGTTTTCCGAATAATATCGAACCACTACAATTAAATATTTATAATATTATCGTCTTTCCGTTTATAATATTAGCTTTAATGTTCTGAAAAAAACGTATTGCTCTTTTAAATTTACATAGTACTCTTTCGCTCCCTTACAGTTTTCAGCCATACTTTAAATGTCTGCAGTATAAAACGTCCAGTTTCAAATCTAAAACAACAACATTTTTTAATAGCGTCTCAATTGTGTAAAGATTGCAAATTTTCGCACGCAATGATACAGAAACGTCTTGGATTTTTGACCATATTACATTATAGGTGCCTCGGTACGTTCCAGTTCGCAGCGCTATAATTACAATAATTAGATAACAATTCGGTTTAACAATATAACAATAATAAAAATTAATTTTTTAATTAATTTTATTTTTATTTACGATTTACTTTTGTTTAAAAAATATACTAGTTTTCGTTTTACGACGTCGCGGAAATGTCGGTAATAAACTACGTGGGCTAAAATGTGTTTTTAATTCACATGGTTCAAAATTAAAAAATTCCTCTCGCTCTCTCCCTCTCTCTCTCTCTCTCTCTCGCTCTCTGCAGTAGGGGCACTCTGTGTTAATCATATTTAGGTAATGTAATTGCTTCATTAATTGGTTGCGGCTAAATTGAATACGAATTATTATTATAATGCATATTATACTTACAGTATTTAGGTAACGCGATTTCACAGCGAACCAGTCAAACGTGTTTTGCGTGTAGGCGTGTACCACCACCACCACCACTTGGACGCGTACGGTCGGGCATACCGACAACGCTATCTATATGCTACGAATGTCTATTAAAAGTTGTTTTCACGTCCCGATCGAATATAGGTATTATTGGCTGCTGTACGCCCCCGTCGGAAACGAATTTCGCGGATGGCAGAAAAATCGAATCAAATATGAAACCGTAACACCGACTGGCGAACCTACCAACTTCGTAATTCTGGTATATATCGTTCGTTGGGCCCAATAAACATACATTCAAAATTAATGACGAGAAAGTAGTGTCGAAGCGGTTGCTAAAAAAATATAACATCGAAAACCATCATCGCCGCAGTTATTACGTACCTTTTGAGAATCAAATAATAATATCCGTCCACGGATGATAATAAAATTTAAATTCTCACACGAGTTATACAAACTCGCCGGATTTATATCAAGTACGTTCTTTTTGGGTAATATAATACGCAAATAATACACACGTATAGTCGACGGGAGAAAGTAATAATCGTATCACTTTTATCTAATGCATTTTTTCTAAATATTATTCGTCGTACTTGTAGTGTACTTATCTACTTTAATTCGAGTTTTTTTTTTTTTTTTACGTCCAACAGGTAGATGGTATAATATTATATACTACACCTATTCCGGTTTCAATTTGTTGGTATCAAAAACGTGTTACTATTATATAATGAAATTTATAAAATACTCGTGTCAATCGTCGTAGAAAAATACAAACCTGCCTACGACGGCGAAATAAAATTACACGCCTACAAACCTGACATTTCACGCGACAGAATAGTAATAAATACACATCAGTTTTCTTCCTCATAATAATACCGTTAACCAGTGGCGTAGCCAGGGGGGGCTGAGAGGGCTGCAGCCCCCCTCCCCCCCCCCCCGAAATGTTAAGGAAATTTAAAAATTATTTTAATGGTCTATGAAAGTCGCTACAAAAGTCTTAATTTGTATATTACTAATCTTAAATTGTCATCTTTATTTTGTTCGTTTTCTATAGCTTCGGCCGTGCTAGTAGGTATTTATTTAATGCATATATTATTGTATAACCACATGAAATTTTCATATAATCTGTGGTATAACATTGTACATAGGTATTTGTAAGCGATTAGCGACAGACAGTATTATTAAATCAATATAAATATTAAGGGTTATAGGAACCAAAGTCTAAAACAAAATTTCAGTATTTGCATGTTCAAATTATGGAAGAACCTAGGTAAACCACCACTGAGTAAAAAATTGATCAGCCCCCCCCCCCCCCCGAAGAAAAATCCTGACTACGCCACTGCCGTTAACATTCATACGGATCAATCAATTCGAAATAATGAAGATCGTCATAACTGCAGGACGGGGTGAGGACGAGAGACGACGCGGTGTCGCTTGAATTTTCAAATTGAATTGCGATCGATGAGTATTCTTTTTTAGCTCATCTACGGCCCGACATTTCTGAACAATTACCTTTACCTTTTCGCATAATTATTATTATAACTATTATTTTTTTTTTAACTTTACTAGTGTATTAGTGAATGAAATCATGCGAATAAACATTTGGTCTGTGATTAGGTATGAAGCAGAGAGGTACGGAGCAGAGTTCAGAGTTCAAATAAACAAACGAAATAAATCCGTTCGTTGTCGCGCCGCCAGCTACCAGGTGAACCCCTATGTAAGACGCCCATAGCACCCCTTCCCCCCCCCCCCGGGACGGAGCCTCCCGGACGACCGGTATTTTCATATAGAAATCGTCTGTTGCGCCGCGATGTATGTCGTTCCGTTGCTGAATAACATATTATCGACGCGATTTGTCGGTTAAAACTCGAATCGATTAGAATATAAATCCTCGGAGTAGAAAACGTCGCCGGGTCCGTGTTTAAATCGTTTTTACGCGGGCCGCGAAACGCCCCACGGCTGCGATGAACCTCGAAACGCGCGTCCGACGCGAAACGACGACGCCGACATCAGACCACACGTTTCCCGCCATTTCGATTGTTTAGCCGCCGCCGCCGCCGCCGCGATCGACAACAACACGCACTATCTTTGGCACTCGTGCGCGATATTCAACAGGCCGCCGCCGCCGCCGTTACTGTCGATCGCTGTTTTGCGCTTTCTCGGATCGATTTGAAAAGGAAGAAATTCTCGAAATGTCCGACGTAAGTACCTTTGGTTAGTTTTTTCGCCGTGAATTGCTTTTGATTCGTTTCGATTATTTATGCGATCCAGAGAGACACCAGCAGCCCGGAGCCGTTCGACGAGTTCGACCGCGGCGATGGCGTCGACTCGTCGCCGGTGCGCAGGAATATGGAGGACGAGGTGCTCAGCGAGGCGGACGTGCTGAGCCTGAGTCAGTTCGACGATCCGGAGGACGAAGAAGGCGAGGAACTGTTCGGCGACAACTTGGAACGGTGAGTCCGCGTCTCGCGACGTTGTACAGCTCTCGGTGTTGAATTTAACCCTGCTTGTCCGACAGTGACTACCGTCCGATACCGGCTCTCGATCGTTACGACGGAGGCGAGCTGGACGAAGATGACTACGATGCCATGAGTCCGGGCGCCAGGGCCGAGGCCGAGAGGGAATTACAAAGGCGCGACTTGGAAGAAGGGACTGGCCGGAGAGATGCTGACGGCATACTTTATGGTTTGTACGACTGCTTGTGACGTTCGATTCAATTTTTTTTCATGTTCATTAGTTCGATTACTTACATTTTTTTTATTTCGTTTCAGATGAACACGATGACGACGAGGCCTCTAGAAGAAAACGACGAATGGCTGAAAGAGCTGCCACTGGTTTTATTGTTGATGATGAGCAAGACGAAGAAGTATGTACTCTTATACTTGGTTTACTATTTATAAATGGGATATGGCAACGTTAACTATAACTGCATGACCTAGTCTAACGAGCACGGGCGCCGACTATTTCCGGGATGCTCGAGTATCTCACAATCAATTTTATCGGATCTAATCAAATTATTATTTATTTTATTTTTTATATTTTCTATTTATTGATTGTTCAAAAGTTTCCGTTATTATTATAGTTCAATACGGGGTACTATTTTATACAAGATGTTGACATCACACCGTCTGTTTAGTGCAAATGTTTGCATTAAACAAAAGTTAAGTCCATTTTAAAAATAGGTAATGTAATTGAACATATTTTGTTGACAGTTAAACATCTTATAGCAGATTCTAAAAAAATTAATTCGTCTATATTATAACTATTATGGTTAAAATGTTGATGATTTGGCATCATTAGTGGTTAAATCTTAAATTTTATTTATCATATCTGTGTTCCATCATTTATGACCAATGTTCTTTTTCTAATCTCCAGCATTAAAATACATTTTTAAGATAACCCATGTTATAAATATAGCTTAATTATAATAGTGTAATATTATGATTTTATTTTAGGCGAGTGTTTTTGTAGTTTTTTGGGACGTTGTGAAATTTAGAAAACCCCATGTCCATGCTTTTGGGTTTTTATTATTTACAATACTTGGGAATAGTTATTAATATCCGATTTCATTATTTTATTTTTTATCAAAACATTTGTATGCTACTAAAACTAAACTATTCATTAGCTCTAAATGTTCTAGATTTATATTTTTGATCTTCATTTAATATTTTTATTTTCCACTCTAGATGATTGAGTCGATTGAAAATTTACAAGATACCAAAGGGCATACAGTGGCCGAATGGGTTTCAATGTTGGGACCAAGGACAGAAATCTCAAACCGTTTTAGGAATTTTATTCGCAATGATGTTACTGACGGTGGTTCTTATTTGTACAAGGACAAAATTAAAAGGATGTGCGAGAGTAATTTATGTAGCTTGGAAGTAGAATTTACCAACTTGGCCAATAAACAACATACATTGGCACTCTTTTTGCCAGAAGCGCCTTCAGAAATGATCAATATATTCAATGATGTAGCTAAAGACTTGGTTCTTTCCATGTATCCCCAATATGGAAGGGTTACCGCTGAAATATTTGTACGAATAACTGATTTACCGCTTATTGAAGAAATCAGGACCTTCAAGTAATTCATTTCAATAAATTTAAAAAAAACTCTGAAAGAAATGACTAATTTTCAATGTGCATTTTAGAAAAATCCATTTGAATCAGTTGGTCAGAACTCGTGGTGTAGTAACTTCAACTACAGGAGTGTTACCTCAGTTGAGTATTATCAAGTACGATTGTTCGAAATGTGGCCACGTCTTAGGCCCGTTTGTACAGTCTCAAAGTCAAGAAATTAAGCCCGGATCGTGTCCTGAATGTCAGAGTACCGGACCATTTATGGTTTGTGTTTAAAATTTGTAATTTTTGTTCATTACAAGACATATTTTTCACATGCATTATTGTTGTAGATTAATATGGAACAAACTCTGTATAGAAATTTCCAACGAATTACCATACAAGAATCTCCGGGTAGCATACCGCCTGGCCGCATACCGAGAAGCAAAGACTGTATCCTGTTGGCTGATCTGTGTGACCAATGTAAACCCGGCGATGAAATAGACGTGACTGGAATATATTCCAACAGTTATGAAGGGTCGTTGAATACGGGCAACGGATTTCCAGTATTTGCCACTGTCATTATGGCAAATCATTTAATTGTTAAGGATAATAAACATATAGTCGATTCTCTCACTGACGAGGATGTGTCACAAATATTGAAATTGTCAAAAGACCATAAAATTGGTGAACGTATAGCCGCATCCATTGCCCCATCTATTTATGGACACGATTATATAAAAAAAAGTTTGGCATTGGCATTATTTGGTGGGGAACCAAAGAATCCAGGTTAGTTGTAAACTTTTCTTTTTTTAACTAGAAATACACGGTATGCATAATATGCGATGTAGAATTATTACAAACACGAGTTTTTTGATTAAAAAGTCACCCACTTGTGACAGTTGTAACTCAAACAATAACTTTTTGTGTTTAATTAAATTTTATATTTGGCTATCTTCAACAAGTGTCAAAATATGTATTTAATTGCGATCACTGTTAGTAATCTATTTAAGTCTTTTGTGTATTCTAAATAGTAATAACGGTTATGAGTAGTATGGGTTATATTATTCAGATTAATATAAAAATATAATATACAATTTTTGATTTTGAAAGTAAATCTACATTTAAAGCAATGTAATTAATAGTGTTGTATAAAAAGTCACTGATATTTCACCATAGATTCTATGATAGGGAGTCTGGGGTAGTCAGTACACTGTTTTTGATTTTTTTCGCGTACCCAATATTTCAAAATGTCAATATTGTTTATAAATTATAATTTAATTATAGTATTAATTTTCATCTTTGTTCTCAACAGGTGGCAAACATAAACTCCGTGGAGATATAAATGTGTTATTGTGTGGAGATCCAGGAACAGCCAAGTCTCAATTTTTAAAGTATATTGAAAAAGTAGCACCGCGTGCAGTTTTCACTACTGGACAAGGTGCCTCTGCGGTCGGTCTTACAGCCTATGTCAAACGAGATCACCAGAGTAAAGAATGGACATTGGAAGCTGGTGCTTTAGTTTTGGCCGATCAAGGAATCTGTATTATTGACGAGTTTGACAAAGTGTGTATTGACAAAATTAAATACGCAGACAAATTGTTTTATTGTTGTTTGTTTTTTTTTTTTTATATAATCTTTAAATGCTTAGATGAACGACCACGACAGAACTTCAATCCACGAAGCTATGGAACAGCAAAGTATTTCTATATCTAAAGCTGGTATTGTGACATCGCTACAGGCTAGATGTTCCGTTATGGCTGCTGCTAATCCAATCGGTGGCCGTTATGATCCGGCAATGACTTTTTCTGAAAACGTGAGCAAATGAACCATGTCAATATTAAAATTGAACTTTTTGTTTCTAATCATATAATTGATTCTAGGTAAATCTATCAGAACCCATTATGTCGAGGTTTGACGTATTGTGCGTTGTGCGTGATGAAGTCGATCAAGCTAAAGACAATCAGCTTGCAACATTTGTGGTTCAATCGCATATGCGTAACCATCCTTTGAACAAAGACAAGGAATGTGATCTAAGAAATCCGTTTTCAACTACAGACCTGGAACTGATACCCCAAGATTTGTTGAAGAAATACATTGTTTACTCTAAGCAAAACATTCACCCCAAACTCCATCGTATGGATCAAGACAAAGTGGCCAAAATGTATAGTCAACTGAGACAAGAATCAATGGTAAATTACTAAATAATATTTAGAAATCCTACCTTACATATTATGAAGTTAATTTATACATAATTATAAATTAATACAAGTAGTTGAACATTTTAAATTATAACGTCATTATGTTCAAATTTAGATGACCGGAAGTTTGCCGATTACAGTCAGACATATTGAAAGTATGATTCGTATGGCCGAAGCTAATGCTAAAATACATTTAAGAGACTATGTTCAAGAAGACGATGTCAATATGGCCATACGTATAATGTTAGAATCTTTCATCGAAACCCAAAAATACAGTGTCATGAAAACAATGAGAAAAGTATGTATAGCAAATTGTTTGAAAACAAAGAAACTCTTTAACGTTTTGTGTGACTTTGTAGACATTCCAAAAATACTTATCGTTTAAAAAAGACATCACTGAACTATTATACTTCATATTGCATCAAATGGCTACTGATCAATTGGCTTACATCAGAGGCATACACGGCGTCTCCGTTAATACTATTGAAATACACGAAAAAGATTTTAAAGACAAAGTAAGTAACTTTAAGTACTGCCAGCGACTTGTTTTCCCACAACTTACTGATCAATTATCGTTTACAGGTGAAACAAATCGACGTACACGATTTCAGGCCATTTTTCGATAGCAAATTGTTCAAAAATAATAACTTTGTGTACGACGAAAAGAGACACATGATCACGCAAACATTGCTCCTCAGCGAATAAATGTATTACTATTTAATGATAACCTAATGATGTTGAAATAATTGAGTTATAAAATACTCTTTTTGAATTTTGATATTTCGATATTATACCCGATTTAACTATACAAAAATGATTCGCGTTTAAATTAGATTCAATTCATTTTAAAACGTTTGAATTATACTTTTAATATATTATTTTTTTGTCCCCTTCAAATCAGTAACTTCTTAATTTTATTTAGAGTGTACAGCATTTTGAAAGTATTGATGTTGTGTACATATTTAAATCAAATTGTCTTGTGCCCTCATAAATGTGTATTTTTAATAGATATTAATTTTTTTGTATATGTATAAATATTCTGTATAAATAATTTTTATGAGTCATTTTGATGTTTTTATTTTTAACCTTAGTAGTCTTAGTTTAAATTGAATTATTTATAATTTTAGATATTTCAACTGAATCAATAAATATTAGAACTGAGAATCTCGTATGTTGTAATAAGTCAAAACAGAAAAACTCCCTATAATGTAGCAAAAAAAAAAAACGATTTAGAAACTAATCAACTATGATATGCACTGTTGAAAGTACGTAAATCTCTTTTTTTATCTGATGAAAAAATAAATTGATTGTTTATCATTGGACCTGTTATGTTTCAAATTCTTATAAAACTAGAGGTAAAGAATATGGATCTAAGAGCTGAAAACTAGATAAGTAAAATGAATAACTTATATTTGGAAAACTGAAGTTCAAAAATCAAATACCACTCGAAATGAGCTTAATTTATTATTGCTAAAACTAATTGTAGTAAGTAGTGCTTTGTATAACATTGACTGCATATGTATCTACATAATATATATGTATATGCATATATAACATTTATTTATAAATATTTATTTTAATTCGTAATTATTCAACATGACAACCAATAAATGTTTAACTTTGAAGGAGAAAATAAAACTAATTGAGGCAAATGAAAATGATAAATTATCAGTAAAACTAACTTGTGAACTTTTCAAGTGTGGGAAACGGAAAAGTCTAGCGTATAATAATATACTGGGTCGAAAAAATGAAATAAAAGAACAATGGAACAAACAATCGTGTAAGTATAAAATTCAATATAATATGTCAATAATTTACATTGTAGAAAACTGCCAAAATGAAAATAAAACCAAAAGTGTTTGTACCAAATTATTTAATTTAATTTTTTTTAGAATTAATTATTGATTAATAATTTTTCATAATGAATACCTAATGTTTAAGTATAAAATAATTAAGATCTTTCGGTAAAATTAGAATTTTTTTTTTTACGATTTGTCTATAAAAATGGAAATAACATCCGGTTTCCACCACTATTTCCATATTAGACAGGTTTTACCGTACAAATGTATCAAATTTTACTGGTATAATCTATACTGTTTGTTTTAATAAAATGTTAAAACATTTTTTTCTCCCCTGTAGAATGAATGAGAACGAAGTTGTGTCTGGTTGTTGCTGCAAGCCCTTCAATTATAACATACGTACAAGTACCAATAATATTTATTTTTTTCATTCTATCCAATTTCAAGGAATAAATATGAATATATCGTTATGTCTTTGCAAAAGTAAGTGCTGTAAAATTATACTTTCTACTTGTCTCGAACAAGTTCCGTTAATTATCAAAAATTGCTGTAATATTAAAATAAAAAGCCATATTTTGACTATGACGAAATCACACGATAGCGCCGAGTTACACGTTTAAAATCGAACAAAATAAATTCTTCGCGTACAGTAGAATATTTAACGTCCTTTTAATTTTTTTGTTTTTTTCAGTTATTCGTTTCTGTCGAATACACTGCGAAAATCAATTAAATAGGACCCAATTAAAGTAAGAATTAGTGAATTCCTACTCAACAAGGATCTAATAGGTTAACTACGAGGAATTTTTGGTGCAGTGTGTTAATTATTCCTCGGTAAAACGTTATAGAATTAATAAAAAAAAAAAATTAACAGTTTGTAAGAAGCCGACAACTCGACGTCAATAACACCTCGTTACATTACTCGTCGCTTCGCTCAACATCGTTAAAGAAAATTCCTTTTCAAGGGCATAAACAAACGTCGCTTATTTAATTAGGCGGACCAATAACATTTTTGACCTTTTCAACGATGGCGAATTAAACAATTATCAAATTTTTACCGTTTTAATTAAAATAATTACGCAGAAAATTAAGTTTATCGTTCGTTCTCGATGATCGACTTGACATAACTTTACTTTCATACCCAAACGGTAATTATTATTACACTTGAAATCAACTCCGATTCGAATGTTTTTAATCGCCTATGTAACCTATGATGACGCGACCTCTTGGCTCGTATTAAAATTTCACAAGGAAAATAAATTAAGTACATTTATCTACCATGTTCGTCTAACGCAACAGACACAGAAAAAGCCATCATTACAATTTTTATCGTACTAGTTTTTCACCATGATGGGTCATGGGCCTGGGGTATTTTGTCGTCCTCTGGATTGTATTACATTTGAATTTGATTGAAAACGATCAAACGCGCCTAATTATTTAATTTCACTGATAAACAAAAAAAAAAAACACTCGAAACTAAATTAAAATAAACCCAATTCTTCGCCGAGTATATTAACAATATTTTAAAATTTTCTTTACAGCCGTTATTCAATCGAAATATAATTTCAAAAATATAGAATCCAGACGAATTTTCAAAATGACCCCCGGCGATTATGACAACATATTATTGTTGTCCGTGTCGAAAACAAATTAATAAATAAAATCCAAGTGTTACACACACGAACAGAGGAAAGTTGTAGAAAATGCATTTACCGTGTCGGATTGTATTATCCAGAAGACATTGGATTCATATTATCCAGAATCAACGGAACGCGCTAAACGATTTCACGTGCAAATTTAAGTGCATAAAACGTGAAATATAATTTGTTTAATATTTTGAAATGTTCAATCGTTGAAAAATCGCCTAGCTTCTCTACTCAAATCGTTTAACGAAAAATTAAAAAAATGATGCAGTGTGAAGTCGTTGCCCCCCCCCCCCCCATACGGGCTCGCCGTACTATAATTGTTTGTCTTATATCACGTGTACATTTCGTTTGTTTCGCGCGAAAGCAAATTTACCTATCAATATTTTTTTAATGTTCGTTGTAAATACGAGGTATTCCAAATTCAAAACACTTTGTAACTACAGTAAGAGGGTTAGTCGATATTATAATATTTCACGCCTTTCCGCACTCCGTTGGACGATCGAAATCAAAAATTTCTAATTAATACACTGGTTAGCTAATACTCGGACTGTTTTTTTATTTATATACTTATATTATACCCTACTGATGTTTTCAGAATACGTATGGCATTCCAACTCGCGAAATCCACGTTTTCACGAACCGTCGTCGACCAGATCGAGTAATATTCGTCCGGATAACCAACACGCCGAGCCATGTGTCTACGCACGATGTAGGTGAGTTACTACGCATAAGTCTTTTACCTAAATCGCGGTCATGCGTGTTGTTCTCGTATAAAAGTTGAAATTAGCTTTAGGTAGTTGTAGTCTATACACCCGCGAGTCTTATAATATTGTATCGCTCGCCCAGAGGTGATCCCAGAGGCAATAATTGAAACTTCCTGCGCGTCTTTTCTCGCGTATTGTTTCGTCTACTTTTAACAGTAGTTACGTCGACATTAGACCACGTATAACGTACATTATTTCACAAACGCGAAAACGAACGCGCTCTGTACGATATTCCGCTCGCATGACGTCCATCGCCGTATTACGCCGACGACGCCTATAGCTTTTATTTCGATTTTCGACGACGGTAAATAATAATTTATCCGTCGTAATTTTTCATTACGGACAAATGTTTTTCACCCCGTACCGTATAATAACTATTGAATAAATTTATAGAATAAAAGAGAGATCTAGAGCAGGGATGGCGAACCTATGTCACGCGTGTCACTCGGTGACATCATTATGTCAGTGACACGCCAATTTAAAATATATAATTCATAATTTTTACTTCACTTTCCAAACAAATTACTGATATTTTTAACTTATTATTTGTAATATATCGTAAGATATTAACGTAATGTCGTAATTGACGTAATATGTACTTTCCATTTCCTAATCTCGTAGACTAAAATCGTGTTTATACGTTTAATAATTAATTATTTTTTAAGCAAAAAAACGGTCTAAAAGGTTTCTGACACGCGAGGCAAATAAAATCGAACCGAACATTTTGATTTGACACACGCAGTCATCAAAAGGTTCGCCATCCCTGATCTAGAGGGTTTCGGGGAGATCGCGGACGTTTCCCCCCCCCCGTAAATCATCTCCGCGCAATTCGAATGGTAAAATCAATTCGTTATCTGGCGCGGACGGGGTCGACGACGACCGTTTTAGAAACCGTTTAGCGATCACGCGCACGTCGACCGGTCGTCAATATTATAATATCGACACACACGGCTAATCGGCGAAAACGTCGTGGAAATGCTCTGCGCTCTTGTCGCACGACACGTAGGTGGTAGACAGACCCCCCCTCCCCGACTCCGATCGAGAGTTTCTCGATCGATGATCGCATCGATCGCGCCGCGAACGCGTCGTCGTTTCAGTATCGTAGTGAACGCGTGCCGGAGTCAACATTTTCCAACGAAACCGGTGACTGCCGGTTGATTTCGCGACTAGAAGGAAGATCGAAACAACAACCATAAGTGCCCTTCCGATAACCGCGGTGCTTCCCGGGGTTCCGGCAGCACTATTACCCTTTGTCGCCTGGATCCCGGTGAGATTTTACACTCGACACCGCTGCGCCGCCGCCAAGGACCGCCGCCGCCGCCGCCGCCGCGGATATCGCGGGTGGTACTCGTGCGCGGGACACAGGACGACGGGCTTTTCTCGCGGCGCGATTCGTTTTTTTCTTAATTTTTTTCGCTCCATCTCCGTGTAGATTTGTGACGCACCCCGACTCGTAATATCGAACCACGCGCCCGTGTATGAAATAGAAATCGGCGCGAATCGTTTTCGACGGTTTCGGTCCAACGCTATTTGCCGAATCGGTGACGTTTTCCCACTTAATTTGTAATTTTATATAGCCTTTTGAGAAACGACCCAGAGTTTTAAGTCGAGTAAACGAATAAAAAAATTATCGACTCGATTTCCATTTCGTCTCCTTATTCGACATCATATATTATACGTATAACATGTAATTATAAGCTTAATTCGAAGCGGGGGCAAACGAGGCGATTAAAAATCAAACCAGTATCTGCGTTTTAATATTAAAATGTCTATAAATCAGAATCGACTTGACTTTTTTTCACTCGACTCTAACTTTTTAAACGGAATTTCAATTATTAACTCGTCAATGCTAGGTCTTGAATTTCGTTTTGGTTACACTGAATATAAACCATAATCCCGTTTAATCTATCGGTCGAACGTTTTCCGTTTATTTGTTTTAATTTTTTTTACTCGAACTCGTTCAAGCGCCATCGGGGGGCTACTCCGAGTTTTCACCGAGTCGGTGGTTTAAATGTCAACAATATTTTATTTCGCAATCATTTCGGATCGCCTGCTGTCCTATATTATACTACGAGCGTTATGATTTATTCTTATTGTTATTATTTGTCTTATTTGTTATTTGATATTGTTCTAGGCGGTGCAGGTAGTCGGCTTTTGCTCGGTCGTATTTTTCGTGGCAGCCGCCGTCTCAACCAGTAACAAAAACCGCTTAATCCGTTACGCGCACGGCGTAAATAATTACCCCACACATAATTATACTGTGCATATTATGCACTTCTCGATTTTCACGTATAATACACCTATGAATAGACTGTTTCTGGTTTCATGTTATTTTTGTACATTTTGTTTTACCTAGAGCCTAATAAATTGATAGATTTTAATAAAATTTCCAATGAATTTTAATTTGATATTTAATCAAAAACGTTTTGAATCACTCTGCATGCTTTAGAATCCTTCTATACATTAGGCTAGGTACGTAATTTACTAAAGGAGTGAAATAATATGTACAATAATATTGAGTCAGTAATACTGCGTTATTTTTATTATTACTAAAAACGATTATAATATTACACAGGCGTCGACGTCACGGGAATATATTATTATCTTTCCTAAAAATTGACTAAAATCAAATCAGATCACGTTATTCGATTCTCAAAATAAATAACTATCGAAAACAAGAAAAACAAACCGTTCGAGTTCCAATTATAGCATATTATAATGATAAATAATTACTGTGGGGTAAATATTTACCCCATGCGTGTAAATATGACATCCAAATATGTGCGCCGTGCGACGGGTTAATTCCCTCCATCTTTAAAGGTGTAAATAAATTGGCCGTTGAGTCTCAGAACGAGGAACCAAAACCCTATGAGGAAGGAGGTATCCAAGAGCCCCAAGAGTCCATAAAGCGATCGTTTAACCAATTTATGCAGAGTAAATACCATGAAACAAAGCCCTTTGAAGTTGGAGGTATCCAAGAGACCAAAGGGCCATATAGCGCTAATGGCCCATTTGGACCCCTAGGACCCAATCAATACCAAGGGCCCGCTGGGCGGTTTGGACCACATTCATCCTTTGGGCCCAATGGGCCACGTGCGCCATATGGACCACCAGCGCACAATTTTCCTTATGGAGTCAACGGGCCATATGGACCGTTTGGTCAACGAGGGCCCAAAGGCATATCTGGTCAAAAAGAGTTCCAAGGCGTACTTGCAAGACCAGCGCACAAAGGCGAATTTGAAATACAAGGGGAACAAGAGATCCTTGGGCACCTCGGAAAGAATATTGAGGGAGTGTATAGTCCAAGTCATATAAAGTAAGTGTCATTGTAATACAATAAGCTATATAATAATAAACATTATGTTTTTAAAGCGCTTTTTTAAGCGCTTATTTTAATGATTTTAAGTGCTTTAAGTCCCGAGCCCTGATAATGATGATAATAATAATAATAGTGAAACATTGAAGTTTCCCCTCTGCTCGCTATCTCTTGACTAAATCTCAACGCACATTTCGTATTGTTCGCCGCAGGTTGCCGAATCATAACACGGAAAACGAGAAGGAAAATAAAAAAAAAAAAAAGGAAGAAGAGGAATCGGACGAATCGTTTTCTTTAGAAGACGTTTCTTCTACTACTGAAGTGGAGAAAAGAGCGATGTCACCTCACACGGTATCGCCGTACGGGTGGAGGAAAGATACGTCGAACAGATTGATAAAACGATCGATTTTCAAGCGTCGTCCACGACGAGCGATCGTCGCGGCCGGCGAGACCGCCTCTCGCCCGCAATCGGAGTGAGTGACACTATTCGATTCGTCTTAGACCGGCCCCGCGGCGGGGGCGTCGGTCGTCTGGGGGACGGGGATAGGGTTACCAGATCGTGCCTTTTAACAAATTTTACAATAAGCCTCGTGTTCATTTTCTGTTTTTTTTAAACATTGGAAATTCTTTAATTAATTTTTCATTATATTTACATTTTTGGCGAGACATTTTTGATAACCACAAATCACAATTGACGAATACCGACGGACTACAGACGTACAACGTGGAAAAGTTCGTTCTGATTAAATTTATGTTTATGATTATGTTATTACTTTATTAGATTGGACGTGTGACATTTCGATATTTCCAGGGTTAATATTATAAATAGAAAAAAGAGTACATTTTTGCCAATGGAAATAAAGAGAGAGTACGAAAATTTTGAGAGCTCCTAAGAGTACATGTACTCTTAAAAGAGTACTAATGGTAACCCTAGACGGGGAGATCACGGCGGCGGTCGCGCACATCACCCCTCGGGGAACAGTTCCGATCGGCCTGCCGAAACAATGTGCACGATCGTTATGTTTTTCATACGATTACATATTTTCATTTTCATCATTAACATTTTACCGATATTGGTCAGGGCATGTGATCTCACTGTCGATCGTGATTACGATTTACAATAAACAAATATTGTGCTATCGATCGACCGAGCCCCGGCGACAGTACAGGATAGTTTATCTGCCGATTCGAGTTATCGATCGCGAGGGGGTTTTGTTCCAACAATACATTATTGATATATTTTGTTCCGCCGTTTTTGTCGCACAGAAATCCACAATGGAGTCGTCGTAATAATTTACAAACATTTTTCATGAAAAAAAAAAAAACCACATTCAATAATTCATATATATATGACGTAGGAAAAAAAGTTATAGACGGCGAAAACGTGGAAAGTCAGCACACACTTATTTATATTATACGCGTGTGTCACGCCGTACATAATTTTCTACTTTTGCGCGCATTCGTCTAATCCTTTTGTTTTTTTTGTTTTTTTTTTTCATTCCTAGTCTCGTTGAGGGTGTTTCCGGTGACGTAATGGAGAAGAATGAGTCCTTTCTACACCGCCTGATTGGGAAGAAATTCAGACAGACATTAGAAAATATTCACTTACCGTAATTCAATTCGATGAGGTTCTTTCTTTCGCCGCGTCGGATATATCATATAATATAATCATCACAATTCAAATTATTATTATCGTTATGTAATCACAATAATTCAATCGAATATTGCACGTAGAGTCGTGTCTCTCGTTTAAATTTTCATATTCTAATATTATACATTTTATACATTTTGCACACGAAAACCATGGCTTTAGATGGAAATTAACGTTTTGTTTGTTTAAATTTTAAAAAGATCAAAAATTTATCATTGAAATGTGTACAATTAAAAAACGATATTATAGTGATCAGTAGACGACATAGTACAATAGTTTTTGTTTATAAAAATATATAACGATATTTAGCAGATAAAAACTTGTTATAGTCATTATTGATGAAATAATTGTAAGATAACAGAAGATGAAAACCGTTGGCCGATATGGGTAATCGAAAACGTTCACTACAGGATTTTCGAAAAGCGGATTCACTAGTGAACAACATCCTTGTGACTAATCAATTTCTCGGCTAATTTCATTTTAAATGCTGAGAATCGCACGACTGTTTAAACGATCTACTGTTAATCTCGATCGAATCTTCGCGATTCGCTCTTTGTGACTTCTTTTTCAGGTAACGCTTTTACAGGAACGCGGGTTTAAATCAGTCACGGATCCTTATTGTTGTTCTTAGTTAGGCAAATCAGGCCGCGACGGGTGCATTTATCTGCTAAGGTAAGTTATTATTATTTTGTTAATTAATATGATAAAATATTTAATACGCCTATCCGAATGATTACATTATTACGAAATTTTCATATAATTCATTATTTATATTTTAAACGGAGTTCCGTGAAGTTTTTCTATGCCGACCAAGCAATTAATATTGAAAAATAAAAAAAACTTTACTTATAGAGAGTGTTACGTAGAATGAAATTTTAATTTACTGTTAATTATTTAAATATCTAATCTCGACCGCGCAACGAAAATTAAAAACACGTTCATTATTAGATTACGAAATGTGTTCACGAAATAGTTCTCGGAATAATAGTTTACAATTTAGGTTATCTTTAATTTGAAACGAGACCACGGCCGCGGCGTAATAATAATTACGGTTTTCCATTGATCCTTGATCCCTGGCCCGTTCCTAATGGGATTTCAATTGAAATTATATTTTAAAACCATTTCACCTCCGTTGTCATTTCGATAATAATATAATCGGTGTAAAAATAAAAAAAATTAATTTCTATCACATTCTTACGAATGTAGAACGGTTAATTAATTGTCAACGCGTTGGATAAACATCCACACGACTCTGCTCGAGAGAAAGCCAAGCCGACAAAGTTGTTGGACGAATTCGCGCTGCGGGACAAAAGCTATTCATTTCTGACCAGACGACGATGTCGGCGCATTCTTTAATTAATAGAATATGTAATAAAAAAAAAAAATAGGTAACAAAAAAACCAAACAAAAATCATTTAATCAAAATTTGTTCAAGTACCCGGATTTCATCATGATATTAAATTTTTGATTTTACATTTTTACAGCGTGTTGTAGAAATCAAAGACCGTGCAGGGGGGAATCACATTTGCATATTATAATTCAATTCGTTTTAATTCTAAACAGTTTCTATCAATATACTATGCATCCCGATCCAGTCAATATAATCATTGACCGGTACCTATAAATGACTTCGAAGTAAATGCAACAGGTGTTTCGTCTGGAATTTTGTGTAATAAACAATGCTCGGTAAGTACACGTATAGTGTTCTTAACTTAGCTCGACGACCACCAAATTTTTCAATTCGTTCTTGATTTCTCTCTCTATCGTTTCGACCATTAATATTGTGACGCAGAGTATTGCGATATGGGAAATTTAGGAAATAATAATCGCGAAGACTTACGTCTGTCGTCTTGAAACGATGACACAGACGGTGTTCAAAGTCCAAGTGAACAAACAGATCGAATCCGATAGGCATCGCGTTACATAACCTACTACCCGGTAATATAATAAATTGTCGACGCGAAATCGATTCGAGCGAAAGTCGTCGGATTTCTCTAGTCAATTTCCGTCGTTTCAGTCTTGTTCGGATCGTCGTCGGACACACGTCGTCCAAGGTGATGTTACGCATCGTGTTCGTTTATTCGCCATCGCGCGGACGTTTTTTTCGTTTAGCTTGACCGATTGATTTCGTTTGTTTCCAATATCGTTAAACGTCTAAAACGAATCGCCAAGTCGCCCCTATACGAAATTCATCATTTCATATATACGTATTATGATCGTCATAGAGTGCGAAAAAAAAAAAAAGTTAAATTTAAAATTGCATTTTCGTTTTGTTTTTCAAGAGCGTAATATAATATACGAGTATATAGGTGTATTATTTTTTTGACGAGACCTCTTTTTCCTTTGACGCGTTCAAATTTGTGGTCCTAGTCATGACGCGCAAAGTACGTATAATATTGTCCCGAATAAAATTTAACCACTCCAACGCGGTACAAGTAATAATCGCCGCTCCGTGGTTTTCACGATTTTTAATTGATACAACCGAATTGGCCTTTTAAATTTTAATACGCCCCCACCCCTATCTCTAATAACTTTTGAGTTGCAAAAATAATCGATAGTAAAACTCGAGTTTCGGAGACGGATGGAGAAAATTATACAACGAATTCGCTACCGTCGGAAGACACCGGCGGCGATTTCGACGAGGCCGCGAGACATCGGCACGATGTCGTATTGGGAGTAACCGAATTGGTTCCCGTGTGAAAAAAGTATTTTATTAAGTTAGGCCGAATTGGTTCCCGTTTGTGTACAGGTAATTTTTAATTTGGTACAAAATATAAATTAAACAGTATAAAATATAAATGTACCTACACGGCTACACTCTATAGTATAATATACAATAAGATGGCAATATATAATTTATATATTGGAAGTTTAGCAAATTATCGGTGATATCCCGATCAATTAAGATAACGATTGAGATATATGTACTTTTATAGCTGTATGGTATATCGTCTAATGTACGAATGACAATAATGTTGGTGAGCAGTGAGCACTGTACAGTCTTGAATAACACATCGTGTAAATTTGTAACTTGTATTTCGTATTTTAATTTATATGTTTTGTTGAATATTATTAACATATATTTATATGTTTAGTTGACAGTCCTAAGCCTGTAAAATTGGGAAGGAAAATGTGCGTAAATAAACGGGAACCAATTCAGCTCAACTTAATAAAAAACCTTTTTCAAACGGGAACCAATTCGCCATGTGGGGTTAGAGCTCGGGAACCAATTCGGTACCAGCCGTCGTATTATTGACCAAGCGTCTTCGGCTTTCGTCTCAAACACGACAGAGTGCCGAGTAATTATTATTTCAATAATTAACGATTGCCGCGACGCGTTAAATACCACACGCACAAAATGTATATAAACGAGTACTCGTATAAATATAATATAATATTATTGTTCGTACGCGAGAGCCACGTCGTCTTGACCGGCATTTATATATGACATATTTTATGATAACCGTTTCGATTGTTATTACTATTATTATTGTTATTGATATTGTTACTATCGTCGGCGTTCCCCGAATGAGTCAGAACGGCGAAGGTTTGTTTTGCTGGACAGTCTGCGCTTATATCGATACCAAAAAGGACATGCCCTGTCACGGAGTTTAATGACACGAAGTGTAACGATGTTGAACACGAACGCGGTGTTTAACCACGTACGAGACGTAGTATTTTATTCATTATTTTCGTTTATTTATATATATACATATATGTATAATGTATATATAAACGTCATTCGGTCGCACTCTCGTTTGATGTTTTTCTGGTTAACGGTAAAAATAAAAAATAAATGATATTTCAGATGGCCGTGGCCCTGTGCCTGGTGGCTGTTCTAACCGTTTCGGCCGCCGTCCAATTTGATACAATCCGTCGGGATTACGAGAGTGACAAAATAGGACCTCATTTGTTAGAGGGATACGACATGCAGCGTGAATTGAACGAGTCGACCGTGCCGAACCAGTCGATTTTTAAGGACTCCCTTTTATACTTTTATAATGTGGCGCTAGCATTGGTGAAGGAATATTGGTATATTCTGTATTATTCGTTTAAGGACTTAATTGGCTTATGTTTTATGTAAAAAATATTTTCTAATATCGAGCTACTACGAATTGTTTAATATATATTTATTTTTTTTTATTCTTTCCATTATACAACACATTTGTACGCAATTTTTTCTCGCAATCAAATAATAATTATTATTGTTCAATACGTGTCACGATAAAAATAAACTAATATTGTTTAACACTGTGTCGTGTTTCGTCATCCCCTTTCAGTGATAACGATGACAGTGCGTCGTACTTATTTATTGCGCGCACGTTGTCGCAAATATTTTAGGTAAGTACCGTTTTCTCTCCGCTCGTCTTTCAAATCGTCACCAAAAACAAACATATTATATTACAAGAGTATCCACCATGTCCAACATTCGAGAGTCCTGTGCCACATCTACGCGTGTATCAATATTAGCAAGCGGAAATCGTCGTAAGCCATATTTTCGACACGCGCATAGTGCAGTGCGAGTGCAGAAAGCAAGAGATATATAGTCTAGCGCGATGGGATACGTTTTATTTATACAATTACGAAGGCAGAAAAATTCAGACAATGTTTATTATTATGATGAAAACTGACGCGAAGTTTATATTATATAATATTTAATTATTTTTTGTCCTACTCGAGTAACAAATCGATTTAAAGTTATGGCAAAGTATTTTCTTTAAAAGACCACACGTATTCATACCCATTATATTATGTCGACACGGATATAGCTTTATTTTTCGGTCAAGTTTTTGATTTTCCTTTGGGTATAGAATGTGAATTTTTTTCTAGCGGTCGTGTGGTTTTCGGACCAGCGAGAGGACTGTACTAAAATAAAATATGCTGCGAACCACAGGTTGTAAACACCCAGATGCAATATTATCGCGTGGTCAAGCGATTTGTCACTGTACATTTTTCATGGATTTATTTTCGTCTAGGTTGGACATAATTCATATTGATCGATTGACCTGCAATACAAATATATCGACAGCGAACAGTGGCAAACCGTTTATATTTACAATTAAAAGATTAGCACAAGTGCGTGAAATAATTGAAAAGGATAATTGACAGATAAAAACGAGGAATTATGTAATTAACTATGAACAAACAAGAGTCGTTATCGTCGTCGCGCCCAGAATATACCCGAAAAGCGAAGACTGTTGCTGGACAGTCTATGCGAAAATCGAAACCAAAGAGGACATGCCCTATAGCGGACTTCGGTGACTCAGAACGTAACCATGATGAACAATAAAGCTATTTTCACCAACTACAAAGTACGAGACATATTTATTTTTAAATATATTTATATTTGTTTTCGTTTTGTCATAGTATAAAATATAACACGCGATCGCATTCTCGTTTGGTATTTTTCTGGTAAACGGTGAAAAAATATAAAAATAATTTGACATTTCAGATGACCGTGGCCTTTTGTCTGGTGGTTTTGCTAGTCGTTTTGGCGGCCGCGGATGAGGATCAGGATTCTGTGTCTAATGAAACTATGGAAACACAATACTCTTCCGAAGATTTGGATTCGTCCAGCAATAATAAGTCGACGATCATCAACAACATCCTGTACTCGATACAGCAATACATTGTTTCTGCATTTAATTATGTAGTTAGTACTCATGTCGTTGTTTATGCAACGGGAGTGGTGAAGCAAGTAGTCGACCGGATCGGTAACATTAATTGGAAACTGAGATTTCCGTTAGAGATTACATTTTGAATCGTTACAAAAATGATGCTTATCCAAGATATGTGCATACAAAGTGTGTTCTACATGCCTAAAATTTAATATATCCAGTATTGGGAGTTGAAATATTTTTTTCTTTCTTTACTAAACACATTCTCATACAACTGTTGTTATGCCAAAATTATAGTTATTGTTCAATGGACACCGTAAATAAATGAATATTGGTTTTAAACCGGGTCTTGTTTCATCCTCCGGCAACACAACGAACGTCCTTAGACCTATATAACCATATTATAACGACGACGACAACGGACGATACAATAACGTGCGGTATTACTGTTGGGTTGTCGTCGCGAACATTTTGGGTGTGTCGTCGCGTCGTTTTCGTTGAAAAATCGCCACAGACACAAATGCGATACGAACATGCGTCGTCCAGTGTCCCCGGCCCTCGTGAGTCCCGACAAGCCCTGTCTAATGGAAATCGTAGTAAGTCGTATAGTAATTGTGTAAAATGGCAAGAAACAGCAGTCTAAAAATACCGTGTTGGTGATACGTTTCGTTTGTGTTATAATATACCTACAGCAACTATCGCGTTGCTCAAACGCGTCGTTGTTTTATTATTATTATTATTATTATACGAAATCTATTGTGACTTTCTATAATACGAACGAAAGTATTGCAAACGAAAAGCACACGCGTCGTTCCATTGTTATAATATCGCGGTTGTACGAAAATGCGCGCGAGTGGTTTTTTCGCATAGCTTTGCGATCGTTAACGTATTATCTCAACAATATGGCAATAACAACACCGCGGTCGTAATAGTATTAAAATATAATAATAATTGCGCGATGTGTGTGTGTGTGTGGTGTGTGTGATTTCCTTGACCCGCGCCGGATTAAATTTGTTAACATGTTGCGTTTTCAGTTTTTTATCTGCATAGTTGTTTCGATACAAACACGTCTATATAGGCACACGAACGATTGGGAATCAGTAACACGAATCGAAGTGGGCATTACGTCCGAATCGAACGTGCGCGTGAACAACATAATGATTATTTATATCGATCCGTTTAGATATTATGCGCATCGTCCGCGTACACGTCTGGCTCGGACGAAACATTCTTTTTTTCATCTATAGAGAACCTTGTTCGCTCGACCGCCCCGATCGAGCGAACTATATCCGTTTAGAACGCAGTTGGATTCGTAGAATACGAGTTTTCAACGCGACGGCAACGATCGGCAAACGAAAAGACTTACGACCGTGAATTACGTAGGTACAAACGTCGTCCAATGCGAATTACAATAATTATTATTCGTAGTCGACGATTTCGGTCGTTACAACGGGGCGTGTACTGATTAAAAACGGTGATTTTGTTTTTTCAAAAATTATTTCACCCCAAATTACGGTAAGATTCTCAATGTGTTTGTTCGTCGCTTCGCACTGAAATAAAATCCCCCTGAAACCGTCGTCGTACCAACCGCCAACGCAATAGGATCTCAAAAATAGAAACTCAATGCTCGAAAATGCAGCGCGTTACTCTCGAGTCTCGAAGCAAACCGAATTGTTTTTTTGATTTTTCGCCATCTCCAATAGGTTTACGGATTTGAAAAGAAAACCAGAGTTTATAAAAGTATTTCAACTACAGATTCATAAATAAAAATAGAAACTCTCTTATATATTATATTATATACGAGGTAGATAATAGATTTTGTGTCGAAATGCGATCGATTCTCCTGTGATTCTGCTGACGAATAGAAAAGTTTTTAAAAAGCTACGAGAAACAAGGGGAGGGGGCTGCCCCCTTCGCCTCCTCCCGGGTCGTATACTTATAAGTTGTATTTATATAATTCTATTTGTGTGCTGTTTGCATAATAACACATCATATTATGTTTAAGCGTACGATTTGTACATTATAGGAATGCGTGTTCGGTTCAAGTCCGTTTATAAGTTGTAATTCGTAACGATTGTTAAAATAATTATAAACGCTACGGACGAATTATATAATTATGAATTATGATACCGACGATTATTCATAAATCATCGCGTGTTAATTATTATTACAATTATAAAGTAATCAATCGAATCCAAACAACACACAGTTGTTAAAATAAATTAGGAACATGACAGTAGCGTACATAGAACTATAAAAATAATAATTTGTTTGTTATTATTGATAGATGACGCACTTAGGGTACCTAGTATGTTACGTTGCACGGACACTCGATCTGGAAATAATTTCACTTTCATTTTTCTCGCTGGAGAGTTCGACAAAGTCCAAACGAGAAAATAGTACAAGCAAATTGGCAACGGATACATTCTGCTCCGTTGGCCATTACTTCCGTTTTGACGAATACGATTTAACGGATTAAACAAGAGACAGCAGTATAGAACGAAAAAGGGGCGAGAACGTGAGATACAAGGCTCGGACGAGATACAGGTGGCGGGTGATTGCTATTTTTAAATTTGAAATCGATGTATCGTCGACTTCGGAAAAAAAAAAAACGATTCCGAGTGAACACATGGTTTGCATTGTTGTAGGGGATTTCTTTCAAGAATAATTAAAAAGTGACCGATATCGTTCAATCGAAAGTCATTTGGATTACTCGATTTTGCCAACATTTTCAAACACTCGTAAAAATTAATAGCGCGTTAGAAAAAAAATAAAAAAAACTACAGATTTTCGTTACGTTTGTTCACAAGTAAGAACTATGTACGAAGAGAACTTTTAAGAGAGATTTTAAAGATTTTTTTTGTCGGATAAAAATTATTCTGTCGACGTTTTACAGAGAAAAAAAAACCAAGAAAACATTTCAAACGTCTATTGTACGTATAAACAACAGCACGAAAAAATAAGTCGGAAAACTGTCGGGAAATCGAAAAAATTGACCCGTCAATGCACCGTCGATTAGCCGACGTTTTCAACCAGAAATCACTCGCAAAGTCCGACGATTGCACCGAGCGTTATGGTCGAAATCGTATTCGCAGTAAAAAATAAAATATAAAACACGCCTCGTGGTAAAACCAAAAACGCTTCCTCCGCGTGGTTTCGTTGTATACTTTTTTTTTTTTTATAATTTTGTTATTACAAAAATCAACGAGAATTAACAACAGTAAATCCGTCCATCTGAATATAGTAATCGAAAGGTAGAAACACCTTCTTTTCTTAAATCTTTTCTAATCACACGCAGCAAATAAAAGTAACGTAAATAGTAATTTAGAGAGACGATTAAAACTAATAACAAAATAACTCGATTAACAACTCGTTTATTTTAATGACTCGATAAAATTGAATAAAAGAAAACAACAGTGATTGTAATCGAGTACATATTTATTCCTTCTAACTTTATCGTTTAACAATAATATTTTTTTTTACATTTTCGGACAATACTTTTACAACACTATTTTTTTTTTTTTATTTAATCATTTCCCAGCGAGCTTTTGAAAACGGTAAATTTATTTCGTAGTGCTAAACATATATCTATATAATATATAAAAATTTCGTGTCACGATGTATGTTCGCGATAAACTCCGAAACTACTGAACGGATTTTGATAAAATTTGGTAACCATTTATAATATGGTCCGACTTAGGAAAAAGTCAGCCCATTTATATCATATAACCCATTTATACATATAACCCACCTATACTGTAACCATAGTGACCATTATCATTGTTTATAAATTTTTTTGCGAATCATTTTCAATTAAAATATATTATATACGTGTTTCATATACTTTTCACATATAATAATAATAATAATATTTATTTCAGCAAAATCAAATTACAATAGTTAAATTTACGTACATACTTACAATGGGTTAGTAATTTTTCATAATACAAAATCCCCGTTTCAGCACCTCCCCTAGGGTTAGGTTGTATATAAATAAATCTACAAACTTATTTTTTTCAAAATTCAACCCTTAAAAGAAGGGGTAAACTTTTCACGGGCTAGATTTTGAGATGCAACGATCAGCGAGTGCGTGGTAATTTGCATTTTATATAAATAGATTGTTATGTCATCAAAAAACCCGACGATCTTTACCAAAAACGAATCGATTTTGCAATATCATATTATTACATAACTTTTATCGAAATTGCGTGCGTGCGATGAACAATAGAACTTTTTTCATTGGGCGATGGAATACGATCGCGGGCAAATCTATAGTCATTGGTCGATAGTCTCGATAGGCGTATACAATTTTAAAGCGGAAACCCGACGACGTTTACGCAAAAGCTATGGATTTCGCAACGTCATATATTATTACATAACTTTTACCGAATTTGCGTGCGCGCGCGCGCACCATTCTTCTTTCAATCGTAGACGCCGCGCCGTCGTCGTCGCCACGCACTTACAATAAGTCAGTTATTGTTTATACTGCAAAATTCACTGAAAATATATGGCGAAACCCCGAGCTAAGCCCCGAGCCATCCTGGTTGTGCCAATAGAATACGAACAACAAAGAAACGGCCCCCAGCAACGATTAACGGCCTGAAAAGTTTGAAAAACAAACTGATTATTTTGGAAAGGAAAATCTTAAGAAAGATCTTTGGCCCAGTAAAAGACGAGGAAACTGAGGGATGGAGAATAAGGAAAAACAAAGAACTAGAAGAACTCTTTCAGAAGCCAAACATATTAAAAATTATCCAGAGTAGGAGATTACAATGGGCGGGTCACGCATGGCGTAGTCAGAACCCACTACTACACGTAGTATTGACAGAGAACCCAAAAGGGAAAAGGCCCCTTGGACGACCCCGTTTAAGATGGGAAGATTCAATAAAGAAAGACGTGGAAGCGCTGAACGGTGGCCCAGATTGGAAAGCAAAAGCTGCTGACAGGGAATCATGGAGGATTGGTTGTTTGACGGGATGGTCCTAGTGGCCGTTAATACCCAAGAAGAAGAAGAAGAAGAACGATTAACGGCCGAAGACGAAAATATCGACATTTTTATAATAAAAATATAATATGGCATCGACTACGGGGAATATGATATTATACGCCTATGATTGAGAAAACGTAATAATATCGAAAAACCGGAAAAGTAATTTTTTTTCTCAGAAAGTTCAAACGTCGACGATGAATTCGCGAAAATTTTTTCGACATTTTTCGAGTGAAAAATTCACAACACTTTCATCGATCAAATACTAATACTCGAGGTTTGAAAATGTAATACACAAGATTATTCTCAAAAAAAAGTCAATAGAAGAAAAAAAACCATCGGAGTATCGCTGAACAATTATTTTACAATCGTTATGGAAAATTAAACGTTGACGAAATTTCAACGGATTCGATCGAACCACCCACCACCGGCTCTCCTCCGCTCAGAATCGTTTCGCTCAGTCAACAGTACCAAATCAGTTTCAAATGTATGAGAACAACTCACCGTTCACCAATATCACCCGTCACCTCGTCATATTATTGTATCATCTCACAATTACGACTTTTTCCGTGAGTAAATAATAATATTTTTTTCATAGCTCTTGTATTAGGACTAGAGTACTTTTGAATTCGGAACACCGAGTCCGATCGTTTTTAAGCTTTCTAACACACTTGTTGCTTGAACTATTTTTTATTATTTTTTTTTTTCCATGGTTTCCTGTTGTGTGAAATCGAAATGCCCACAAACAATAAACGTGATTTGAATAGTATTTGCGAGATTTCTGCGAATTGATTACAAATTCATAAGAAATGATATTCAATGAAATACCCAGCTGTATGCCTTTATTATTGCAGCAGTTGTATTGGGCGCCTATACTCCTCTAGATGTTCATTGTCCTCATATTTTTATTCAGATTACAACTTACTGATATGTAATAATTATAGTACAAGGTAGCTACTAGGTCTGACGTCATTATTTTAATTTTCTTTGTGATGAATCAATGAGACTATCGATGTTGTTAAAAATTAAAACGCTTTTGTCTTGTTTACACTTGAACAATACAATTAATTTTAATGAGACATTATAATAATTACAGTAGGTTTGTAACAGGTTAAAATCAATACACACATTAAGTGACACATTGAGAACGACAAATAAATATACTTATGCATTAATATAATATTATTATAATCGATTACGCAACCATGCAAACGAATAAGTAAAATAATAATTGTTCTTAGAGTATAGTTTTGAGATAAAAAAAAATTAAAGTGACTTATGAGAAATTGAAATTTTTACACACAACATAAACTGCAAAAGTTTTATAAAATAGTTAATTATTATGTTTCATAAAAGTTGTTCAATAAATAATTACTGTTTTGTTTTATTTTTGTAATGATAATCGAGAATACATGTATAATGATTTAATCGAGTTGAATAACACTCGCATAAAACTGCATTCATAAGCTAATGAATTATTTTTTAATTTCATCTTTACAAAAATATAATTAATGAGATAAATTAAAACATAAAATATAATAGTAGTTAGCAATCATAAATGAAATACTATTTGCTATAGGAACTCTCTGTTCTTAGTTTTTTGATACGATTGAACAATTCGTCGTCAGACGAAGAAGCGCATTCTTGTGCACAGCGTTTGCATTCGTTGAGAAATTTCTCTTTATCGGCATCATTGATTTCCTGCAAAATAAATGTATTTTATCACTATTGTTTACATAGAACTTGCAGAGTAATTTTAATCACCTTTTGATCGTCTTCTGATGTTTGGGTATTTTGAAAACTTTCTAAAAGAGCGAGTTTCTTTGCAGCATCCTAATTAGGTTTAGAATAGAAAAATTATTTATTAAAGTAAGAATACGTTTATTGTAAAAAAGTTATTACTTCGACAACATTTTTCGGAAACTTTGCCATAGCAGCAACATGGATACCGAAACTTTTATCGCATGATCCCGGTTGCACTTGGTATAAAAGTGTAAGATTGTCGTCTGTCGTCACAGCAGAAACGTGTTTATTAACAATTGTTGGTATATTCTCTTGGAGTTTAGTCAACTCGTGGAAATGAGTTGCAAACAAAGTAAATGCTTTGGTTTTCTCCGCTAAATACCTACAAATTGTTTTGATCTAATTAAGTGAAATTTGTAACAAATAACAAAAATTACTAAAATATAAATAAGGGATTAACGGTGTATTATTTTGTGATTTACCTATGTTTATCATATTAGACTTAGAAAATAACAGTCACATTATACTTACTCTGCAATTGCACAGGCTATTCCACAACCCTCGTAAGTTGAAGTTCCTCTACCCAACTCGTCAACTATCACTAAAGATTTTGAAGTAGCTTTCTAGATTAAAAAAAAAGCAGTAAAAAAAAAAAAATGTCAATGTTTAACAAACCATTTAAAATAAAACTAATTTAAAAAAAAAACTACATACTTTAAGTATTGATACAGTTTCAATCATCTCAACCATGAACGTTGATAATCCTTTATTCTGAGAATCATTGGCTCCAACTCTGGCCAAAATGGCATCAACTATACTAATTTCGGCGTAATCACACGGCACAAAACTTCCCATGTGTGCCATGAAAACTGCTACAGCAATACTTCTAATGTAAGTACTTTTACCTCCCATGTTTGGACCAGTTATTATATTAAATGTACATTTTTCTGAAATAAATATTTAACTGTTGGTAGACAATTGAACATGAATCAAATTATTATTTAATCATACAAAATATCGAATTTACCTTGTTCAAAATATGCATCGTTAGGTATGTAAGACACGGAATCTTGTAACTCAACACAAGGATGCCTAACTTGCTTTAAGTTTAACAGACCAGTGCCTTGCGGATGTAATTTCGGTCTGACATATGGGCATAATGAGCTAGCCGCCAGCATTGCAAAGCTTGTCAAAACGTCCAGTTGAGCTAAGGTTCGACTAAGATTAAGAAGAGTTGCACCGTAACTGCCTACATTTAAAATGTAAGTATATATTAAAATATTTATATCACTTAAATTAAAAACTAATCGTACTAGCTGTTTGGACGACTTCCACTACAATATTTTTTTGATGTTCCAAATAGTTTTGATGTATACTCTGGTAACTTGAATTAAGTTCAGTTAATTTAGAAGATCTGAAACGCATACCACCGCCTTTGGTGGTATCGAGTACTTCATACAACTTGTTGTTTGAAACTATTTTACATTCCTAAAAATATAATTATTGAAAACTCATTCGATATTATTTATGCTAATATTGTAATCGAGTAATTACTTTTAATGCCACTTTAAAGAAAAATCCGTATTGCGAGTTTGAATCCAATTTAACAGTGATTCCAAGAGCCACAGAAGTTTTGGACAAATTTGATTTCATTTTTCTTTCGTAATCATCCATATCATCTCTCATTTTTTGCAATTCCTCATCAAACCCGGATTTTATAAGAAATTCACCCCGGTCAACCAGATTAAAATCTATTGTCTCTTCAATCATGGCCTGATATTTATCCATTTCATTGATAAATTCTTTTAACGGTGTAGTAATTACACTATCGAGAGTCTTATCATTCGAGTTGCTCAGCGTTTGTAAGAGGTCGGGAAGCTTTTTTATTGCTTGATAAATTCTAATGTAAAAATACATAATATGTGAAATTTAGCAAATAACAATAATAATCAAAGACCTATTTTCATCAGCAATATATTATATCAAATACCTAAAACAGTCTTGAAGATTGGCCTTCTTTCGTTGAATTTTGCGCATTAGAGCTTGAAGATCAGGTATAGTGCGCAGATGTTGATCGTACAGTTGTTGGCGTGTATCTGTATCTGTGATTAGTGTTTCAACGATATCTAAACGTTCATTTATCTTGTTCAAATCTGTGAGAGGCTGTCTAATCCATTGAGTTAACAACCTAAAATACGGTCATTCAAAACATTATAAAATATCTGGCGAAAGTGTAATGATAAATTTGTGTGAATAAAACCAGACCAACCTATGTCCATGTGGCGTGCGACATTTATCAAAGATTCCAAAAATAGAGTCATTTTTAGATATAGAACCAGTGTTGGGAAATAAATTCAGTGCTTGAACACCAGCACTATCTAAATGAATAAATTTATCATATGCTAGATTTTCGATGGTGAATTGATTCAAGTTATCCGAATCCGACAATAACTAAAATTCAAATACAGAATTAACGATGTTAAAAATATTATAAAAATACTTTTACAAACTTCAAGGTATTTGATGACAGCTGCTATTGCAGCAGAAGCAAATTCAAGTTGTAATTGAGGCAATGCGTGGGCATTTGGTTGTTGCCCTTCTTCAAACATGATTAATTTGTTCAAATCTTGTATCAATGTATCAGTACTAAATTCAGATTTTTTCCTCATAGTCACAAGTATTCCACAACGCTCTACCACTTTCTTTAACTTTTCCACTTCAGGATTGTTACCATCGGTCATTAGAATGCATTCTTTGGGAGAAACTTTAATCATCATTGATTCGGTGTGAGAAAAATATTCATCATCGATAAATTCACTTAGTTGAAATTTATGTTCTACTGTGTCAACCGCTCCTAATCCAATCACCTAAATCAGTCGTCAAAACAAGTTGACATGAAATGCAATAGAAAAAATAAGTGTTAATATTAAATTATATAATTTTTACTAAAATTTAAGACTAAACTTTGTAAATACAAAGATACAATTTTTTAATGCAACAACTTTTGAAGTACAAACACTACAAACCTTATTGTTTTTGAAGTCCGAACTTAGTTTTAAAGCAATAACTATGTTTGCTTCTATTTGATCCACATTTCCAAACAGTAAATCTTCAAACTGTGATAAGTTACCAGGTGAACCCTATAAAAAGACAAAAATATGAATAAAAAATTGGCTAGATTTCACCAAAATAATACAATATGCTCAAAATAAAGGAAACATGAAATACACATTTCAAGAAGTTATCAAATTTTTAACTCATTTGGTCAAAAGGTACATAATATGTCGAATACTTGTATTTTGGTTTTAAAAAGCAACACCTATTTTAGCCCTTTTAACCCTACATTTGAACCGACAGATTTTTCAAAGTAATTTTAACCAGTAAATCATGAGTATTAAATTTAAAATTGACCGAGTTATAGTTATTTCAAATTTGAAAATAATTTGATTTTTTTTATAATAGGTCATCTGGTCAAAATATTTCATGTTACCCTTTATCTTTCTTAACACGCTGTATAATAATGATTAGGTATACCTTGTAATCTAGAGCCCATTTTCCTCCTCTGTTGACAAATATTTCTACCCTGTAATGATTGATCAACAACAATTGTTTGATATATGCCTCAAAATTAGCTTTATTGAATATCAATGATTCTAATGTTTCATTATCTATGATTGAAATACATAAATTAATTATTATATTAGAGGAACTTATTTGATTGGATCTAGGTTGATTCATCGCGGGGTAAAATACAACAAAACTGAAACCTAATGACAGATTGTGAACATTGGTCTGCTTCATTTTATTCACACAAATATAAACAAGTGTACAAGGTGCAACACAATAATTTCCTTCATTATTTGCGTCATTGCTCAAGAGAATAAAAATAAAGCATACATATTAGGTAATTAATAATTATTCTCTATTTTTATACTTTTCTTTCATTATTAACACGTTTTTATAAATTATGAATGAAATACATGTCAGTGTAATTATTTCAGATTAATATGAGTTATTTAATTTACGGCGGTTCATAATGTATTTTACCACAATGAATTCCACTGGATACCATTTGATTTCAGGATCATCCTAAGTATTAATAAATTACTAGTCAATTTACCTGAGCCAATAGTTTTTAACGAATGATTTGTCTTGTAGAAGTCTTTAGCAGCAAAAATAGCATCTTGACCATGGACTGTATAGTAATCTTGCCGATTGAAAAAACGAACGGTTGTTAATGCTTTCTAGAAAAATAAATTCAAGGTATGAGTTCGGAGAATTTAATCAATTTTATATTAAAAAAAAAAAATAAATACAAATAAAACCCGGGCAAATTAATTTTATTTGATAAAAATATGAAATGTTAATATAATAATTAACTAGTAATTTAATAATACAAGGACATAAAGCTAGACTGAATCTCCTAGGGTCATAACTTTTTATTTTATTTTATTTATAACTATAGAAAAGTAAATGTATTATGAAAACGTGTATGCATTTGAATACCTTTTCGATTAAAGATTAAAGGTCTTAGCTTATTTGTTTATGTGTGCACTATATTTATACAATATAATACATTACTAACATTATTATTTTATCTTTTAATCAATTATTTATTAATTTGATTTTTAAATAAAATATATATATTGTTTGTTAAATTCAGATTGTGAAATTATAACAATGAATCATTATTTGTAGTTTTTTTTAATACATTATTGATACTAAATAATAGTAACAAATAATATGGACGGTTTTAAGTTTAAAAAATATTGTAAGACCAACCCTATATTAGGAGGCTTATTAATAATTATAAGTGATTATGATTCACTTAAAGACGAAGTGGGAGTATATCATTAAAATTATAAATAATTAAATATTACTCTTCTATACTATTCATAAAATATTTGGTTGAAGTAAGAATTAAGTAAATGCTTAATATTTGCTTTTTTAACAGGTTTAAATCTATTTTTATGAAAAAAAAAAAAACACAAAATTAAGAAAGAAAAATTACCGTTCAATGAGTTCGAATTTAAATACATAAACATTGAAAATGATTAACAACTTTTGTGACGAATAACAAAATGAACTATGTACTATGTAGTTCTCAGACATTTTAGGATTCAGGGTTAAGGTAATCGCAATAGTTCATGGTCATAACAATACAACCTATTTTACATTTTCCTGTAATTCGTGATAGAAGTTCATTATGTTTTTATTATTTATAAAGTAAACACCTATGAGAATTATATAAATCTTAAGAATTTCTTTAATTTAACTCAGTCTAAAAATTTAACTCGAAGTGTTTGTATTTATGTAAATGGTGTTTAATGTAGTAGTGCTAATTCATTTATAAAATCTCACAAAAAAATGCATATAACATTTAAAGTAAGAACTATTTATTATAATTACTAATAACATATTTAACGAAATGGTTTTGGTTTTTGAATCTAGTTAATTTATACAATATTTATAAACTTATAGAAAAAATTGAATATTATAAAACTCATGTTTATAAACCATATAATATATAACTTAAACATTTTTTACTAAATTAAAAGTCTGAAACAATCTGATTATTTCAATAAACTTCGATGATTTAATTTCACTTTAATAATTGTAATTTTATAAAAAAAAAATCAGTAAAATTATCCTAAAAGTAAAAAATACTTTAGTGGATAAGTATTTAATTAAAAATTCAAAAAGTGAGCCCAGTTAAATCAATTATAATAAATTGTTATTCAATTATTTTTGAATTAAAAGTAAAATAATTATCCAACTGAATTTAAATCCATTCATTATATGTTTCAGTTTAATTAAAATCTATTTTTTTTATTTACTATAGTTGCACAGTAAGAATTTATAAATTTTTTGTATCTAATTAAATATTAACTAATACTTAAATAAAACAATTAAAATTAATCATAAAGACAAAGATAATATTGTTCAAATTATATTGTAATAATTTTAATGTCCTTAATTGCACACAGTTATGAACATCATGTTTACCTCCCGTGCACAAGTAATTTTTTTTCCGTCTAATTTCATTTGTTAACTGTGAAAAAAGTTATATTAAATGGTCAATAAAACAATTTAATATTTGTTTTAGATTTAGAATATTTCAATAATTTATATAGGACACCAATTTGTGTCGATATTTTTTTTATAGCTCGCATAGTCAACATGTCATTAATATTTTCTAAATTGTACAAAATATTGAAAACAATTAACGGTTTGATTTTAAAGTAAAAATGTAATTTGATTTTTTTTTTTAAAACTAATGTTAGTAAAATTCATGAAATACAAAAAAATTATTTTATTTGAAATAATGTTCACCTTATGCAGTGAAATATTTAATACTATTCAAATACAAATTTTTTTTTTTTTGAAAACATTTTACAACTTTTTTTTAAATGCTCAATGAAAAATAATAATCATCACAATTCATAAGTTTAAATATAAATTGAATGCAATATTTCCAAATCGGTTCAATTTTGATAATAAGTCTTTTTATCCCTTACATTTAAATGATTTTATCCTATTCTAAGCAATAAAAATAGATATATAATGAATTAAATAGAACTGCCCAAATATATAAATATATTTATTAATAAATACTAATGTATTGTATTTCTAAGCAAGTTAGCTTTTATAAATTATATATTATTTTTATGAGTTACTTAAAATATTATTTTATTCAAGGCTGGGCATTTAATGTGATAATATGTTAAAGTTAAGTAGGTTTGAATTTGTTATCTTAATATTATTTTTTTTTATTAACTTAATTTAACTTAATTCATCCTTTGACATAAAAGTAATATAATATTTTTTCAACCATAAATTATTCTTTCATAAAAAAGTATTCTTAAAAATTACTATTGTGTATTAAAAATGATAATTATCTAAACATAATTTTTGTTGTTTTCGAGAAAATTGAAAAAAAATTAAATCAAGCTTAAAAAATATTGATCACTTTGGGTTAAATTAATGTTTAATTATTAACATAGTTTTAAGTTTAACTAATACTTGAAAATTGTTTATTCATTTTTTTTTCAACTTAAATTAAAACAAAGTAATTACTTATAAATTCAAGTTAAATTAGCCAAGCTAAAAAATACCACAAACTTTTGAAACTATTCTTTTATCAATACACTACACAATTTTAAATTACAATACGTATACATTATATATAATTAAGTCTTCGATTAATATTAACAGAGTACCAAATATATATTGAATTTAAAATAAGATATTATGCCTGCACTAAAGTAAAAATAAATTCAGATTTTTCAAATTCTTTATCAGTTTTATTTTTAATGTTGCTAACAAAATTTCAATCATCAATATCAACTGTATCTATAATAGATATTTCAATTTATAAACAAACATTGAAAAACTCATCGCATCATAAAGCATGTAGATTAATTTATAATATATGGATTAGGGTGGATATTTAAAATAAAATGTGCTACCATTAACCAAGTTTTATTCATTAAATTAAATAAATATTAATTATATTTTATATTTTATATTTTAGGTATGCATATCGTACTGGTTATTATGTCTTGGACTAACAACTGCCAGTCCCATAATGACTGGCTTGAAAACAACGCAACCGGATTGTGAAAATGAGGAACTCAACCCAAATTTACATCCACCTTCCGATATCAATCAAAGTTTGAAAAACATTCCAGGTGTTACTAAAACATTTAGAGATCAGTATGGAAATATTGTCACTCAAGTAAAAAAAGAAAGTGTAAACAATAATAATGGTCAAAATTCTCACATATCTGAATTCGAAGAAACAAAACAACTTCCAAATGGATATTCAAAAAGCTTTAAAAAAGAATATTCATCTTCTAGTGTAATTGAACCACAGCCTCTAACATTTGGTCAAACGCCAATCACTAATGGTAAATATTACAATGGCCAACAATCATTAAATAATAGGGAGTCTACTTCATTTGGACAGACATCTCAAAATTATCAATCATTGTCAACACCTCATATACCAAATAACTATGGAATCAATTCAAATTTACAATCTACAATAAGTCAAAGTATGACTAATGTTCCTGGAGTTACAACAACATTCCGAGATCAGTATGGTAATATTGTCACTCAAGTAAAAAAGGAAACTGTAAACAATAATAATGGTCAAAATTCACATGTATCTGAATTTGAAGAAACGAAACAACTTCCAAATGGATATTCAAAAAGCTTTAAAAAAGAATATTCATCTTCTAGTGTAGTTGAACCACAGCCTCTAACATTTAGTCAAACCCCAATTACTAATGGTAAATATTACAATGGCCAACAATCATTAAATAATAGGGAGTCTACTTCATTTGGACAAACATCTCAAAATTATCAATCATTGTCAACACCTAATATACCAATTAACTATGGAATCAATTCAAATTCACAATCTACAATAGGTCAAAGTATGACTAATGTTCCTGGAGTTACAACAACATTCCGAGACCAGTATGGTAATATTGTCACGCAAGTAAAAAAGGAAACTGTAAACAATAATAATGGTCAAAATTCACATGTATCTGAATTTGAAGAAACAAAACAACTTCCAAATGGATATTCAAAAAGCTTTAAAAAAGAATATTCATCATCTAGTGTGAGTGAACCTAAACCTATAACATTTAGTCAGACACCAATTACTAACGGAAAATATTACAATGGACAGCAATCATTAAATAATAGGGAGTCAACTTCAATTGGACAAACATCTCAAATATATCAAGGATCGCCAACATCTAATATACCTGATAACATTGGAATCAGTTCAAATTTACAATCTACAATAGGTCAAAGTATGACTAATGTTCCTGGCGTTACAACAACATTCCGGGATCAGTATGGTAATATTGTCACTCAAGTAAAAAAGGAATCTGTAAACAATAATAATGGTCAAAATTCCCATGTATCTGAATTTGAAGAAACAAAACAACTTCCAAATGGATATTCAAAAAGCTTTAAAAAAGAATATTCATCTTCTAGTGTAGTTGAACCACAGCCTCTAACATTTAGTCAAACCCCAATTACTAATGGTAAATATTACAATGGCCAACAATCAATAAATAATAGGGAGTCTACTTCATTTGGACAAACATCTCAAAATTATCAATCATTGTCAACACCTCATATACCAAATAACTATGGAATCAATCCTAATTTACAGTCTACAATAGGTCAAAGTATGACTAATGTTCCTGGAGTTACAACAACATTCCGGGATCAGTATGGTAATATTGTCACTCAAGTAAAAAAGGAATCTGTAAACAATAATAATGGTCAAAATTCCCATGTATCTGAATTTGAAGAAACAAAACAACTTCCGAATGGTTATTCAAAAAGCTTTAAAAAAGAATATTCATCTTCTAGTGTAATTGAACCACAGCCTCTAACATTTAGTCAAACGCCAATTACTAATGGTAAATATTACAATGGCCAACAATCATTAAATAATAGGGAGTCTACTTCATTTGGACAATCATCTCAAAATTATCAAGGATTGTCAACACCTAATATACCAAATAACTATGGAATCAATTCAAATTCACAATCTACAATAGGTCAAAGTATGACTAATGCTCCTGGAGTTATACCAGCATCCTGGGATGAGTATGGTAATATTGTCACTGAAGTAAAAAAGGAAACTGTAAACAATAATAAAGGTCAAAATTCACACGTATCCGAATTTGAAGAAACGAAACAACTTCCAAATGGATATTCAAAAAGCTTTAAAAAAGAATATTCTTCTTCCAGTGCAATAGATTCTTATCCAACATTTGTAAAAGAAACAACTGAAAAAAATTTTTTTTTGCCACAAAAAGTTACTAATGAAGGATTAGAAAAATTTAATGGTTATAATACATTTTTCAACAATCAAAAATATCCATTAGATCCATCTGGTCCAATTAATTCTCAAGTAATTAACAATAAAAAAATTGTATCACAAGGATACAATATAAAAGATCAAACTGATTGTGATGAAACTGGTAGTACTTCATCTTCGTACCAAAGTTTTAAACCACAAATGGGAAATTTAAATACCTTTTCAACTCCATTAGGTCAACAACAAACACCTGTCAATTATTCACCAACACCAAAAGCACCAAGCGGACAACAATTTGAAAAAATTGAATCATTTTCCTCACAAACTCAAGAAGTTGGGCAACAATCAGTAGACTTACACGAATTTTCAAAGCCATCTACAATAGGCCAACAACCAGTACTTGTCAATTATTATACAACACCAAAAACACTAAGTGGACAAAAGTTTGAAAAAATCGAATCATTTTCCTCACAAAATCAAGAAGTCGGGCAACAATCAGTAGACTTGCATGAATTTTCAAAACCATCTCCAGTGGGTCAACAGTCAGTAACCGTCAACCAATTTATAACACCAAAAACACCAAATGGACAAAAATTTGAAAAAATTGAATCATTTTCCTCACAAATTCAAGAAGTTGGGCAACAATCAGTAGACTTACACGAATTTTCAGAGCCATCTGCAATAGGCCAACAACCAGTGCTTGTCAATTATTATACAACACCAAAAACAATAAGTGGACAAAAGTTTGAAAAAATTGAATCATTTTCCTCACAAAATCAAGAAGTCGGGCAACAATCAGTAGACTTACATGAATTTTCAAAACCATCTCCAGTGGGCCAACAATCAGTAACCGTCAACCAATTTATAACACCAAAAACACCAAGAACACAAAAATTTGAAAAAATTGAATCATTTTCCTCACAAACTCAAGAAGTTGGGCAACAATCAGTAGACTTGGATGAATTTTCAAAACCATCTCCAGTGGGTCAACAATCAGTAACCGTCAATCCTTTTACAATACCAAAAACACCAAGAGGACAACAGTTTGAAAAAATAGAATCATTCTCCTCACAAACTCAAGAAGTCGGACAACAATCAGTAGACTTGGATGAATTTTCAAAACCATCTCCAGTGGGTCAACAATCAGTAACCGTCAATCCTTTTACAATACCAAAAACACCAAGAGGACAACAGTTTGAAAAAATAGAATCATTCTCCTCACAAACTCAAGAAGTCGGACAACAATCAGTAGACTTGGATGAATTTTCAAAACCTTCAATGGGTCAACAATCAGTAACTGTCAATCCTTTTACAATACCAAAAACACCAAGAGGACAACAGTTTGAAAAAATAGAATCATTCTCCTCACAAACTCAAGAAGTCGGACAACAATCAGTAGACTTGGATGAATTTTCAAAACCTTCAATGGGTCAACAATCAGTAACATTCAATAAATTTATAACACCAAAAACACCAAACCGACAACAGTTTGAAAATATAGAATCATCATATCAGAATAAATATAATTCAGGAGGACAACAGCCAGTTAATATTAATGAGAACGGTCAAATAAGTCAACAACATGGTATGAGTCAACCAACCGGACAACAAGTTCAAGGATTAGAATTTTTAACAACTAATTTTGGAGATACAACTCATTTAATGGATCTCGGTTCTCTTGGACAACAAAGCCAACAACCCACAGGATATACAAGAGAAACCACTTCTGGTCATCAAATTATAAATAATGGTCGACCTATCGGTCAGCAAACAGCAGTATTTGAAAGACATAGTATGTTAGAAAAAAATATTGATTTAAGTAACTCAGATCAAACTACAATTGATAATTACCAAAAATTACGTGGACAATCCAATAAAAGTCCAGTTTTTCATGGGCAACAAACTGTTGATTATACAAGTGATTTTGAAGGACATAAGCCGACATATCAAAAACAATATAATGATAATGTAAATTTTCAAAAATCTGAATATTCTTCACATACTGAAAATTTAGGAACAGGTAAAGATCAACCAATAAATTCAAAATATAACAGTGTTTTTGATAAATTGAACCAATTAGAACATGAAATTACTGGACCTAAAAGTACAGTGAATATAAATAAAGATAATCTTAAAACATCTTACTCAACAAACCATAATGTAAAAAGTATGCCAGTACAAACACATCAACAAGAGTTTCACTTTTCAAGCACCGCTAATGAAGAAACACAATATATTGAACCAGAATCAGAAATCATTTCTTCTAGTTCATCCGTTAAAGAATCCAAATCAACTGTGCAGCTGGATACCATTGAAAATCATCCATCAATTAATCCACGCTTTTTAGAACAGCCTACTACTACCCAACCTACTGTTTGGAGAAAGATTGGAGATAAGTTCAAAGGATCTATTCAAAATGTGAAGGACAAAGCTCAACAGTTAGCAACTAATATTAATAATAAATTTGTTGAATAAATTAATTGAAAGAAAAATATTAATAAAACTTAAAAAAAATTTTAAATAAAAATGTTTAACGGAAATAAAAATAAGTTATTTATTTTACACTCGATAGTGTTATGTACATATTTATATAATTTATTTTTAGTATTTATTAAATTGTTATAATTGTGATATATAATTATTTATTATGATAATTTATTATATTGAGATATTGTAAAATCAATAAAAATAAAATTATCAACATAAAATATATATGTATTTGTTTTGATTAATACTTTCAATATTAAAATTCATAAATAAAATTATTTATAATATGACAAACAAATAATTATTTAAAAATTAGGTAATAAATATTTTGGGAGTTTGTATAAGTTTATAACAATAAGAAGATAGATACTATACTTGATATGATGATAAATATAAATTGATCTTACATCTGGTAGAGACTGATGAAAACGAACAAATGCCTTTTGTTGTTGCGGATCTGAAAATTATATTATAGATATTTAGAAAAAAAATAATAAATATATATTAGATACTAATACATAAAACACAAGATATTTATTCATTATTAAAATAATTTTGGTACATGAATGTTGATTCAAATATTTCATAATCAATATTACCTATACACTGGAATATAAAATTTTATATGTGCCAAAAAAAAGAAAAGAAGAAGATAAATCAAGAAATTAATACATACTACAAAGTTATTTATACAAAAAGGTATCCAGTCTCAATTTATCGCAGCCTTATAGAATTTGAATCACCGTCAAATTAATTAATAATTTTTTTTATCTAAATAATTAATCAATTGGTTTTTAGTAATGTGTATATTTTATAATTTATAAAACCATAGAATACAAAATGCAAATAGCTGAAAATTATAAGAAATTCATCTTAAACATTTAAAAATTGGTCGTTAAAGGAGAAAAAAAATTATATTTACTTTTAAGTTTAAGAAATATTCTAATTTTGTTAACAATTTATTTTACTGTAACATGAACATGTAATAGAATGTTCACAATGAGTTTAACAACAACGAACTGTTTGCGATGAATTGACCAAGATCTATAAAATATTTATCAATTACCTACATGTCTGAATGATTAAAAATAACATTTATTAAGTAGCACAAAATGTTAACTGTAAAATGTAAAATGTATATTGTGCAATAGATTCAATTAAATAGAATACTAGTCTTAAGCATGAATGGCTATAGTATTATATACAACATTAACAACATACGAAACTACATCCATCACTTAATTCATCGACTTAAGTCACTATCAAATTTAAGATTAGGACACAATTATTGCCTGCCGCTTCAAAATTTAAATATTATTTTTAAAGTAAGAAAAACTTCATTGTAAACTAGCAAAAATAACCAATAAAAGAAAAATAAACAATAATAATAATATTAATTATACTCTACTATATAGATAATGTATATTTTATCTATATACCTATTTGTAACACGTAAATAAATTTATACTCTACGATAGTACATTTTTCATCATAAAGATCGGATGTATAAATTAAAATTTTGATTTAATACTTTTTTTTTTTTGTCGTCAAGATCTAATACTTTCTTTTTATTCAAAGCGAGGCTCGATCAACATTGTGCACAAAATACTGACGAGAAACAAAGTAAGCATAAACGTGATGTTCAATATTCAACCAGAATAATTTGTCCGCCGTCCGTGAGAAGTTTAAGCGTAACTCTTCATGAACTCGACAAAACAAACAGGATTATAATCAACAATAAACAACAACAATAGCAGCAACAATAGCTGGTTCTCAAAAGTCTTACCGAGGTTCAAATGGTTGATTGGTTTGGCGGACATTCTCGACAACGTCGGGAGACGATCGTGTAAACTTCAAATCACGTTAACCGGGCCAACAATACAGATGTACAACGGAACTGCAGACGAATCCAAACGCAATGACTTGAGTGGATGATTAAAGGCTATTGTAATGTGATGTAAACTAAGGACTCGACGAGCCGTGTGGTTGCTTTTATCAGATTGCCGCCAAAAACGATATCAATCGACGTCGTCGGTTTTCGTGGGTTCATCGTGGTCGTGCCGCGGTCACCGGCGGCGGCGGCGAACATTTTGGACTACGACTCGCATAGTCCGCCGCCGCCGGCAAGAGAAAACATTCAAAATATGGTTTTTCGAATCTACCGGAAGAGTTGTGATTTAGTGTTGATTCGGTTTTTTTTTTTCACACAATGAATTTAATGATCGTTGAAGCGAAATTTGATTCGACCGAATTTACAACTCACGTAATCGCGGTTGTTCGAACACACCCGGTTCGGTTGGTCCGATATTCGATAATATGTATTTAAACCATAATATGATACTCATAATCGGTGGCGTAGATAGAATTTTTTCTTGTGGGGGGGGGGGTTTAAATGTAAAAAAATAAGTTATTTTATTAATTTTAATTTGTATGAAATATATTGTTATGTATATTTTATAATGAAAATATCATTTTATACTATGATATGTAGTAGGTACATGTTAATTAAATAAAATTGAAAAAATAAATATCTGGGGGGGGGAGTGGAAACCTCTAACATCCCCCCCCCGTAACTACGCCACTACTCATAATGTTAATATCGAATGATGACATATTATGGTACACAACTCGTTCTTTTTTTTCTTTTTTTTCTTTTTTTTCATTGTGATTATTTTAATATATTATAAATTAGTCATAAAAATGAAAATACTATACGTACGATTAACCAAATCCGCTGGCGCGGTGAACAATCGGAGACGCAGTCTGAAATAATAGTAGACCGCGGAATTAGAAATAATCGACGATATCTCGTTCGCGCGGGCGAGAATTCAAAACGCCGCGTATTACTGAAAACACACGCTATAAACGCCGTTACCGTGGTCGTGGTCCAGTGACGTCATCTGGTTATCACAATAATACAACATTAGCATTGTAATCAACCGTGAACGTACAATAGTCATTCACGACCACAACGTCCACATTTCCACAAGTCTTAACTTTGTGTGTTTGTCTTCGAACGTTACTTTTCTGATTTCAAGAGTCAGCCGTCGCCGAACCTGTGGCGTTTGCCGTCGTCTCGTCGCGGACTCATTCCCACTACAAGATCAAAGCGCTCGCGACAATCTCCGGAGGACAAACTACCTGGTAAGACGGCGAATCTGAGTAATGCGCGCTCATATACCTACCGCGTATGTACAACTGTTATACACATTGACCAATCGAATATTATTATAGGTGCATAAAATATTAAACTAAAGTTACTTACGTGCAACGGCGTCGTCGGTTGTACACGGTGTTATATGTGATATCTTAGCTGGAAACATAATGTCAAACATTAACGTCAAAGTGCGTGTGGGATCGGTCACTATTTATAGCACAACAGTGTTTATAGGGTTGGACTCTGACGTTACGTCATTGAAGAACATGGTCTGTAGAGCAAATGATACCCTTAACAAAGGCTCGCTGATCTCTGTTTACTGTGGCGAAGTCATGGAAGACGAACATACTCTTAGAATGTACAATTTGACCACGGGGGACACAGTGCATATGTTCACGACCATCAAACAAGAAAAACATGAAGTAAACAAACCTCTTAGCGACAATGATATTGCGAAACTGAGCGTTGCTTTTCGTTCGCTCTCGATGAACTCGTCTTATAGAGCTGCACTGTTGAAACTCACTAAGCCAGCAGCGCTTTATAACCTCATCATGACAAATCCTAATCTAAACAAAGATCCCATTGCTATTACGCTTCTACAACATCCAGAGTTATTAGCGAAATTGACCAACTTAGAAATGGTCAAACGCATTGCGTCAGTTCATCCTGCATTGGCAGCTGCTGCACTTCAATTATCAGCTTCTGTTCATGAAGAAGTCATGCAGGTAATTTTATTATACAAATTTGCTCTACTATCATTTATTAATATAGAAACGTTTTTGATTGTGTGTTAGAACCACTTTGCATCAGATATTGCCAGATCTATGCTTAATGGCAGTGATGAAGACTTAGATGATCTAGACGATTCATCTCCTGCATCTGAAACCAGCAACAGTCGACCTGTGTCTAGGAATTTGTCTTCTGGTGCCATCACTGCCGCTCAATTAGCATCGGCTATAGCAAGCGTTACACCACTTACATCACAACCTAGTACTAGTAGTGCTAGTACTAGTAGCACTCCAACCGTAAATACGAGAAATACCCTAGAGACTCCTCCTAACAATGTACCAAGTGAACAATCTAGAACTGGACCTTTATTGGGTATACCCCTTCAATTACATATTATGAGGGATATGGGTTTGGTTAACGATGCTTTGAACCTAGAAGCACTTCAACTTAGTGGTAATTTAGAAACTGCTATTGAATTAGTATTAAATGGTTTCAATGTTCCATCTCCTGACACAAATAACGGTTAAAATAAAGTTCTAATCGGTCAATAAATAATAATAGTTTTAAAAATAATTTTCATTAAGGTTTGATATTATTAACATATTATGATTACAATAAAATTTTATTTTCAAAATTAACTATTCAACTTTATTTAAAATTTTCAAAGCTGTTATTTTGTTGCCAAATAGTTATTTTATTTAATTTGTGAACTATTAAAACAAAAGTTAATCACAAAATATTTTTACCTTCCTACATATTTAAATGATTAAAATTAAAATATATTATACAGGGTAGTTATTTTATAATGACTAAGTAATATTTTCAAATATTTAAATTGTTATATACTTTAATATTAAGATAATATCAATAGGATCTCAAATATTTTAAAAATAAAATGTTAAAATCTACTTCGTTGTTCATTTTTTGGTTTTGTTTTGATTTTTTTTTTCACTACTAAAATATTCAAAAGATTTCAATAATTTGACTTTTTTACCTGTTACAATGATAAACTAATATACTATATAATATTTGATCATGTAAAATCTTGAGCACTTTTTGCTCTTCTATTATAGTTTTGATCCAATAGAGGAGGGTGAGATTGATCCGTATTCACCTACATAACTGTTTTGGTTAATAATAATAAAATGATTACTCTGTTACATTATGTTTAAATTTGAAGTAATACTATAAATAATAGTATACTAAGAAATTATGCATATAGTTATTAATCATTAATGAAAATATTAATTTTTTAAATATGGCAAGTTTCCAGCTAAGATTGCATTATTGTGTGTTATGATATCATATATCATACTATCATATTTATTTCATATCTTCGCAGCTACCAAGTTGTTTTTATTATGATAATAGGCGTTTTTGAAATAAAAATGAAATTAATGTTATGGGTGTAATATCATACAATGTCTAGCATTGTCAAAAATTAAAGATATAATTGTAATTTGCCCAAGTTTTGATGAAATATCTGATTTCACTATGACATGTATTTCAGATTATTGTGGTAATTATTTGATTATAAACTTTGATTTAAATTAATGTAAATAAAGTAGGTATTTTGTGTTAGGAACAGTTACTAAAAATATTCACCCATACATGTGTATATTATTTTTTCTACTGTAATTTGTACATTCTTATTAATATTAATTATATTCGAATGTATATTTATCACATAATTTTGATAAATAATATAAATTGCAGTAATTTGAAATTATGTTTTTATTTCGATATTATATTTAATTATGTTAAAGGTAATACAGGTTAAGAAGTCAATAAAGTGTTGTAAGAATTTGTAAGAATCGATGATATTTATTAAACATTTTGGTCTGAGTAGTTTCGAAATCAAAGTTTTAGTTTTAAATAGAAACACTTTTTTTTTTTAAATTTTAATAAATTTTAAAAAGCACAAAATGTTTTGTGAAATACGGAAAAACGACATGATTCATCGGATATTTTGAAAGTCTTAAATTTTATTTTATTTTATTTAAAATTAATTACATTTTAACTTATTGATAAATATCATTTTGAACACAAATATCAACACATTAACAAATGTTCAACTTCAATTGTTTGTGAAATATACAAATTCTATATAATGTATATAATATGTATTAGTTTAGAAATTATAATTTTAAACTTGTGACTTTGTGAATATTTCAAAAAGAATTTCCATTCTCTATAAATGTTAATCAAAACATAAATCTCTAAACGTTGTTTGTGCGTAATAATAATTGAATGTAGTTTATAAAACTTTTTTATTTCTATATTGTTTTTAACCGGATTACGATTAAATCAATTCATTAGGTTTAGTATATCACTCACTTCAGTGTAATCGTAAGTCAATCAATGTACACATACTTTAATAAATAATGATGCAAACTTTTTTTTTAAAATAATCATCAATTGTTGCCTGTCCAACATATTTAATTTATTTTTATTGATAACTCAATGTATGGCCTATATTTCAATAACACTGTTATTAGAGCATCTTATATGAAATGTTGTATGACCTAATTATATTTCTGAAAATGTTTATCTTTTTTGTGTAAACTAAAAGTGTACACGGGCGCATTGAATTTTTTTTATTTCCGTTATCTTCAGCAGTTTTATGGCTCGTAATGACTTCAGTCAAATAACAAACGACAATATCAAATCTTTATTTTATTTTTTTCTTATTAATTTTTCAAAAATTCAAACTTTTATATTATTTGTGTTTATTTAAGGATTTAGGTACACATTGCATACCCGCTAGAATTATTCACTTTACCAGCGTTTCACGAAATTTTTATCCGCCAGACCCTTTAGAGATAATAAAAATGATCGCATACTACTCCTTAATAAAAATAAATAATTATTAATAATAATTGTATTGCTTTATTTTCCTAATTAAATGTACATATTTTTATGTTATAAAATTGAATTAATAAGAAAAATAAATGGATAAATAGGAATATAATTTGTATAATTAGTAAAAAAAAATGTGTCAATGTGTGATGGGTGTTGTTTCTTGGGTACTAAATCTGGTATTTTCCCCTGTATTTTAGAATAGTTGATTGTTTGATTGAATGTTCTAAATCTGATCTCCTGAGCGGACCCCTAGGGATCGGAGAATTAACTATCTCAAAATAGAGTTTATTAACTATAAAGTGATTTTATACTTTTCATTCAAATCACAAATCTTGAAATGCAACATATTATGACACTTATTTCATCAGAAAATATAAATAATGTTATTTTATTGAATTTATATGTTTTAATACTTTTGGGGTAAGCAAATTAAATCTTAACCTTCCTCAGTAGGTACGCCTAAGAGAGAATTTAGAGTTGACATTATTCCGTTTTAAAGTATAAATGAAAAACAACAATTTTACCTCTGACGTTCAAATTTTTCGTTGAAATAATATTTTATCTAACTCTTATAGACTGTTAAAAACATTTGAAACGATTCCAATTTATTATATTTGTCATCTAGGTTTGTTATGTAAAAATAATAGTCTTTGGGTTCCGTACAAGAATATGTCCTCTTCAATCATTCAAATGAATAATGTTTTTCTAAATACATTATATACACACACACACACATATATATATATATCTTAATTAAACAAATGACAGAAAAGATTGTGTAGAAACATTGTGATTTATATTAATACCTCACGACAAAATGGCAATGAATGTGTATTTAAATTAAAAAAATAAAATAAAATAATCTCTGTTTTAATATTTGAATAAAACGTTTAACCCTACACTGCATGAGTTAATTTTTATGTTGAAACTTTCAGTTGAAAAAATTATTTTTAGATGTAAATAAGGTTAAAATGATCATCTAAAAAATACTTTTTTCGAACTTTATTTAAATTTCACTTTTTAAGGACTACTTAAGTTCCTGTATCATCCATCATGATACATCATGCATTGAAGTCAAAAAAAATAAAAAGTAAAGTAAACAAAAACAAACTAACCAACAATAAGAAATCTCTTCTTTATTATATTAAACTAGCTGAATAACCCGGCTTCGCCCGTGTGCAGTATAACTTTTTATTTTATCAGTTTTTTTAATTTTTACCCCTTTTAACCCCACTTAGGGGTCGAATTTTGAAAATCGGGACGACACTCGGAAAGGTATTTGGAACAACTCTGTGAAAAAAAAATTGGAAAAAAGTTAAATAGCGTCGTTACAAAATGGGAACATAAAAAAGGCCTGTTCATTTTGTTCAGCTTGCGTGATGGTATCGTACACACTTTTTTGATGGTCATTTAATTTGGGAACATTTAAATTCACAAATGTTTGCAATTCACTGATATCATACTGTTGTTCTCGTCGCAATTCTCGATCGAACGAATCATGCATTGGACGATCGGCCTCAATATTCTGTCGTTTTTGTCGTGGCATTGTTTACACCAAAATCCATATAATTGAAATTGAATAAAAAACAAACTCGTTTGATCTCAAACTAATTATGTAATAGAAAATGTCATAGATGCACGTGCCACGGAAACAAATAATAAAACATAACCACATAGAGTTTATATACGTAATATATCTCCATGGCAAAACAATAACAATGTGTGATTAATATTGTACACTTAAGAGGCCATAACTCAATCAATCTTAATATGCCCTGAAAATTTTTATCGAAATTTAAAGCCTTCAGAAATAATTGCTATCGTTCGCGTTGAGACTTTTATATGAGTTTAACGAATTTATGTTCGAATCGTTTTTATTTTCAGATTCTCCGAGTCGAACGCGTGGCCACGTTGCGTTTAAACCGAGAAAGCGATCCATAAGAATATGGCACCGATTCACCTAACCAAAAAGAAACCGTAAGAAGAACACGTTTTATTAATTTATCATTTTCTTTTTTTTTTTTTTTTCATTTTTTCAACGCCATATCACATTTGCCGTAATATATACTAGGGCGATTTTTTTTTTTTTTTTTTTATTTAAAAGATTCATACAATACTAGTTAATGTATTTTCTAATATTTTTATGTATCGTTTTTATCACCAAAAAAATAAAAATAATAATATATTTGCGCCGATATTTACGTGATATTTGAAAAATAGCAGACCTAAATGCGTTTTCTCTCTTATTTTATACGCGCGAGTAATTGATCTACATACACGTTTCACGCTTAATCCACGACCCGAGCCATTATTTTAATTGTTAAACAATTGTTATGACGAGGTTGTCCGGCATCATCGAAAAATTCATTCACGGGTTCGTTGAAATTACTTTTATTTCAGAAATATCTGGTAGAAAACCATTAAAAAAAAATATACATTTTTAATCGCATAATTAACGCAAATTATTATTTATAGATTTTAAATGAGTTTACAAAAAGGTTTTCAGTGAGTATACATAATTATTAGAATCTAGACCGGTACCCCGGCGAGAACTTTGGGGATTTGAGGGTGGGTTTGTTGTCACATATATCGAATTGCATAACTCGTTCTATTACAGAATTCTACTCTTGCCTCTATAGACGTTATGATAATAATAATATAGTTGAGTTAAATGTATAAATCGGTGGCTTGAATAACAGTTTCGATAGATCGCCCGGCGGGAACATCCGGGCTCCGAAAAACGTGCGCGGGTACTGCAAAAGCACAAAAAACTTGTACGACGTCCGTGTAAACGCACCGTGCGTTATCCTTGATGTGATTGATACTCGAAATGCGCGCGATTTGTTCACAGGAGCTACGTGCCTCCGCAGGGCGTCCGCTGTCAAAAGTGCCTCGAGTACGGCCACTGGACCTACGAGTGCAAAGGAAAAAGAAAATTCGCGGACCGCCCGACCAGGACGGCGCTGCTCAAAAAGAATTTGAAAAAAGACAGGCCCGCCAGTGAAATCTTGCCCAAGTACGTTAAATGATAATAATAATATATTATATTATTTACCGACGTTCAATATAATTATCGTCAAAGACACTCGTGTGAATATTTTAATCGTTATAAACCCGTGTTTATATACGTGTACATTTACTCGAGGACACTTTTGTCAGATCGTCGTAAATTCCATTAAAAAAAAAAAAAAATTTTTTTTATTTTCATATGAATTCGAAATTGTGTATGGGATTTTTTCTAATACAATCGAGGTGACGTCGGTGAACCGACGCGGAATAACACAACACGTCGCCGGTTTGTTTACAGGTCGAAAACGGAACAATCGAAAAAGAAACGCAAGGATGTGAAACGTAAAAAGAAACAGGATAACTCGTCCGATTCGGGCAGTGACAGCGGTAGTTCGTCTTCTAGCGACGACGATGACGGCTCGTCTGACAGCGACAATAGCAGCAGCAGCAGCAGTAGCAGCAGCAGCAGCAGCAGCAGCAGCAGCAGCAGCGGCGAGAGCAGCAGCAGCAGCAGCAGCAAAAGCGGCGGAAACGCTAAAAATAAAAAATAAACTCTCTTCAATATACATGTTTTGAAAAACTGTTCGACGCCGCCGTACGAACTCACCTTAGACTTAATAATATTGTTCATAAAAATACAAAATAAAATCGATCGTCACGTCAAAGAGACGTGTCCGCGTTCCGTAGGCCGAGACGACGATCCGTCGACTCTTCCGGTTCCGAATCGGAAGTCGAGGACGACGACGAGGATGAGGAGGAGGACGAACTACTACTACTACTACTACTACTACCGCTGCTGCTGGACGATGAGCTGGACCGATCGTCGTCTTCGTCGTCCGATGCCGGTCGGTTTCCTTTTACGTCGGCGGTCGGCATCGAAGTCTTCGTCCTGCGAATCGGCACACAATATTAAATCGTCGTGGCGTCGTCGGTTTTTCTTTTCAAATACATTCGACGTATATTTTTTTTTATTTTTTTTTAAACGCTTATTCCTACGTTTACAACGCATTTCGTTTTGTACTAAAAGATTAAAAAAACAAAAAAAAAAACCACCGAGAATATGACTGTTTTCAACGATTATTAAAAATCGTTATGTATAAAATATAATGATCGAAATATACGATTATATTTTTAATGTACTCGCATTGCCTTTTTTTCCCCTCTAGTTAGGGAAGGGAAGGGAGGGAGAAATCACACTATTACGACAACAATAACTTGACAGTTCTTTAAGTTCTTTCGACTGACTTTACACCATTAGAGAAACTCAATTTTTTTAATGAATTGTAATTTTACAAATATAAAAAAACATTATTTAACATATCCATGTGTTAAAAATAACAAATTTTAATAACGGTGTTTTTCATATCGGGGTAGGGGCTGAGCCCCCTCGCCCCCCCCCCCCATAAATACGCCACTGTAACGCCGTGGACATCGTTTTTCCGAAGTGTGTTCGCAGTGTGTTGCCGAATAAAAGCGAGACAAAAAGAGAGACAAAGACGAGGAGATGAGAAAACCAACAAAACACAAAAACAAAAAATTCAACACAAACTTTTTTCTCAGCGAGTTTTTGCTGTGCGGACACGTCTCGTCGTCCGAACACGTACACGCGTCCGCGTTGGACACGACGACGTGAGGGCGATGGTGGCCGTGCGACCGGCATCGGATGCACAGCTGCGGCGCCAAACATAGCTCGTCCATGACACGGCTTTTCTGGTGGCTTTTCTGCTGCTCGGTCCCGCGACGCATTTGGCGCGGCGCGCGAGTGCTCGGCAGCGACGGGCACAATCGAAAAGTGAACACTATCGGATAGTCTGCGTTCGATAGTTCAAATCGAATGTATTTCGCATAAGCGGACAGTAGCTAGTAGTTTTTCGACTTGAACTATCGAATAGTTGGTTAAACCGTCCGAACACTACAACCGAACGGTTTTACATCACCGTCGAATAGCCGGAACGTTTCGACTATTCCGAGTAGTATTATCGAATCCGCGAGCCACTATCGAATAGCGTTCGATAGTGTGCTCGGCGCCGCCGCCGGCGAGTGTAAGAGAGGCGATGAAAATTACAAATATATCCGAAAACTGCACGATCCGCGGTTCACCCCACTACGTCGTGTGTCGTTTTTTCGGGCATAAGTTCAAGAAAACGACGGACGTTACACGCAGCATACGCGTGTGGTACAAGCGTATTGTAACCGTCGACGATAATAATATTATCTCGATAAAGCGGCGCACGTTCGAGACCGCGCGGGGGCGGACCCCCGGGGGGAGGCGGTTTCAAGGGACGCAGTTTTTCCCTCGATCCGTCGTCGTCACCGTGAGACGGTTTTCGGACGCGTTTTACGGGGGAAAATTTCGAAAATACCAGATAGAAGCTCGCGAACAACTGCAGAGGAAACCGGAGCGGCGCAAACACGTACAATATTTTTCGAATACGGCTGACGACACCCGCAAAACACGCTACATCTCCGATAGTACTCTGCAAGACGTTTGTCACCGTCGCGACGGTTGTGAAACGCACGCCGCGAAAATAAAAAAATAGATGAAAATTCGACGTCTCGAAGAACTCGTTTTACTAAACCACATGACACACTCATATGCACAAAAAAGAAAGTACCCGAGCAGTAAGCGTGATAATACGAACGCTGCTGCGGCGGCGGCCCGTGCGTAATGCATCATAACACGCGTTTTTTATTCGATGAAATGCATTGAAAATAACGCGCGCGTTAATCTGATCGTGTAAACCTATATAACGCGATTCCTGGGAGGTAATCGTTTTAATTCCTACTTTTTTTTTTTTAAAGATGCGCACTACCAGCTGATGGGAACTCCTTTACGTTAAAAACTCCGTCCATAATAATGGTGACTGAAGGTAAAACTGGTGGTTATCGGGCCATCACCTACGATTGACTAGTTCAATCATTTTACGACTTAATATTTATCATAAATAATAAAAAAAAAATAATAGTAATCTGTATAGTTTATATTTTTAGAGTGGAAAGAAGTCGAAATGCAAATCCGTGTCCATTTTGATGTAAATCACGGTCAGAACAATATTGAAATTGCTTCTGAAATTTGATTAAATCTCCAATAAAATAGATTGTGCTTTCAGGATGAAATTTCCGCAATATGTACAATACATCTCTGAAAAAAAAATAAAAGAAACTTTTAACGTACCAACCAAAAATCAAATAACATAAAAGTTATCACATAGAAGGACAGAACTACAAAGGGACATAACCGTTTTATATTGACAATAACCTTAATCGATGACTTTTGTAGTTTTTTTTTTTCAACGTCTTAAATCGGCCGTTTTTAGCAGCGTGTTTTCTTTGGGTCCGCGATTATTATTTTTTCGTTATTATATTTTTACAAAATCGTCGATATTGACACAACGATTATAACAACCACATTCTCTATTGAATGCTATATAAATATCAATTTAATTTCGTGTTTTTTCTTTATCTAATTGTGTCTTGCTGCTGACCACTTTTTTTTTCCAAGAATATTTTTGTGTGTTTTTAGAGTATTTTTTATGTGTTTCAAAGGTTATAAATGCGTTAATTATTTTCGAGGCAATTCCAAAATGTTTTCTGACATTTTTTCCTAATGTTCACACATTACATTATTGCAAAACAACGTGCGGAGAAAATGCGGCCGCAGACGATTTCTCTGTTGAGTGTTAATACTAAATTATATTATATTGCTCTCGCGGACGAGCCCGTCTAGAGATCGTTTTCCACCGCCGTCGATCGGTTTTCCGAGGTCTGGTGGGAAAATATTGTTCCGATCGCCATTTTAAAAATAGAGGACTCGGGGATGCTCCGCAAATGGGTGTAGGTTTTTTTCCCGCATTATTTTCAATCCTTAAAATAGTCTAGTGTCAGAATCTTCTATTATTTCACGGTGTAACCGCGCGTCACTGACAACCTGCCAAAAACCTCGGCGTGACTAAACGCCGGCAGGTGCGCCCGAACGAAAATAAACCGCATAATTACAATCTGTCGCGTATTGTATTGTTTAAACAAACACTTGCGTGGACCGAAGGAAAACGACGCATTCGCGTGGTCGACGAAAGAAAATAAACGTCCCCAAAGGTTTCGGACGTTCGTCTCTACTAATGTTCTGAGAATCGTTTCTAATTACATCACGTCATAACCGCTATATTATATTGTACGTGTTTCTATCGTTTATTTCAAAGCAACCCCTCTTGTCCCGCTGTCGGCGAATGTTCTGTGGTTTAGTTTTTTTCCCCGATCATATTTGCAAAGAACGGAACAACGTGACGTATCCGATTTGGTTTTAACAATTTAATGATCTGTAGATTAATCGAAAACATGATAAACGAATCGTTGACCGAGAAAAATTCGTGTCGTGAGATCGACTGTAAGTCGCACACGTCCTTATTCACGAGTCATCTAAAAGGAGAAGTGGAAATATCCACTCGACCTTTTCGTTGAAATTTTTAATTTGAAAACACAATTGCTCGTCAACCGCGTGTCTCCGACCCGATTTGTTTTTTTTTTTTTTGAATTTATTTCCGAAAACATTTTTTTCATTCAAACGCGTGCTCTTTACGTACTTAATGTATTTCGCACCGCATAAATGTGCGACTACATTTTAATATAAATAAACAACACTTTATAATGAGTTCGCAACGTGTGAAATCGATCATCTCTCTGTCTCTTACGTTACATGACGTATTATATAGCGAAAATGCTCTCCGTACTTCACCCACCGTGACTGCGCGCGGTTAGCGTTAAAGTACAACGACCTGCTCTATGAATTATCGAGAGCGAAATTATCAGTGTTTGGTCGGAAGAATTTTTTTTTTAAATAACATGATTTTCAAGAAAACGTATTTATAAACAAGGGGAATGGCGCACGATTAAAACGCATAATTATTATAATATTACATTATGACTTGCGCCGCGATCGAAATCGATATGCGAGTGTGAAAAAAAAAAAAAAAAAACTTCTGAACAAAACGCTGATACAATATCGCTCTGAATAATAGATATGTAATGGGTCACGGTATCACAATATAATATGATATTAACCGTTACGAGTCGAGTGCGGAGAGCGTTTTTATTCGAAATAATACGCGCTCGACATAGGCGAAATATCAGTTTCAGCTCGCGGTTTTTCGATAACGCGCGCACACACACACACACACGATGATAAAACTATTATTGCATAGGTGCCTCTGTGTGTGTGTGTGTGTGGATTTCGACGTTTCAGACGCTAAACGGCCTTGAAATCGCATACCTGCTGCCGTAATGTTTCTGTAAAGAGAGAGAGAGAGAGAGAAAGAATTAAGTTTTCAGATTAAACAGTTCACGAAAAGGTCGCGCTCCGGGTAGATTTGACTTTTAAACGGACACTCCTATGTGTTATGTAGTTGTTTACCGGACGCCTTGGTTATTTTTAAAGCATATATTTATATATACGCGAGTCCGATGCTAAAACAATATGTACAATATGATGATATTATTTATTGTGCGCGATTACGTTTGAAACGCGAGTTGTTTCATTTGGGATGTGTTCCTACGTGATTGATCCCATGTAGCACAACTCGCGATTCGACCGTCAACAGCCGGGTGTGTCAAACACGCGGGCACCGGGACCCGAGGATTTTTTGCAGAGAAAAAAAAAACACTACACAGCAACGAAAACGTAAATCATTCTATTCGTTATCGTCGCGTATATTACAAATTACAATACCGAAATAGGTTAGAAACTCACAATCGGCACGACGACGACGTGATGCGATACTTTCGGTAGTAGGTGACTATATAATACGAGTATATTATATAGTTTTAATTGGGTACAATGAAAGACTCCACAGAGTGAAACCTGGAGAATATTTGGACAACCTGGTCGGCTCGAGAAGACAAGAAATATGCACTTCCAAACGAATAAAAGCTGAATATTATCCTTTTAACTGTACTTTTTTTCCTTTTTTTTTTTTCAATGAGTTGGCTTTTTATGTGTTTTTAATGTTTTGATATTTTTAACTTTATTAATTACATTTAAAAACATGCGATCGAGAAATCGAATAAGAATTCGCACACACGGTCGGTTAATTTTTAAACTTTAAGCTTTAATCGATCAAATGAAAATACAATGTATGTGCACAATAGAAGGCGTTATACGTTTTTCATGCAAATGGCGGTGTCGACCAATAAAAAGATTTTCGATTTTCCAATTAATTTCATTGAATATTATATTTACATGTCACGGGAACAAAATATTACAAATATTCGTAGGAACGTTAAAATTTTCGGTTTATTATATTTTACCCGAGATATATTCGATTTATTTTAAACGATTCTTATTTTAATTAGTTATGATTATACTTTCGAGTTACGTCTTACGTTTAGGAAATATATCCAGCGTAACGACTCGAGACCGGATTCTCGTGCAATTGCAACTTTTTATTGCGTGATCCAAATATTATACACAAACGAGTAATAAATCCTAACCAGGTGAAGTGGAATAATTTAAAAATAAGTTCTATTTCATACGAAATTGCATGTTTCAGGATTTGGTATTAAAACGCACGTTTTATTTTATTAAAATACAATATATTCTAGTGCTTTTATAAGAATGATTTTTCCTTTTTTTTTATCAATTATTATGGATTTTTATTATTTGTTTAAACGAAATTCAACTTTAAACATGAAAAAAATATCGAGAAAAACCTAAGAAATTAATAAATTAAAGACCGAAAAAGACTCTGCGTAAAGTTTTAATCATTTTAGTCACTATACCGACGGGTAACGATTAATACGATAAATCGTTGTATTTGCGCAGTATAGAATGTGTATCGTTTAAATTGTTTTCAGAGCTTTTGACTTTCTTTGTTTCTAGATTTCTATAACATGAACTATTGGATCCTTTGTAACATAAAAAATATGATATTAATTTACAATAACAATTATTTGATAATGTGTGGATTGTGAGTTTATGACCCATAAACGTTGCCTATGCCGATAAAAGGTTAATTTTATCACGAAGCAAACATAACAGACGACTAAAATATCATACTCGTTAGAAATCAATTGTCTGTAATTTTGTAAACATTTTTTCACAGATCGTGTGTAGTTAAATGTTAAGAATAAAAAAAGAAAAGAAAAGTTTTTTCATTGTTGAAATTGGAGATGTTGACCGATTTTCACATTGGATTCGTTACTTCTTAAAAATCGTTCATGATTGTACGATTCTCACGCGTCGTCATAAAACCAAGTGAAAAGTACCGATTACAATATTATAATAGTATTCTTCACGATAGGTACATAATATAATATGTGACCTACCGGGTCGTCGGTTCGCGGTACAATGACGAAAACCGCCAACAAGATTCAATCGGACTAATATTTTCTGCATTTGAAAAATATCGAAGTTTCGAGGTATATTAAAAAAAAAATTACGGCGTTTCCTTTACTCGCCAGGCGGATTCGAGGAGAACGGCGGCGTTCCTTACGTTTAAACAATAAGGACTTTTTACAATCAGACGTTTAATATTTTTACAACAAGATAGGTCGCATACAATATCGTGACCGTCGATTTTGACCACGACCTTATATTATTATGTTTTACATACCAATCGCGTCGATGTTTCGGTGAAATATATTAAACACAGATCAAACTTTGACGACCGCACACAATTAAAAGTACGTATTATAATGTGTTTTAATCTGCGATCTGCAGAAGACGGGGCGGGGAAGGAAGAAAAAAAAAAGAAAGACATAAACGTTTCTAGTGTTCGATAAGAGTCGGACGAAAAATTATACCGAAACAATTATACCCGTTCCCGGGAACATCGGGTTTAAAGGACGAGATTTCACATCGATTATAATATTACACGTCGTCGATCGGTATTGTTTTAATATCGATCGTGTGCTGCTCCAGCACATGCACCTCCCAAAAAGCCTCCGGTTTCGTTCAGCCGCCCCCCGAGCCCGCGGTTCTCATTATGCAGCGAGCACGTTATTTATAACGCAATGGTTATACGCTGAATATCGCGTACGTGACGGCCGACGATTATTTTGTGTCCGACAACGGACACCACCGGCTCGATGTTAAAATTGTTAAAATTGTTGCGTGATACCGTCGTTTTGAAATTTGTTGCGCGAGGCTGTCGTACTCTGCACTCGCATATTCGACACAATGTCCGCGCGCGTCGCCCCGCGGGAACGAACGAGTATTCGAAACGCGACGAGAAAAGAAATCGCCCAGGTCTTTTGACGATTATCACCGGTAACATTGTTTCCTATCGACATTATACTACTTCGTAAAACGCGTCGTCAATCGAACGTCAAACCAGGCGATTCGTATCGACGACGACGTCGCGAATAATAATGATTTTGAACTTCGCGTCCGCTACTGACAACGGCTCGAGCTTTGATGACGAATTCGCACGTGTGTTCCGCGTGACGTCTGATGCGTTTCGATGTCGCGAAAACAACGTATTCGCCCACAACGAATATTATATTTTATCGTCCCGAATTCGTTCTTTCATTTTTTTTTTTTTTTTCATTTAATAGAACGAGGAGTTTTTTTCTTTTTTTTTTTCTTTCAACTCGTATCAATGATTACGAATAAGAAAGTTCAAGAGGACACATTTTTTCTTTTAAGTGTTATTTACGATCTGTATTATTTGACATGATTAAGAATATAGGCTTAAAGTAACAGATAAGTAACACGAAACAAATATTTTATTTTTTTTTATATATATATAAAGAAGGATTGATGATACTTTCTAATTTTTGAGAGGACGCGTGGTAGTAAAAACCACCGATGTTCGTGTGACAGTAAGCCGAAAAATTAATTATATTAATTAAAATATATGATCGATTGAAAATACCTACATGTGTAACGGGGAAATCGCTTCTTTTTTTTTAACTAATGAAATTACGAAATTACCCGCCGGTCATTACGTTTGAAATCGGTAAAAATACAAAACAAATACCGTAGTTATATCAAATAAGTATTGACAACTATATTATAGTACTATGTTCTGAAACAAATCTTTGATTACTCGAAAATTACACGTTTTTAAAATTACACGTTTATTTAAGATTTTAAAAGTAGGCGGACGACAGGAAGTGCGTTATAAATCGACTTTGGTCAAAAAAAAGTTATTGAAAAAAAAATAAAAATAATAATTACAGTATCATAATATCACTTAACAGTCATTAGTCATTTCGTCCCCACTCGATATTATAGTATTTACGTTACGAGACTATTCACTATTATGGAAGTGGGAAACTCCGATGTTCACCACAAACGATTGCTATAATTATTATTCATAATTCGAACGTGATAATCATTATTGCGTTTAGAAAACTAACATGGTTTTTTTAATAAGTCGGCGTTGAAAAAATGTTAACATCATAAATTCATAACACACACACACACACACACACACACTAGATATCGTCCTTTCGGGGATTCACCGCCTGCCGGCGGTGTTGATTCCAGCGAGTGTCGATGAATAAAAACGTAATTTTTAATCAGTAACATTACAGCCTCGACAAGTACGCTCATCATGTAGTTGACGTAATCGTGGTTTTCGTTGTTTCCACTCGTATCACAGTGTCTGTACGTTTTCGACTCGGCCGGATGAGATATTTCTCAAAGAAAATGTGACGAACACGCGAATAACTCTTTAGTGGCGAGGACGCGTTGCACGTATACCGATATTCGTTTCAGCGACGACGGTAAGCCATTATAATAGTGATTTATTTGCGGCGTACAATTACTCGAAAATATAACGCGCCGATAACGTTTGAAACGATTTAATTAATATTGGCATTTGATTGATTGGAAGCAGGTAATTAGTAATTTTTGTGTTACGTTCAAATTCTCGACATCGATGTTTGATTAGGTAGCACTTCGGTCACGGCAGGCGTGGCTAGACTTTGACCGACGAACAACACGTGCAATATTAATTATATGACCGGCCCCAAACATTTTTTCCGTGATGTAAATTTTTTTTTTTTTATCAAAATATTCGGATCGAACCGTGTGTAACTGATAAATCTCTCGCGGCTCTAGATCGGCTCGACTCTTCCGACCGCAAACGGCATCACAGGCTTTCGTTGGTAGTTTGCGGCAATTCACTACAACGCTGTCGTCGAAATTGTTTGTAACATAAATCGACTTATAATTAATTTATGAGTGTGGTAATATTTATTCGAATCATATCGAATACGAATCGAAGCGTTTATTTTTCAACGCGCGATGAGAAATAATTTATTCTCAATATAACAAAAAAAAAAAACCCGCGAGACCCTTGTCGATTTCTCTCGAGTCCGTGCCCTAGCGCGACGCCGATAAATACGACGAAAAAAATCAACCGTTTTGAGACGGCGTACGTCGATAAGGGAATGTCGGGTAATCGTTATTGGCCGAGGTAAATGTGAATATAATAAGGATAATTTGTATAGCCAATAATATTATTCCATATGATATTTATTACGAACCGTTCGATTATGCTTCGATATTTAAACTGTCGGGGAAGAAAAGCTACCCGGGTGTCCAGGGGGGACGCGTATCAGTGCTTATCGGCCCGCGGCCACGTCACGTAACGCGCTCGTCTCGTGTGCGCACGACGTCCGTGGAAAACATTATGTTAATAATGTGTCATAAAACATCGCGTGGCTAATCGCGGCCGCATAATTTGTTACATTATGTGTAAACTCGTAAACGGACTGTAATTAAATCGAAAATCGTTCGGCACACGTTATCCGGTCAATTATATTTAAATCCAAACGTAGTAATAATAATATTGTTGCGGCGAACGTGTATTGTAATAAATACTATTCCGATTGTATTATAAGTGCCGTGTTACAGAAACGCTCGTTTCCCTGAAACGTGTGTGTGTGTGCGAAATGCGTCTCTTCAGACGTTTGTGAGACAGATCTGGTACTGGGAATTCGAGGTTGTTTTTTTTTTTGAGTTTTTTAGCCGTCGGCGCGCGTCACTGCGATATTGTACTGTAGCAACAACACGACAATTATTATTACAATCACGTTTTATCTTTTGCACGACATCAATAATTCCGAAGAAACAAAAGACCACAAATCCGACCTGCGCGCGGTGTTTGAAAACTTTGCAGCTTTATCGGCGTATCGACGTTACTTTTTTCTATCGTTACCGTGAAATTATTTTTTAAAAGTTCACAATAACCGAATAGGCATGTACTTAGTTCTGAAAACAACGAATATCGGTCCTTTCGCCCTATTCTCTGCGGTCTACTGAGAAATCACTCGCGGTTTTTCAAATCATAGCAACGCATTTATAAAACGGTGTCGATTCATTACTCTATAAACGTTGCTTAAATCTGAATTCTTTTACCGTCGCGGTTGTTATAAAAAACAAAAAAAAAAAAACCCGCGTCGACGTCCTGCGAAACGAGAACCGACAACGTAATATTAATAAATCGTTTTTGCCTATTCTAGCTTATTAAGCCATGTACGTCAGTGCGCTTTAATAGTCTCGAAAAATTGTAAATATAGTAATTACAAAACGATTAGATTGGAGATCAACGTATTACTATAGATATGAATAGGTTATATCTATAAATAATAGGAGTATTGATTATAAACGTACACATATCTATTACAAAATGTCTAGGAAAAGAACCACAAATGACGTAATTCTGTTATAATTAATAAAGCGCCATAGTCTTTTAACAAGCGTAAATTACATGAGTTCTATAACAGCGATTTAGCTGCGCGGTCGGGCTTAACGAATTCTTCGGAAACCATGTCGAAAAACCACACCGGCCGGCGGAATTCGACGATAGCCTCGAAAATCGTACCGTAAAACTATACCGCCGCGAATATTGCAAGTGTCGTTTTTGAAAATGAAAAAAAAAAAAACAGTTTTTCAAGGGGGAAAAAGAGGATATCACGGAGATAGAGCGATAGTCACTGGTAGTGGTACTCACTACAGTTATATAAGTACATTGTAAATTCGTAACGCTGCAAAACGATAATCTATGTTCAAATACGAATGTAATAAATAACAATAAACGAAACACGCGCAGCACTGAAATGTTTCGATTGTTTCACTGGATGTTTAACTCTGTTTGATATATACGTATTCACCGACCGTTGTTGCACTTTATAGTAATTAAACGTCGCGGTTTTTCGTTACTGTATTCAGTGGCGTACTAACGGGGGGGGGGGGGTGGGTTTGGGGATAAAACCCCCCCCCGAAATTAATGGATGATTTAATTTATTATGAGAAAACTAAAATATCTAGTACCTGTATATTAATTGTACTGAACTGTACTGTACTTAGGTATAACAAATTATCTGAATTTTCTCAAATTCTGAATTCTGAATTATAAATATTATTAATAGTACAGCTTGTCGTATGTACGATATGTTTTGTTTGTTCAGGTGTCACGTCATCTAATAAGTTAATTAAAAAAATTAAACCCCCCCCCCCCCAAAGTTCAGGTCTAAGTACGCCACTGACTGTATTCATACCAACACGCACGAAGAACGCACACGACCGGGCGATATCGGTATAACGTGCAATAGGCATTTGCGTATTTATGCAATTATGTAAATATGGATTTTTGTGTGTGATTTCAACGGCCAATTGGTGTAATACGTCAAAACGGCCGCACACAATAGAGTACGTACACCGTTGTAATATCAATACACGTTGATAATTATCGTCGGCGCGCGCGCGTGTACATATCATAATATTTTATTGCGCGTCGTTTAGACATTTGAGCGAGTATCGCATACGCCTCCTACAGGGCGGTCCGCGAGTATTCGCTCATTTCATAAGGTAAACGGAGTTATTACTCGCTCTCCTATATAATGTGGTAAACACTCGCGGAACATACTGTATAAATTAGTGTCTGTACCAAGGACGCCCGCAAGATAAAAATTCACCCGGTCAAAATTCAAAGGATAAAAAGTGTTTATAAAATACAGGGTGTTCCGTCGTGAACGTCGGATTCGAATTGTCGTGTGTTTTTCGTCTGGTCTGTAAATCTCGGCCGATTTGTTTTTTCATCCACATCGTCGGAACCGAAACTCGCCGGCGTAGCCGAGGCGGACATCACAGTATTATACTACATAATATTATATTCGACGTTATGTTTCATACGCAAATCAGAGAATGTCTGTATAATATTTCGTTCAAAACGATTTTTTCCAATAAACTTATAACGCGACGAGATTCATGAAACACCCTAAAATATGACTCTAGTACCACTTGTATTTCCATTGAAATACAATACAATACCCTAGAAGACGATTTAATATCATTAAACAAGAGTTTTATAAACGACGTATGGGTTTATGTTATAATAAGCAACAACGATTACATCAGAAACGTTTTATACTTTTAAATAGGTACACCTGTATGTGCCCGAACCGAACCCATAGGTGTTTTACCTATTATGTATTTTATTGAGCATACTGTACGCAAACACTATGTTAACTAATAACTACCATCAGACAATAATAATTATTGTCTATTGATAACTGTTGTTTTGCTTTTGGTAGATAATGCGCATTGTAGCTCATGTAGACATGAAAGAGTTAAATATTAAAATTATGTTGAAACGTTTGATTATAGTATTTACCGTGTTCAGCGACAACAAAAAGTTAAGTTATTTTTTTGACGTATTGACCGTGTCACGTTCATCAATGTTCCCTTTATTTAATTTTTGATGTGAAAACATCACATACGGTGTCTAGAGCAGCGTTTCCCAACTTCTTTTACTTGCGGAACCCTTGCAGGAGCTTGAACATTTTGAGGAACCCCATATTTTTTCTATAATAGTAATGCAGACATATTATGTTTTGTACACTGAAATGAGTGGGTTTTTGACACTTCCGGCATAAAAGTGTCATTAATAAAATTAAAAAAACATAGTTAAGACGGTTTTAACATTTTATTTTGTTTATAACTATTACAGTATTATAAAATATAAACGATCATAATATCAAAGCTTAACATTTAATATTTGTCTCTTATTACTCTAAAATAGATTTAATGAGAAGATTGGAATCTTTCCATAGTTTTCTTCATAATTGTTTTTAAATCTGGAGTTATTCCTGAAAGTTGGATTCGTAGGTCCGGAGCCGCGTTATAACAAATAATATATATATTATATAAGATATTTTATCATAGGATAAGGAAACTAAAAATAATTTTTATATTTTCCCAAATTTCTCACGGAACACCAGTTGGGAAACGCTGGTCTAGAGCATTGCGCTCGGGGAGTAAAAATTTTCGAGCGTTACCTTTATTTTTTTTTTAGAGGCTCATTTTGCGTTACGAAATTTCCACACGGAAACGTACGTTTAATAAGAGCTTTCGTCTCGCGTGTACGCCGTACGGATATAACGATATTATTATAATCGACGCGCGGTTTTCGTGCGATAAATTATACAATAGTATATTAATTAATTGAACGATGACGTTCGGGGGGACGTTTATGACGGAGACGAGAAGAGAAGAAAAAAAAAAAAAAAAGCTCATGCATATTATTATTATTATTATTAACAACGCGTCAAACCAGACGATTTAATAACGCGCGGATTATTATGTTAAACGTCATCGCATGTGTACGGGCGCGATATAGTTCGCTCGTCTGGCGCGGCAATAATTGACGGACGTGTGGGCCATTCGTAGCCGCGAGGCAGCCGGGCACGCGCCCGTTCCTCGTCACTGTACGCGTACGTTTAACGGCTGCTCGCGCGGCCGAATTATTATAATAATAATTGTAATAATATGATCGTGTGCGCGCGCGCGCGCGCGCGATGAACGCCGAGGGGTGCGGATTTCTTCTAAATCGAGAGCTTTTCCGGCGTTTCGTCGTCCGATCGGCCACTCTGACGCGTTTTAGACGCCTCGTGCGATATAATATAAGAACGATGTAGGTGCCGATATATACGTAATTTATTACGCTGGGATTTGTATTTTTCATATGTTTTTCGTCTGCCTCTTAGGTCGTCTTCGAATTCGATTTTTCAATTTTTTTTCTTCTATAATATTTCCTCGTATTCGTCCATGTAGTAGACATGTTCGAGTGTGTGTGTGTGTTTTCGTCGGATCGTTTTATTTGTGACAGTCCGCGTGTCAATCACTGTCACTGGATGGCGTCACTATTATAATATACTCTTATATGACATCACAATTTGAAACGTTTCGGTCGCGACGAATAAATAAATAGACGAGTGTTTATTACAATATTATTACATTTACAAATCAGCCGTCGTTATAGGTAAAACCGAGTTCGTAGATATTTTAGATTTTTTTCAGAGAATTTCATTCCAAGCACATGTTCAAAACATGATGAATAATAAGTGTCGGAAATACTATACGAATTAATAATGCGAATCTTTATCGAAAACAATTTACGAGACATTCGTTTGCGTGCGAAATTAAAATATTAAGAACTTGGTGATATACAGTGGCCCTGTGGAGGAGGGGGGGGGAGCAAAGAAGGGACTCGAAAATAATTCGTAACATATTTGTCAAGGTCTGGAGCTGTTGTGTTAAAGTAGGTGGGTCCACTCTGCGTACGTAAGAGTGAGACGCGTTTGGTGTTTTTGAAGGACGAAAGCACAAAAAGTTATCGACAACAGTGATGAAACACGATGAAAGAACCATTTAATTGCTCTATAAAATCGTAGAGTCGTTTTATTTGTCATTTTGTCAATAAAAAAATCTTTGCATTAAAATCCCGATTCCGCCGAGCGAAGGCCGATGAGATGAGAAATCCATCGAATCGAATATAATCTTGATAGTTGTAAATTTTCTACTCAAAAGTGTTGCATAACAAAATAATTGCTATGACATGCTCTCAAAAAATAAAATAGCAAGCCTTAAAACCACAAACTATGTACGTCTTATTTGATCAGAAAAAAATCGAACGAAAACCACATCAATCAGATAGAGCCCGACTCTTCCTATTTGTATAAACGCTAATGAGTAAATAATAGCTTGCGGGGGATAACCTTGCGTCGCGTGTTTTAGGCCACAAAACGTTTGTTTACTGTCCTCGGCCGGAAGGATTCGACTAAACTCGCTAGACCATTGGCCAAGATTTACCAGCCTGCGATGTTTGACGTTTGATAGCAAAAAAGAGAAAAAGGTCGCGCGCAGTGCGTCAAACCGACGCGTTTCCTTGGTCGAGTTCGATACCCGAATTGTGCTAACGGGATCCTTCGCGTGTGAGAAAACAGCAGCATAATTTGCGGTGTTGGTTGTGCAACTTGTATTTTTATCTGAACTGTGAACGGCTTTTCGTATCCGCAGTGTCTACGTCGATAACATAAATAAATCAAATCGCGCGTCCTTGAACATATCGTCGGTATGGGCGAGGGAAGGATAGGACAAACGTATCCGTAACGATATTTTTCCTTTTGTCGCGCGCGCGCGCGCGCGCATAACTATATTTATGTAACACGGATCGGGAAGATCGTACGGCGTCGGGGCTCGCGATACTACACACATGCCGTATGCATTTGTGCGACGATGATGTACAGCATTGTTTTGTATAAATATAAGATAAAAAAACGTCACGCTGTTGTTCGGTAGCCGCCCGCAAGGTCAGTACAATCGTGTAACGCGGATAACAAACCGTCGTCGTCGCCGTCGCGCAGAGAGTCGGTGCACGATATACAGGGTGGCGGAGCAAAAACGACCACATTTGAGATAAGCGTAACTTTGGGAGGGGTTGTCACACAATATCGTGGATCGTCTCATTATGTAGTACGTGACGGGAAGTTTTGTTGCAATGGCGCAGTGGAGTATTCAACATCGTTCGTTCGCGGTAGAGACATTTTTCCGAAACAACGAGTCACTAATCGTGACTACACAACGCGCAATCCGCACGCGATTCGGACTTTCTCCACGTTTCCAACCGCCGATTGGGTTAAAAATTTTCGGGAACATGGTAATGTGGCCCCGAAGATTCCAAGACGTGTTCCCCATATAGTGGCACCAGAAAATATAGCACGTGTTCAAGTTTCTGTCGAAGAAAGCCGTCGACGGTCAACGAGACATCGCGCTCAAGCACTCGGAATTTCGAAACGGTGACATTCATGGGCCACCTCGCTCGCCCGATCGGGCGCTCCCTAAAACTTCTTCCTGTGGGGGTTTTTGAAGTCAAAAGTTTGTGTGAATAAGCCACGAACATTAGCCGATTTATGAGATTCAATTAGAAGTGAAATTGCATCGATTTCAGCGGGAAAGTTGAAGAAAGCGATGACAAACTTTAGTGAGCGCCTCCGAGAATGCATCGCCACGCGCGGACGCCATTGCTAAGACGTAATTTGCTAAAACTGGTTTTTTTTTTTTCACCTCAGTACCTCAAATATTAAAAGTGTGGCGTTAATTTCAAATGTGGTCGTTTTTGCTCCGCCACCCTGTATACCGTTCGCGGCCGCGCGAGCCGACAATGGGGGATTGTTGTGTATAATAAACGAATTATTCGGGTCGGCCGATCGTACGGCAGCCGACGCGTTGACGGCCGACTGTCCGGCGCAAAAAACCCGACGACGCGACGGGAGCTGATGACCAGGATAATAACAATAACAATAATGACGATAACAACACGGTATTATAAGGCCGCACAATAATTTTCTAGGCGCGCAATTCGCGTCGTGTCATTTGATTATCGTCGTCGTCGTCGTTACATTGTCGCCCCTCGGTATTATATTCCGTTTCCCGTGGCCCGTCAATACCACAATGTTCGCGCGGCTGCCACGCCGGCGAATCGAATGATAATAATATTATAATAACAACGCCCGTAGTGTGTTGGTGCGCGCGCGCTCGTACAAATCTCACACCGGGTACACCTCGTAGCGTCGTCGCGATCCGAAGTTTGGCGCGGGACACTTGTTTCGAGTACCTGTTGCACACACGCGCGCGCGCGCGCGCGACTTACAACTAGTTTTTCAACAACGTTATGCAACGCGATAGCCGAAATCGCGGCTAATAGGACGGCCGCGGCGCGTTATAAATGCACTCGCGACGAAATAAGACGTAACTACAGTCGCGCGCAGTGCGTCCGCAGGATTAGGCGCGTCGTATACTTTGGGTTCCGTCGAAATGACCAAGGCGCAGCAGATAACGCAGAAACGGGCGCGCTGCTGCAGCACGCCGCAATGCGGGGCGGCGAACGCGACCGCGACCACGGCCGACAACAATAACGGATTGCCGGGCTCGAACGACGACGGCCGCGCGAAAACGTCTGCGGTCGACATGGTACGTTTTCCTGTTTTTCTTTTTTTTCCAACGGTCCAAATAATAAAACATAATATTATAATATACAACGACGTTTCATAACGCGAGGGGTACGCATGTAGGCGGGCGGTCGTCGTCAATCATAATACAAGTATTATTATTATCGCGGCCGCGATAATTGAACGCGCCAAACAACACCTGCCGCGCAGATTCGTTTCGTTTACGGCAGAGTCACTGTTATTACGACACAGGCGAACACTGAAATCTGTGAGACCGACTGCAGTTATCTCGGCGTCAACCCCCCGTCGAGCGGGACGACGACGACGATCGTCGCAATACGTGGTTAAATTTAATAAAAAATACGAGTTTATAAGCGGCATGATATGAAAACCGAAACCGAAATCGAATTGTTTAAGTTCGGACTTTTCCGAAATCGAGTTCGATTTTTCCAACAGTTTGACTCGCCTCTGATATGTGTGTAATTATATTATAATGCTTATGCCGTCTTACGACGATTTGGCCGTTTGCTCCTTTGCGGCTCTCCTGTTGGTTCGTACGCCGATCGGTGTAAATATATAGACGTAACTGTAAACCGCGTCCTGAAAGATATTAATTGAATGTATAAAAATTACGACGAAAGCATATTATTATTATGAACTTACAAAAATATAACGACGACAATATTATATTGACGAAGAATATATTCTACTATCGATTAGATCATTTACGACGTCATTCAATATCGAACACCGTAAAACTATTTTCATCCGTCCCTTCCCCGCTATTCCCCGTCTGAAAAGCCCTGACGCGTCGCTGTAGATAGCTGCGATATATTTTGTTATTAACGTGTTCACGGTCACGACCGACGACGCCAAGTGTATAGATAAAAGGCGATATCGAGTTTTCTTTGTGCTCTAGCTTCACAACGCTAATTGTCTACAAGTCCGCGACGTCCTTAGGTAAATCGATGTCAAGTATTGCAATCGGTGCACTAATAGTACGCGTTATTTGTAGGTATACCTGTAGTGTATTAGTATTCGGTAGTAATGTGTCTGCGAGACTGGGACATTAGCGTTCGGCGACAGCAAAGTGTTCAATTAATAAATAATTGGAAATAATAAACGTTTTAATGAACATTTGTCATCTTGTCGATTGATGGCGTGCAATTTGGTGGTCGTTAAATTTAAAACGCCCCGGGTCGTTGTAGATTTTCTTGATTATGAGTTGTTTTCGATGCATATTATCCTCTTCGAATCCGGGGCAAGATTATCGTCTTGCGCGTGTAAACACAGTTTACTGACGTATTGTCAATCGTGTCATTTTATTCTTTTTGATTTCTTTCGATTGCTTCACGCGTCATAACGTATTTTGATGTCAAACGCGATGTAAACGTACGTATTATTATTAATAACAATATTATAGTGGTCTTACGAATAGATTTTGAATTTCAAGTAGAGAATAACGACGTTAGCACGATCGTTGAGTTTGATTCTGGTTTTCGTTCGATTCAAATTATTGTCAACGATACAATCGACGAATATTACCGAAAGCAAGCTCAAGTTTAAGACTACATAGCTTCCTCGTAGCTTTCACCGTCGAGCGTGGATAAACGATCCGATCAAAACCAGTAAAAATTGTATATGTATAATTCTTCGTCTCGGTGTAGTATTTGGGTGAAGACTAGAAAGTGCTTAGAATACCTGGTTTTCTAAATGTTCGGTTCTCGTTTTTTTTTGAACGGTTAGGTTAGGTTATAAAGCGTTTAAAATGAACTTAACCTGATTATTATATAGAATAGGTCGTATGAAAAATTGCTCGAAACTAGAGATTTTATCCGTTTTGATTTCTAACGACTATCGCACCACATCAGAACATTTCACGGTATTAAATATACAATTTTATCTTTTCGTATAGATTTTATGAGAAAATCGTAGGAAGTATTTATGGGACTGGACTAATGGAAAATTCCTCGCATCTGTACGCGACGATAAAAACCATCGCATTTAAATGAATGTAAAATATACTTAATAGATTATAGATATAACTATTATATAAGTATATATCTAGTATTTTACATTTATTTAAATCGAATGGCGTTTGTCACTAGTTGTGGATGTATAATATACGTATGTATAGGGACTCTGTTTGAATCGCCTTGGAAATAATAGTAAATATAAAAATAATTAACGACGTGACGTTAAACTCGCGAGGTTTTTTGTCGTCCGAGTTGCACATTGTTTTTAATCTTTTTCCGAGTTTAAAATGCACGCACGGATCCGGTCTCCGGTGTTGTATTTCGAAATATGATAATTGGCTAGATCGAATTCGACAGTGACGCCGCGCCGCGGCGCGTCGTGGTTCTTGTTCCGGATAGTTCGTCAAAATGAATTTCTGATCGCACGTTTTTCTCCTATGAAAAACATTTCGTTTCGACTTTTGAATCGAATCGCGGCCTCGGTCTCGACGAGCTTGACATTCGAGACCGAACTTATGCCGGCTATTAACGGACTTTGAATTTCATTACTTTTAACAATGCGTGCATATATTTTGTTAGCGGCTCGTTCACTCTGTGCGCTCTATCCCTCAATGTCATCGACCAAACATTTTCCGCGTGATCGGTAATTAAAAAATTCCGAGTGTATATTATATTCTTTTGAATTAGCCATAATGATTTCTTAACAACTATTAAACATTGTTCATATTGATCAGACATATTTTCGTACTGAAAAAAAAAAAAAACTAATAGATTATCTGCAGATAAAACATAATTAATCGAACGGAATGTAAGTTTTATTGTTGTTTTACACTGACCTGCAGAGAGATGTGCACACTGCGCCTATCAACCGCCGCCATCGCCAGTTCAATGATAATTTTAAAATATCATAAAAATGATATAGCCGACAAAACGGGACGATGGGAAACGCGTCGAAAGAGCGTTATTATACGAGTTAAACGGTTTATATTTCGTAAAATCGCGTTCATCGGCGAAGCAATTACACTCGAAAATAAAACCCAATCGATCGAGGCGATCGTTGTTGTGCGCACGGGAGAAAAATCAGAAACAAAATCCCATATAATCCACGTCGTATAAGCATTAAAACAGAGTTTAAAAATGACAAACATAATATTATATTAACGCGATCCGATGAAGGTATTTTAAATTATTATCGAGTGGAAAGATAAGCGAATCGAATAATAATGCGACGCCGCCAATAAACATGATTTATAATCATTTGTACGCGATGAAAGTGTCACTCGTAAATTCGACAGTTTATTAGATGCGAGCAATTTTATTATATATCAAACTATAACGCACTGTAATATATTTTACGGTCATCGATTGTTCACCGTAATAATATGACCTAGGCCGAAAAAATGTTTATACGTTGGAGGTCTTTTATTACTCCACGCGTTTGTTATAACACATAATCTTATGTCGTTTGGACAACTATCTATTTATTCATTTTATTAAGGAATTTAAAATTTAACTCCGTTTAAACTTTATCATAGCGGGTAGGATGTTAGAGTGTAACAAACATTCAGTGTTTCGAACGCAAACACGCGCGTATCAAACGACGCGCACAGAAAGACGTAATGCTCTAAACTCACGGCCAAACACACACTCCGTATGATATAATTCTCCTTGAACGGCCCAAAATTCCACTGGGTCCGCTCTCGTCGTCAAACACCAGTACGCGATGGTCAAAAGAATTCGGTACCGCTGTCACCTGCAACAACATTATTAGATTGACGAAAAGAGCAGTACTAGTACTTTTATAAACAACCTACCCGTCCGCAGACCATAAAGTCTTATAGTTGTTCAAGTTTAAAGTATAAAATTCAAAAAAAAATTAAGGTAAAGATAACGCGCGTGCCCATATTATCAGTTTATGCGTATAGAGGTACCTCTGTTTCGAAATTCATCGCGGGCTCGTCGTAGTATTTTTTTTTCTCCGTGCGGCTTTTCGATGATTAATTCTTTTCTTCGATTCGACTTTATTTTATTGCCGTTATTGTTCATAAAATGTGTTTGTTTAGAATCGCGTACACTCGAAGACGTTCCGTTCTGTTGTTTACCCGCTGTACGAGAAAAAAAAGTTAGTTCTCATTGAACACCACCGAGTATCACTGCAACTCCTCGTGGAGAAAAAGAGTGTGTTATAACATGTAATATGAATATTGTATATTATAACGCGAAACTAGACGGTAAATAAGTTTTTCGTCCTTGCGTAATAAAACTCATAGACGCACAGGTGACACGAAAAAATAAAATAAAAATAACTTGTGTAAATCGTTCGATAGTGCGCGGGTAAATCATAACACAATGTACGCATTGTACACGTTGTATTATATTATGTCGCAAAACACACTTGGACTTTGAGCGAGGATGACAAACAGAAAAACAGCGTCAACAATAGTCGACGTGTGTGTGTATAGGGACAACAAATTATTATTACTGTTTGTCGGAAGTCGTCCCGACGACGTCGCGAAACACATTATTACACTTTCCGCGCACAAAGTGATCCGAAAACGATTGCTAAAAAAAACGAATTCGTCCGTTTACGAACGCGTGTCATGAAATTATTATATAATATATACTCGCGGCGACGATTCGCTCGAAATGCATTCGATCGCGTACCGCATGGTAGCCGTGGACGGCGGGGCGCGAAGGGGCTATATATTTGAATCGCGCGAGAAAAGAAACCGCGGCGGAGACGGGTGAGCGTCTGTGTGGATGGATTTCAGACATGTTTCATACGCGTTGGGATTAGTATTTATTTTTGAAGTAATTGATTTTCGAAAAGTCGTAGTTTTTACGACAGACAAGTTGATAATATGATAAAGTAAATACTTAGAATTTAAGCGGACGAATATTTTTTTGATCAAGTCAAATAATGACGTCGATTCGCACGCGTTCATTTATTGAAATCTTTTTCCAATAATGTTCCAGTGACGAACATTTCGTTCGTTATTATTACGCATTGCTTACGAGCGCCGGGCACGCGAGTCCCCTCGCGATATTTGTGTGATTCGAGAAACCGAGACTGTAATAACAGACTTCTCGGGGTTTTATGTTGTTGTTGTTTTTTGTTTTTTTTTTTCTATCGTTTTAGCGTGGGAAAAAAACTCCCGCGGCGTATGGACACTGACCGACTGACCGATAACTTGTTTTTTGAGTAAACGTTGTTGTTTTTTAAATATATTATTTTATATTTTATTCCGTCCGTTCGCTGTTGTGCCGCTGCTGCACGGGCGTGACCGGGTGACCGGTCGATGCGCTTGGACGAAGAAATCTCGACGCGCGCGTCGCCCAAATTAAAATATTATGCGTTTGTATGCGCGTACGCGTGCATAATAACATTACTACGATGGCGCGTGAATACATTTCAAACTCGTTTTTCTGTTGATATATTATATTATTATTATTATTGTACGTGTCCGATGCACGTTCCAACAGAAAAAAAAAAAAAAAAACACGGTCGGTCGGCGTTTGATGATCGGATCGCTCGTTCTTCGAGGACATAAAAAAAATAAATAAATATTTCGGTCGTGCCTACGCCGCGCCGCGCCGCGCACACACAGGGTGTTTATACGTCGTCGTGTTTGTCAGTCACTTAATCTCGAATATAACTGGTATTTTTTTATTTTTTTTTTTTTTATTTTTAATGGAAATTCGAGACCGTCGCGATCTCACATAAATTATAAATCCGAAACAGTCGCGGTCCGCAGCGTATACGACTATATGGTTGCTTGAAAAATTATCCGGAAAAACGAACCAGTCCGAGTGGTGATCGTGAGTCATGTCGAGTATCACGTGTGTAACCGGTACACCTCCTATTACCTCGAGATTAAAAACTACCGAAAAACGATCGTATCGCGATCTGAACAGAACTTTGTAATAAGTCGTATTTAAATTTTCCAAATGCACGACTCGGCGAATAGTCGATATTCAAGAATATATTCGATATTTTTACAAGTAACACTGCGCAAAATATAATTTTCCACGATCGCAATAAGAGTATACTCCCGAAACAGTAATCGACAGTTGAAGTGCGCGACGAACGGTCGATCGGCACAATACGGATGAAATCGGTTTTGGACAGCGATTGTTCGCGAGAAAAGTCGTCACCAGCCGACGACGCACCGAGACACCCTGTAGATAATTCAGTACACGCGCACTTAATACAACACGTGTAAACGGTATTTCTTACACAATACCCAACGTGTATACACACATTTTGACATTAAATATTTAACCACTTCGCGGTGCAGCGGGATCGCGCAATCTCCGCGCGGAACGTATATTATACGTAAATATTAAACCAATCATATCTATCGGTATAATATATAGTAAACACGCGAATATAATGACCGCCGCGGCGGTTCGAAGTTTTGACATTGCGACCGGCATCCGCGTACAGGGTGTGCGCAAAGTGTACACGAAACTGTCGGGGACTTTGCTCGCGTCCTGTACACGCGGCTCACCATCCGAGAAGGATATGATTGATTTTTTTTTTTTTCTGGTCCTTCGATCGGCCACGTGATATGTGCAACGCGCGCTCGTATACATTTATAGTGACCGCGGGGGGTCCGCGGTCCACGCGTCGTAACAATATAATATACATATAATGATTATTGCAATCGCGTAATCGGCGTTCGCGATTTTCGTGTGATAAGACCGTATCGTTTGTCGTATCACGCCGGTACGCCCCCACGTTATGTGCAACGCGCGATTCGATATCGCCGACCCGTTGTGAATACGAATCGAACGGCGACGCGGCCGCGATGTTTATCGTCGAATATGGAATGAATAATTAATAATTTAAAAAGTAAACGCGACCGCGCGAAACGCGTATAAGGTACACGGGCTGTTTTAGGTTTACCGAACGAGAATACTATTCGAGTTGTACGCGCGCGATCGACTTTGGTTTGAGCTCGGCCGTCGTACGTCGATTAAAAGTGACCGGCTCTTTAGCGAAAAGCGTGTCCTGTAGAAAACGGTTAGATTGGTTATTATTTAAACGGGAATTTTCAGACACGGGTTGTATAGATTAAATATTATCTAAAGTAATATACGTAACAATAAATAGTGATTATCAATAAAATTAAGTTATGATATAATAAAATATAATTAATATACACACGAAACGGTGTTATTATGAATAAAATTCCGGCATACTTAAAAAAAAACCATACATAATTTGATTGAAAAAAGAAATGAAAAAGACTTTAAATTAAACACGGTTGGCCCGGCCCTACTAGCCTACCTGCCCGTCGGGCACGCCGCCGCCGCCGCCGTCGGGAAGGATTTAAGGAAAATATATCGCAATACTACGGTAAACTCGCGAGTGACGAGCGCCGTTTAACGTTTAGGAATCGGCGCGCCGCCGCCGTACTTGTATGCGAATTAACCGATAGATAATATTATTACAATATTTGTATTGGCGAGGGTGTTGCTCGACGACGACGTGTCAAAGTGGTTCAATTTCGCGCGATTGGCTTAGTGCACTAGCCGAAAAACAAGACATCGGCTATCGATTTCCGGCGAATTCGTGTGTAACAACGTCGTCGCTCCACATACTACCCCGTGCAAACAGACACGCGCGCGCGCGGTATTATTTTTCCAAAAGTCTTCTGGCTGCCCGCGACGACGCGCGGAAGGCGTTGTTTGCTTAATTTATTATGTCGTCGAACCGCGCCGAGACTATGACGACGTGTTTTTTTATTTTTTTATTCAGTACGTATCCGCGGCGGCGCTGGTCCGCCAACAACACATCGCCGTTTTTTCCCGTCGGTTTTCGCGCGTTTTCGACCGCACAAAATAACGCACTTGCGGTTCCGCAGGCCGCCGACTGCAGAGTGCAGTGGACGACTGCATCGCTCGCGCGCCGTGTAGCCTTCGGATTTCTAGCGACGACGACCGAAAAAAAAAACCACCACGTGCGCTTCACAATACGCGAATCGTTATACGTAATATCAATTGTTTTACGCTCGCACACGCATGTTGTATTGTAGTAAATACTTGAGAAATCGTCGAGAACACTACATGTACAGGGCCGCTCGTCGTCACGACGACGAATACCGCGGCAATTCTAAGACAGTAGGTATACGCGCGATATGTATAAATAATAATATATATTATTAATTAGTATACAGTAACGTGCGGCGCGAAACGATCGGTTCCCGAGATAAATAATGTATCGACAATTATTATATATATATAGAATCGAACTGAAGTGGGCACGTATAAATACACACCTATATACTATCATCAGCGCGCTGTAATTATTAATTAGACACTTTATGGGCACGTATTAAGCTAAATAATAATATATTACATGCGAAATCGATTAGATTCGTTTAAACAATTTCACTCGTCAATTCATTAGGAGGTACAGCTACAGTTATAATAATGTACTCTAATTATTTGAAATAATATACTTATGCGATATATATATATATTTATGTATGTGCATGCGTACGAGCTATTATTTTATCGCGTATATGATTTAGTTAACTCGAGCAATTAAAAAAAAAAAAAAACGAATAATTATAATTCGTAATAAACATCGCTAAACGCAAATCGTTATTATGACGTATAAACGTCGGTAGTAATTGTTTCGATATAATTTCTCCTCGAAAGGATTTCATTTTACACGCCGATCGTAAAAGTACATACGACTTATACGGTGGAAAAACATGCGTTTTCCCGTGGATTTTCAAAATGTCAACGAATCGCGCTCAGGAATTTAGTCGACGCGAGGAATTCCGCGTTGTTTTCGATAAAGGGATTTGTTTTTCACACCGTTTGTTCTCCGAACAAATACTAATAATAATTACTACACGCGACGTTGTATCCAACGCGGCGGCATCGCGTTACTAATATTATGCCAATGGTATTGGAGTTCGAACCGAAACGCGTAAATCACGCGCGTATTAACTATATTAGAATTTTTCGAATACCTATTCGCATTCCGCGGCAGTCCTACCCGCCGCGCCGCGCCGCCGTGTTAATCAATATATTTTTATTTTATTTTTTACGGACAGTACAATCATTCGAAAATCGTATTCGCGATACGTAACGCGTAATATAAATTATAATATTATATAATATGACAATCGATCGCGATAATAATAATTATGACCGCGCGTGATTGTTTGGAGGTACACGCGCGCGGTATATATATTATTATGTTGTTGGCCTTTAAATATATAGCCCACTTACGTTGGTGAGAACGTACAGCGATCGAACATAAATGCCGAGTTGAAATAATATACTTTATAGCCGGTGTTATGTTTTAAACGAACGTATCGTGAAAATACATTATAATATTATGGTTCGGTATGCGATTACGCGCGTCCACGATGTCGCCACATTATAATATTATGTACACCACAGTGTCATTGTATTCGACGGGTTTACGATTTATTTATTCGCGCCTAATAATGACGCAATAACGTATTTAAATGCGTTATAAACTTGTAATACATTCGACAAAGTCTATAGCGAAACTCGCCGACGACGCACAAGAGACACCGCGGAAGCCCAGGAAAACAAAAACCCCGACATCATAGTAATAATATTATAATACGTATAATATTATCGCTCGGTTTTGACGAGAAACATCGCGTAGTCCCGCGCCTGCAATCGTCGCAAACACACTATTTGCCGCTCACGTGCAAACTTTTAAAGAGCACACAAATAAAACAAACACAACACACACGTATACGACATACCTCTATGATACACGTCGAGCAAAATTTCTAATCTTTCTGGCACTCGGATAACATATTCTGGTAAACATAAAAAAAAAAAAAAAAATGAAAAAACCGGCCGCGTCTCGAGATTTGCAGCACCGTTCGAAATCAATTGATTTGAACACAATAATACAATACATACTTCTCATTACACTAACTCCGATTTATCTTCGCGTATTATATAACACTTTAATTAAATCAGTTATTGTCTCGGTCTATTTTTTTTTTTAATTTTTTTTTTGCTCACTGAAATCGTGTATTTATTCGAACATCACGCGCACTCTGCAGACATAGATAATAACGTGTCGTTCCGTTCACCGGTCTAAAACAATAAAAAAAAAAAAAAAACTAATTAGAAAAAAAAAAAACAGCAATCGGTGTGCGGTCAATAACCACCGAGTCGAGTGAAATCTACACCGGCGGAATCGACGAAAAAATCCAATATCGGCCTCTCGGTATACACGCTATTTCATGCAGGTGTTTTCGACACCGGAGTCCGGGTCGTGTGCGCGCCGTTTGACGTGGCTTTTTTTAAGTACGCGAACCCGAGACGGTGTCCGATGCACACGGGCCTCCGGTTCTTAGGGGCCTCCCAAACCATAAGCTAAAAATTGAAGATTGTCCGTTTCAAAATGAATTCATTTTCAAAGCTTCATTGGATCTGTAAATAATTCGGTTTTATTGTAAAACGTACAAATTATTATAGGAATAAAATTACGAAAATGATATTATAAAGTATGACATAATTTGTAGAATAATAGTCATTAACGCAGGGGCCCCTCTCTGTTATTGGGAAATATTTCAAATAATTATTGTATGGATACTAGACTTGGATCACTGAATTAAGTTGTTCATTATTTTTTTGATTATTCGTTATACTAATTTATAGAGGAGGTATTTAACAATTGTTTTCAATGAATTTATTATTAGCATAAGTAGATGATAATTAATATCATGCAATCAGCTTCATTGGATCTGTAAATAATTCGGTTTTATAGTAAAATGTACAAATCATTATAGGAATAAAATTACGAAAATTATATTATAAAGTATGACATAATTTGTAGAATAATAGTCATTATCGCAGGGGCCCCTCTCTGTTATTGGGAAATATTTCAAATAATTATTGTATGGATACTAGACTTGGATCACTGAATTAAGTTGTTCATTATTTTTTTGATTATTCGTTATACTAATTTATAGAGGAGGTATTTAGAAGCTCAAATTTTTATAAATTTACTTAATTTATTTATTCTTCTGATCGGTTCCGCGAATCCGTCAAATATTTAAGTTATAGTACTGAAAAATAGTAAAAAATTTCTGTAGTAATACAAAGATCAAGTAATAAATATATTATTGATTTGGGGCCTCTAAATAAATCCTTGCACACGGGCCTCAGAATTCATAATTGCGGCACTGCGACGGACGCGACCACGGTAGAGCTCGCCCATTTCGCAATGCCGAAGATTCGTTCGTAGTGACCGTTTTGTTTTCCGAGACGATAAATATTCATCGCGGCTTCGCGCGTTGTTGTTCTACAACACACGTCCTACTATAATAATATTCATCGGGCGATATTATATTCGCAAACGATTTGGGTGAAAAGCACGTTGTTTTCGAGAACGATTTCGAAGAGCGAATCTCGCCATCATTTCTAATGCGTACTTTTTTCTCTTTCTTATTCGGCTGTTATAGTTTGTTTTTTTTTTATCAATGAATCGAGAACAATACAACGTCCGACCGCCGCCGTCGTCGGTTTGATATTCACGTATTAATACCTGCGCCGCGACCGCTACGCGTTTTAATGTACCCGTACATTGTGCATACCCACGTGTACGCACAACTGTACGAGTCGTAAGACATGTCGCGCTAATGTATGTACATAAAATACCGTCTAAACACAATAATTATTACTATCGGCGGCCGAGTGATTCGTATTCAATGACATAATATTATGTTGAATAATCAATTATTGAAAACCGCGTGTCGTTAGCGCGCGCGCGAAAAGGAGAAATTAAATTCTGAACGATTTAGTCTCTACCGGTTCTGACCTCAGCGACAGTGCGACGACGACGGCGCGGCGCGGCGAATAATTTTCGTTTGGCCCGCACGAAATATGTATTATCATAAATTTACACACCGTAGTGCCGCCCCAATAACGATTGAAAATCGCCTTACTTTTTCTTCGCAATAATAGTAGTATAGTAGTGATCTCTTCAAACGCGCGATTCGCGTTGTTTGTCCGATTTGCGCGTAGGCGTTTAAATCGTGTTTTATCGACGGCGGCGGCGTGTGCGCGACAGCGATGAATAATAATTATATTATTTTCGACCGGATCGGACAAAACATAACGATATTATTAAAGCTATTGGTCGAACACAAGACGAAATGGCGCGCGTAGCGAATTAACTTAGCGGTGTCTTTTGGATATTTTTCCGGTAAGTTTTTTTTTTATTAGGTATTCGTATTGTCATCGTTGTAAATCGCCGAAAATATTCTATTGTATACCGTCGTTTCAATGTTCACCGTCTGTTCGGCGGCGGCGTGGGTAAATGTTAAATTCGTTGACACGCGTGATAACATAATGTCAATACATCATCATAATTTCGAGTGTGAAACAAGTAAATATTAATTGTTGATACTCGTAATATATAATAATATGTAAATTGGGTTAGAATGTTTACAAGTATACGCAAATAATATACGTCTTAAAAATGATTTGACGTGTTTGAGAAAATTGAAACAAAACGCAATGTAAATATGGACCTAACGAACATTTGTGACGAACACGTTGACAATCGTTTTGAATTTGCAACAGTGCGTTCTTAATAATAATAATAGTTCTTCGATCTATTAGAAATTCGATTTCTATGCGAAAAAAAAACGCATTAATATAAAAAATATACAATTTTGTAGTACTATTAGTAATGGTTTAGTAACAGTTTTTATATTAGATTCAGAGTAGATTAATAAAATATATGTCTGTGAAAAAATTACCTTGAAATTAAAACATTCCTTTGTAACGAATAAACGGCCAATATCATCTAAAAATACTTTAAATACTCTTCGGACGATTTGTCGTGCCTACCCATACTTATTAGTCACGCCTATACACGGCTGTAAAACGTATCCGTCTGACATTTGATGTTTTGAGGAATGTCATTTTTTTAAATATCATATTATTATATTGACGAAATCGAACGCGAATCGAATAAGTACAATAACACATTCGCCGTGATAATAAATAATCGGCTTTACTTTCGATTGCAATAGTTTTATCATTAAGTATATTATGCGAAATTATTAATACTACTGCAAGTACGTACCTATACGGGACATGCGGTTCGATATAATATTATTATGTTGCCCGTCGGTATGTGAAATAATAATTTACGAATATATGTCGTTTACTTCGTTTTAGCGCTGTATAGAACCTGTATAAATGATTAACATAAACTACTGTTGTTTTGAAATAAGTTCCGCGAACGTCTGGCAAATGATCGAAAATAATGACTAACTATACGCATACCACCGAGCTGCACAAAATAATACGTATGTAAACACGTTTCTCACCGAAAACATAAAAAATAATAATTTTTAATTGGCTCGTTTGTTAATTTGTTATTGACAAAAAAAACATATAACGTAGATTATATATACGTATATAGTGCGTTTTGTTTGTACTTAAAAATCGATACCGTCATTTTTGTCATTTGATAAGAAACTAGGTATTTTTAGTACTCAAACACAAGTGTATATAATCATGGCGTTTGTGTACGAGGGAATTGAAAATAATCGTGTGTTTAAGATGTGTTTAAATACGTACATTACCGAACAGCAGTATGGATCAAAATTTTCGTCGTTAAATAGTTATTTTGCTGTCTACAGTGCGATTGTTTATATCTCATTAATGGTTTTTGTTTCAAGGTTCGTTGCTTGCCAAAAAAAAAAAAAAAATCGATTAATTATTGACATATTGAAAGTATGAGGTCACATAAATGTAAAAATGTATATAACTATATAAATAAATAAATACGTGTATATACATATATATAAATGAATAATACGGCAAATGTAATTATATGCATGTAATTATTTAAAAAATTTCTAGTAAAAAAAAAGTAATAAATAATAATAAATAAAATTATAATAATAAAAAGAAAAAGAAAAAAATCTAAAGTATACCATGGTTAAAACTATTAAACGTCTCCCACAGAGGCGCTAAAAGCAATCTTGAACAATTTAAATTATCAACACTGATATTGACTATGGACATACGCTAAGCAGTCTCGTTAGTGTTATGGTAACCAGTTAGCTCGGACGCGAATGTGGTAGCTCGTGTGCTTCATAAGACTCTCGACCAGTTCGTCCTAAGCAATTAGAGGTAATGGATTACAATCGTAATATTATTTTTTTAGTTTACTTAAATATATTTTAACATTCGTTTTAATTTTAATTCGTTTAATAAGTTTAACGTTTTTTTTTTTTTTTTTAAACGCGTTTCCTCCGCGCCCGGCGTAATAAAATACCACACGATATAATTTTTTTTTTTTTCTTTTGAAATTTTACACTCGCGTTTTCACGAACGTAAATTTTTTACGCGCAAACATTCGATATATACGTATATTATATTATTTTGTGTGTGTGTGTGTGTTTTTTTTTTTTTTATATATAATACGCTTGTATTTTTTAATATAACGGCGTATAATTTCCGTCGTCCACGGCCGAACACGATTCGATCGCAGTCCCGACTACTCTAAAAGGTACGCTCGGTTTAACACGTAAATCTATCGATATCGGCAGTATTATAATACGTATATTATGTATTAGCGAGTTGCGATTTATGTAGAAAAAAATTATTAATTTCAACTCGCGTGCGTCCGATTGAAAGCGAAACCCAATGGACGTTTGCATGTTTAACGTACAGGCGGTTTTCGTTCGTGAATAATAAATAATACGGCTGCTGCTGCTGCGACGTTATAATCTCGTAAAATTATTAGGTATGCGCGCGCGCGTGTGTGTGTGTGTGTGTGTGTGTGTATCAATAGGACGCGTGAATACTATAAAAAAATGCGATTTATCAAATAAATGTTTATGCGAACACGCGTATATTATTGTATTATTGTAACAGCGCACACACGTGCACAACGAGATCAACAGGTATTAATGTGTATTTCATTCGATGATAATAATAATTATTACACATGTCGAGAAACGCATTGAAATAATAATCGGAAGGATTGTCCGTCATTGTATAATATTATATGAGATTAATATTTTCGACCGCGTATTTATTCGTCGGCGGCGCGCGTTGTGTACGGTAAACGTGTACGTACGTGTGCGCCGAACAAATTTCTCCGATTTTCCGTCCGGGCGACGACGAACGAAAACTCACGAAAATCCCGCGGCCACGTGCCTATCGCCGGTGCTCGCGTATATCGATCGGCCCCGCGCGACGATAATAATAACGCGTAAGCAATTACCTACTACCGTGCAAATATCGTTATGCACGGTGCCCGCTCGCGCGAACGCGTTATAAATAATAATTATAACGGCTAAAACGTACGGCTTTCAGCGTGCACGAGAAATTATTACGGTTTTCGAGCCGCCGCCGCCGCCGCGGCGTTTAGCTCGGACGGACGTCATGATTTATAAAGTGTTAATATGCGCGTATACGTATATCATAATAATAATATACTTAAATCGCTCGGTCGCGGATCGTTTACGAAAAAAAAAAAAAAAAATCATTCCTCGTTCGGCGTAAACGATTATTTTCGACGTAAATAAATATAATAAAAAACTAGGTGTGGACGCGAGAGTGAGACGCGCGCGTGTTATTATATTATTAATATTATTATTATTATTATACCTGTTATTACGATATCGTAATTATAATAACGCGGGACAGTAGTAGCTGGTAACAGTAATAAAATAAACGTTCGACGGCGATCGAACGCGCGTACGACGCGTATTTATAAATATTGTGCGGCGGCGGCGTACGTACGCCCACGGATAGTTTCTTTTATTGTGGGGAAAAAAAAACGCTTCTGTATTGTTGTATTTTTCATACGCGCATTATTATAATAATATATTATATACGCGCGACGGAGCAATGTTTACACATGCGTTCGTGTGACATAAACTGTCGATAAAGTGCACAACACAATATAAATAATATACTGCTGCGTAGTGTGTACACGACATTAGAGAACCCATACATGCCGGAAGCAGAATTAAAAGTAAATTATTGTATTGTTATTACGCGTTTGGCGCATATCATTACCGTTGTATCGTTAAATTGTCCGCGCAGGCGAGCTGTAGAGTAGATCTCCTGCAAGTATACCGCTCCGTATTCTGAATTCGCGATTCTTTACCCCTGTGCGAAAAAAAGAAATTATAAAATTATCGAAAATACGTTATGACCGTTTTGTTTATTTAATAAAAGAGTTTGGTTTTTACATTTTTTTTTTTTTCAACCCGACGAAATGCTCGTAGAGTCGGGTACTCGGAATTTTGATCGTTTATAATACCTCGAATCTTCGACCGCCGCCGCCGTGACATTTTCCTAAAATCGCGCCCCCGCGGCCGAGAACCGTCTCGCTGCGTTTACGAACGATCGTTTTCGAATCGATTACTGCTTTATACTTATCGTCAGGGTCGCCGGGGGGACTGGACGATCTGAAAACGTTTAAAAAACGACGTGAAAATGAACGTTTCGTCGGGGACCCGTTCGAGACGGGTTAGCGGATTCCTATATAAACAGCAGTCTTGTCTGTGCGCCACAGTGTGCGACGTGTACACGAATAATAATAAAATACGCGCGGCGGGGTAGGCTGCAACAGTCGAACGTCAACCGAGTCATCGTTATAATCTCGGACGACTTGTTTTTCGCAAACGCCGTCGTTTTCGCGCAAACAACGCGCGCGGACGTTTATTCTACTATTTGTCGCATGCGTGAAATCTACGACGAACGAAAAAAAATCCAACGGGGCCGCCGCGCGATATGTGGCACACAATACTCGTATTATTTATCTGTGTGGGCGCGCGCCAGACAGTGTCGCGTTGGTCTGCGGCGGCGGACGACAATATTCTAGCGCGAAAAAATAACCCCCGATCGCGCGGAATCGGAAAATAATAGTCGTCGCGGCCGCGGCGAATCGATTCGTATGAGCTCGAGAAAACGCGACGATTCGAATGCATTGTTTTACATAATCCAATCGTATTATTACGCGCGCGCGACGGCCGAGCCGTGTATCCGCGTTATGTTTGCGCGCCGCGTCCTTAAAACTATCGTCCTGATATGATATATTATATCATATATTTCGTAACGTAAAAGTCCGGCGATCGCCGGAACCCTCTTAGACCGGGGGCCCGCCCTTCAAAGCGACACCGCAGACCCTACTTAGTGTCCACGCCTATAGATTATAACACACATAGCGCCGATGACGTGTTATTATCATTGTCGCGGGCTAATAACGATTATTAAAATAACGAATTACAAACTCGGGCGCGTGTTGAACGCGTCACTATCCGCACGGATCGGTCAATACGTAAACACCGAAAGAGGTACCTAACCTGTAGATTATTACTACGACGGCGATACGAACGGGTACGCGATTATTATTAATAATATTATATTGGGAACAAAGGTTCAAACGCCAAGTTCTTATTATTTTGTACGCGTTGTTCGTGCCCGAGTTCAACAGCTCCGGGTTAACATTAGTGATGTAATGTATATTCGAATAATCGAATTATTCGAATATTCGAATATTCGAATTCGAATAGTTCTATCGTAAATAATTCGAATATTCGAATATTTGAATATTCGAACATTCGAATATCAGTATTCGATGCTACAATACCTCATTTGGTTTATCCGGTTTTCTATGACAAGCTTTTTATAATATTTATTATTAATATGTAATCCATATCCACACAACTAAAGATAATGTATGTCAATTAATCGACCTAAATACGAAAATAGTTCTTATCTTGCAGGTACCTGTTCGTAGTTAGCATTATTTTACTCGTTGTAGCCGATAACTCGTAATAACCATACTATTTTAACATACATCGAATATCGAATACTGATATTCGTATGTTCGAATATTCAAATATTCGAATATTCGAATTATTTACGATAGAACTATTCAAATTCGAATATTCGAATATTCGAATATTCGAATAATTCCCATCACTAGTTAACATAATAACGTATTATCGCGTGCGCGTATGTTTTGTTGTTTACGAAATTATACATTTTGTTTTATTATTTTTACGGTTTTTTTCTTTCTCTTTCTTCCCGCAAAGGATTGCGGTAGATACTCGCCTACTAAGCAGTAAAATGTTACGTATTCCGCGGTGTGTCTATTATTAATATTATTACTATCATCACGGCGCGTTAACGTTGTCTAGACACGTATTTTCGGTATGATTATTTCGAATCTGTTTCATTAAAAAAATACCTTTTCGTTATTACCGAACCGCGGAGAGTACGCGAGTTTATAAAACTGTGTTAAATCTCCGCGCGCTCGGAATAATAATTATAAACAATATGTTCGCACAATAATCAACCGTAAAACAATGTATTCGAGTTAAACGAGAATTGTATTTTAATTGTACGCGCAAATATTTATTTTATTTGTCTCGATTAAATACGAATTTTTTTATTTAGAAAACTATAGAGATATCATTTTTTATACCCGTGAATAGTAAACCGTGTTTTTTTTTTTTATAATTATTATTAAAAACGAATAGTTAGGTATTGTTATTTTATTAGACACTCTTATAACACAATAAAGTATTTTATAACCGTTATCGGTATATTATAAAATTATTTATATATTTGTAGGAATACGTAGGAATATCATAAGAAATCATATTCATTTCCTCAATTTTTCTTTATAATCGTGTATATCATATTTTGTACACATGTGTATTTAATTTTTTTTATTATACCGTGTGCATAATTACACAATAAACAATAATAATAAATAACTTTTCCCGGCTATACTTTTACGAGTGGTGATTAAGATAAAAAATCATTGTATATTTTCAAATCGGTGTAATAAACTAATAACATACCTTTTTTCGTGCGGCAAAAATTTTAATTGATTTCTTACATTTCGACGTGCAAATTTCTTCTTTATTCATCTTTGAACGGAGAAATGTTATTATTATTATTAACTTTCGCAGGCACCGCAGAATTCGCTGATATAAATGTGTGTCTCTAATGTTCTCCTCGACGTTTTACTATTATTAATCAATGGTATTATGATTATTATTATTATTATTCAAACCGACGACGCGAATATTGAAATATATAAAATACATTTCACTCGACGGAATCCGTTGAATACGACGCGCCGTTTTAGACTACAGTTACAGCTACCCGCAAGTCGTTAAATCGAATGGTTTTTTAAAAAATCCAAACGGTTCGATTTTCTTACACGCTCGTAATATTATTATAATCTAACGATTAGACGTTTCATTCGCGCGTTTCGTTTTCGTCTTTTATTTTTTCAACAAACGGACAGTCATTTAAATTGTAAGTTGATTTAAATGAGTAAAATATGCAAATGATTCAAAAATGTTTTATTTACCGTCGAGTTTCTAAACATTATTCTATGACGCTGTAGCATAACATTATATAACAGGTTCGTGCCGTTCGCAGCAAGCGCATAGCAAGACGTTTCGATAACTCACGACGACGCTTTTATCGGTCTTGTAAGAGTAGTGTATAATACATTTAGAAATATTATACATATACGTTTTCTAGTTTTTTTCGAAAACTTGTTATAACGATTCGGGTAGTCTCGTAACGCGTGACTGGACGTTGGACATTTGTGAGTAGAAAAAGTGAGTGAAAGAAACCGGCAGCGGACGCATTAAAACTAAATCTACGCGCGGGCATTACTACTTTCGTGTGCAAGTCGAAAGATTGTTTTTTTTTTTCCGACGCGAAGATAACGGATTAAATTATAATATTCGTGTGTTCTTTTTTCTTTTTCTTTATACGTTCCAAACGCATGTCGTAGGTATTGTGATTTACAGATGATGATAATCGCGTTACGAACGCGATAACCGTAATAATAACTCATAAATAACTCGCGTTTCATTATTACTGCTGCGGGGAGATCGCGGCGGCGCGGCGGCGCAAACGGTACGTATTAGTAGTAGTGTCGCCACAAACACTGTCAAATAATATCACGCACACTTGATGTATACGATAATAACTCGCGTTTATTGTTCGACTATTATAGTTTTTTTTTAATTGACGCCGACCTACGAGGGGTCTCGGTTATAAATTCATAATCGAAGATCGCTGCAGAAGATAGGGGGTTCGATTGAATATTATAATATCGTTTGTATATGCATGCACACGCTCGCGTACAACCACTCGTCGTCGTCGTCGTCGATTGTTATTTTGCCCGTACCCTTGATGTCGAGTTTCATTTAATAATCTACGCCGATTAATTAGCCGTTTCACTTTTTCCCCCCACCCCCGCCACGTGACCCAGAAGTGCCGCCAGAGATTCCGCGCGCACGATTACTCGCTGTCAAACAAAAGCTTATTGTTTCGCACGCGAATAACAATAATATTATGGTGGTCGCTTGTACACGCGCGCGAAGAAACGACGACTCGCGCACACGTCGCGAAATCTTCGTCGCCGCCGCACGTGTTTATCTGGATCCGTCCTGCGCAATTCAAGGAATTGACGACGACGATAAATCGCGTCTCGTACGCGCGAGGTCCTCGTGACTGCGTGACCGATCTCTCGGAGTCGAATTCGCCGGGGTCGATCGCGTTCGGTCCCGTACGCGTTCGGCGCCACTAATCGTTTGACGAACGAACCCCCGAGACGTCGTTCTAATGCCAATTCTGAACGTTTTGAATTTTGAATTTTTTTTTAACTGTACGAGTAATATTTCTAACTTGATATTGTCTAAGCTTTGACATATTGGTCTTTATAATCTGTATTAATGACTTGGAAGTCGAGCCGAATGACAATCGCGCGTTACGACTTTTCGCGATTCGAATATACGAATTACTTGACGATTAAATATATAGCTTGCGTGTTTTTCTCCGTCGGAGAAACTATTTCCATATACGATTCAATACACATTCGTGACGAAGTTGATAATAATTGCGCGCCGTCACAATACGTTTAGAAACGTTTAAACCATTGAACGAGTCAAAAACGATACGGAAAATTGAGACTTGAGGAAAAAAATTTAAAAGAATAAATAACGATCGCATAAAATGTAATAATATAGAGTAGTACTATTATAGATATTATTAATGAACAATGTAAAATAAGGCGTTAGCGTTTCTTGTGCGACGGCGATTGGACATCGCCCGTGGTATTTCTATCCTACTTATCGTGTAATTGTTTTAAAATCTAACGCGGTAAACGTCGTCGTGTTTAAAAAACCGATCGAGTTTTTTCGAGAATTATCTAGAGACGGTTAAAAGACAACGAGTAATCGTTTATGATTTCTTTTTTTCCTCGCCACATTTTAAAACACAGTTTTTATAAAGTCGAGTCCAAAGTACGACTTTTAAACTTTAAACGTGTGTCACGTATATTTATAATATTATTTTATTTGTTTTACTGGAAAAAAAAAAATCACTCGTCGTTGTACTGCAATCGGTGCAGACTCTATAATAAGAAGAAAATAAAAATTAACTGCAAAACGATCGAACGAGTTTAAAACACGAAATGTTGTTGACATAATGGCAGTTAATAACATATAATCACTTTTAATCCGAATAATATTCCGCATTATATTACGTGTCAGTATTATATAGTTAAAATAATAAGTTCGAAAAATCAGCGAAAAATTGGTGAACGACGTCGGTTCGGAACGAGTTTAAATGCGCGATACACCTGATGTATGTAATTTTGACCTAATTGTCCGGTTTATATTATAATTTTATGCTGGTATTTATGTAACGCGACGTTGTCTTTTTTACTGTGTCGGTTAGTTTTATTGTTACAAAATTACGTCGCGATTTGGAGAACTGCGACGAAATCGTATCAGCACAAAAGTATATTATGTTATTACCTCGTCTCTCGAGTCTGTCATTTGCCCATTCCAAGTCCATTAGTCCTGCAGGATGTATATGACTTTCCGATCGAGCCGCCGAGCATTTGTTTTTTTTTCTTTCTCCATGCCGTTCGCTTGTTGTCCCATTGTCGTGTAGATTGTGAATTTCTTTTTCAACCGACAAAACTATAAAAAAAAAAAAAAAACCAATATTATTATACAGATTCGTCCTTCGTTATGAGTCTCCTCGGTTTTATACTTTCTCAGCGATAAGATCAATACTTTCCGACACTGACGTATTATAAATTGAATATTTAATATTTTCAAGTTCAAGAAACAACAAAGCGTCAAAACTACATTTTCCGTTGAAATTCGTTGATAATTCTAAGGGGTAAAACTATTCCGATGGCGTTTCAGCAAATGTTTTTTTTTTTTTTTATTCGCGAGACACGAGCAAATTGTTACGTTTGATAAATTAATCCGTCACAACTGTCCAATTGTCGAGAAAATGATGATAATTCTCATTTATTCGTATGATTTATGACGAGTCAAATTATTGTTCTAATACTTGTTTAATCGGCTATATTTGTTCGTGTGCAAACGACTTGACACGCGCGATTATGAAAAAACCTTCTTACCGATGCTAATTCAACAAAACGTTTTTTTTTTTTATCTCGTCGACAAAGTCACTCGACATAAAGAAAATACAACGCGACGAGTGTTTTTATTATTTTCTATAATTCAACAACTGTAGTTCGTTCGCGAAAAGTTACGCCTCGTTCGAAAAAGTCCGTTTAGCACAATGTTGTTACACCAAAACCGAGAGGAGAAGAGGTATAATATCTAAGCATTTATTTCTTCGTCGGGCCGCGAAATCTGCACGTTCCCGGATACGATCGTTAAGTGTGTAATAATTGCAAACGTTACGATCCGACGAATCGTGCAATTGTTTTACTTCCACTTCCACGTTCTGTGTAGAATGCCCGGTAAGAAATGGATTCGTCGTGCCGGAAACGCTTCCGATTCGTATCGATAACAGTATATTGTTAAATGTGTTATAGTTTATCAGCAAAAGTTATATTTGACTGAATTCTTCAGTTCATAACTCATTTCGCGAGTGAATTATAAACAAACAAATCGGTACAGTAATACGGCGAGATTATTTACAGAATAAAAAAAAAAAATAAAAAACCATATTTATTTAGTGCGATACCGAGAGGAGTTCATTTACTAGTAAGAGGTGTAGTAATAAATCACTTGAGAATAACTATTACAGCTACGGGTATTTTACGAGAATTCGCAAATATAACTGGTACTTATATATTTGAGCAAACACACGACCACCGAGAAAAATTAATAAATAATTATTGTGTTTTCATAAAAACAATTTAAATATTAAACGAACGACTATTTAAATGCCACTGTTTAAATGCTAAACAAATAAGCGTGCTTGATAATAATAATAATAATAATAATCGGTGAAAGTATTTTTCACTAAAGAAATATCAACCGAACGAGATTAAAATGTCCGAGAACCTATGATATAGGCAATCAAATCGTAGGTAATTTTTACCGGGACGAAAAAGTTATTTGAAATATTCGATTATTGTGATCTATAAACATACCTATTTTATAATTTTCTTTCTTAAACCGTACGCGATAAAACATTGTAGGCCACGGACATTTTGTTTCCTACCGCGTCCTTCTGAAAAAAAAAAAAACAACTGAAATCTATTAGTTGTCGAACGCCTAAAATAAATTCTGAAAGTATACGTTGAAAACAGAACAGAAATTCAAAAGATACAAAATAAAATATTTCAATTTTATTCTACGATAGACGAAACGAATTTTGTGCTTGAAAAATATTGTTTTAGAGCTCTTACGAATAAATTCAATTCTCGTTTAAATTCGCACTGCTTTATGCGTTAAAACAATAATAAAGAGCACAAAATCGTTATTTTGCTACTAAAAATACTCGATTGTTTCATTTACAATTATTGAATCACATCAGACTTTCGTATAGTGTGTTACGTATATTCGGTGGTGGTTATAAGTATATTTTTCGGGCGAGGTGAACCATTTGATGAAAAAAAAAGTAAAACGCGTAAAAATACAGGAGCCTAAGATGAAATCACTGCCCGAGTAGAATAACGCGTTTTCCCGGTGACTCGCGAGCCAAAAGAATTGTGCAATTTCAATGTGGCAAAATGATTGGGGAAAAAATGAGTTCATCTGGTTCGAGAGAGGCAACGCGTTCCTCATTCGTTGGATTCACAATCTACGAAACGGCGGCGTTTGAAACAATACAAATGTGGCGTCCGTTTCAATTGGATTGATAATTACGATTTGATTTTCGCGTTTAACGTTTTTAAAACATACAAAGTGGATCAATTAAGCTTAATAAAAAGTACGCATGCGACTGTGAACAAATTAACGCGATACTTCGGACGACGCGACGGTTCGGAACGAGACCGAAACGATAGAGATCGACTAGAGAAACCCCTATAGATTATTGTCCAAATCGATTCCCGGGCCGACCGGTGTACTATCAGGTGACGGGCAGATTTTCGTTCACCAGGAACCGATTGATTTTTTTTTTTAAGTTTTATACGGAACAAATTATAGTATTTTTTACGCAATTTTTTTTCACGAACGAATAACTAAGACCTGTATATTATAATATTATATTATTATAATTATTACAATCGTTCGAAACGTTTTAACCATACCTGTATGCGTTATTTTTTCAGATGAAAAAAGGAGCCGGTGGATCGTTGGCGATCGTAGTCCCTCCCGATGGCGGTTGGGGATGGGTGGTGGTTTTCGCCGCGTTTTATTGCAACGTCGTCGTGGACGGCATCATTTACTCGTTCGGCATGCTCTTGACGGACATGGTCAACACATTCCACGAGTCGGAATCGAAGATCTCAATCGTCGGATCTCTGTTGAACGGATTTTACTTGATCGCCGGTAATGTCGTTTGTTACTAATATTTCCCGGTCACGCGGCGCTGAATGCCTACACCGCGGGGGGTGCGGGGGGGGGATTTTTTTCGCCTCGAATTTGGGAATTCGATCGGCAATGTTTCAAATTATAATAATATTGTGATGATATTTTTGTTTTGGATTTTGTTTTCAAAGGCCCGTTCGTGAGCGCCCTCCTGAACAGCGTGGATTTCCGAGCAGTCACCATAATCGGAAGCATAATATCGTCGATCGCGTTTATTTGTGCCGTCTACGTTAAATCTCTGTACCAACTCATGTTCTGCTACGGCATCGTCGGCGGTAAGTAATTTGAATGTCAACTTTTGCGATGTGCGCCGACGGACGTCTCGATTTTCCGAATGCGTCACAATAACAAACGAGGTTTTCAAACGATTGTCGGGGTCGATTATTATCATTATTATTGTTGTTATTGTACTATACGCATACGTACATATTGTAATATATGTATATTGTATTTTATGAATAATTTCTGCTGTACACAACCTCGGTCCCCCCGGTCGTAAAGCTCATTGACAGTTTGAACGACGTGTTTCGACTATTGAAAACATGCCAATACACATTTTCACTCATTTGTTCTAGATTTCAATCACGTCGTCTGATAATAATTTATTACACTTGTTACGATTGTATTATTCACCGTGATCGTGTTATATAGCTTAAGGTTCCAATGTTCATTGGGTCAAGTACAAAATAAAACTTTCAAAGAACGCAACGAGTTTCGTTTCAAATCGTTGCTAATTGGCGATTTATTGTTTTATATTAATAAATTACTCTCTATACGCGGGGTACACGGCGCAGCGTGTCTATGATAATAATAACATAACAACAATAATAGTAATCGTCGAATAATGTCGAACGATCCAATCAGTTTCGTTTTTTAATTACCACACCTATTGGCGTGTAGAAAAAAAAAAACGAACGATTTCACCGAAACAATCTTCTTGCACAATATTTTCACAGGCGTCGGGTTCAGTATGATATACGTGTCTGCAGTACTGATCCCAGGATTTTATTTCGACAAATGGAGAGCACTCGCGACTGGCATATCTGTGTGCGGCTCCGGCATAGGAACGTTCGTGCTCGCGCCGTTAAACGCGTACTTGGTCCGGATAGGTGGTTGGCAAACTACCATAATGGTCCAAGCGGGTAAATATTTCAAAACAAGTAAAACGTAACGTGTGCCTGAATACTATTGGAACGAGCAGTTGTCGAATCGACCGTTTGGTATTCTTATAGTTATCGTCGTCTAGTAATAATAATTAGTACGTTACTAATTAGTGACGGTGCGTTTATTTTCTCGACCGATAATAAATAATTAAATACTATCAGTAGGTTAGTGTTTTTTTTTTTTTTTTAAATCGAACGCGAAAGATTCGATAAACACGCGAGTAAGAGTTGAAAAACAACAGTATCTTGAAAAAATTCTTTTTTCTTTCTATATAAAATAATATAATATTATGACTTCGAGAACAAAACGATTCGCATAATGATTTCAAACCGATCGGCCACGATTCGACGGAATCGTGAAAACCGTGCGGTAATTTTTTCTCTCTCTCTCTCACTAATTCGAGTCTCGTATTTTGTTGATTTCGAACGCGTCAAACGAGAAAACCAAACGAATGAAATATTGACCGAAACGAGATTATAACGCGTCTTGACGTGGTTTTAATATTTAGGACTGGCGTTGAGTTGTGGCCTCGTCGGAATACTTTTCCGACCCTTAGAGCCTACCATAATCGAGGTACCGACTTTGCCCAATCCGGTGGTCATGGAGCCGAAAATACCGGAAGACGAGCCGCTGTTGACGTCGAAAGCGGCGAAAGAGAGGAAAATGTCGTTGGACAGCAAACACGCGAAAATCGGCGCGCCGACGGTGGAAGAAATATACAACCATTTGTCGGACCGCTTGACGCCAGAACCTCAGAACATGAGTATATCGTGTCATTCGCTGAACACGCACCATCAATACCTCAAGGACAAATTGTCGCCGCCCGAAACGCCGGAGAAAAAACTCTCGGTGGTCAGTCTCCGTAGACCGTCCCTGTCGGCTCATCTCATGGACAGAGACGACCGGTTTTTCGGCGGAAGTCTGTCCAGGCTACCCCAGTATTCCTCGCAGGTACGCTCAAGGATATTTCGGCAAACGATATCGTCGCGGTCTATAATACGTATACGTGAAATAACGTGTGTCGATTTCACTGATTTCCGTGTTTTTCGTACCTAGAAAACATTATTTAGAATTATTATTATATAGAAAACTTTAACTCGTAAAAAAAAAAAAAAAGGAAAAAGGAAAAAAATCCCCGCAGTCGCGACGCGTGTAGGTAGACTTATTTATTTCTTGCAGACGTCGTTTTCCAGGTGAGCTCGTTGAATTACGCCATGTCCGTGACGAGAATACCCGCTTGGAACGAAGCCGAAGAAGAGGAAGCCGACGACCCGTCGGCGAAGAACAGCGCGTTCCGGAAAAACATGAAGAAGTATTACAAATCGGCCATGCACACGCTCATGACCATGTTGGACTTTTCGATTCTGTCCTCGCCGTCGTTCTTGGTGTTGACGTGCAGTGGTTTCCTGACGCTGTTGGGTTTCTTCGTCCCGTTCATGTACATTAGCGGTAACTGAAAATAATATTAAAAAAAAATTAATATATAATTCAATATCAATAGCTCGGAAAACGTTGATGATTAGACACGCGTCTAATATACGACGCGTCAAATGTACATTTGAAAATTCAACGAAATATAACGGACTATAGGATTTATAATATGATCGGGAGAAATAGAATAAAAAACATACTTAAACAGCCAAAAACGATATCGATATAAATATCGGACTAGGAGGTACCCATCATATTGTACAATAAAACGAGCGACACACGGTATCGTTTAAAACGATCAAAACGGGGTAGTAGAGTTATTACTAGGGCTCGGATTTTGTAGCAAATGCTTCTTTTGAGGGGTGTGTGATGGAAAGATAATTCTCATAGATAAATACGTTTTGAATCGTTCTGGTTTCAATGAAGTAAACTTTTTTTTGCTGTTTTTTGCTTTTTTCCACAAAACTTGCTTTTTATTGCTTTTTCCCCCACTTGGTTATTTTTTCTTAATTTTTACATATTTTTCTTGAAAATTTAACTTATTTTTATGTATATTATACTTGGACTATAATAAATCATTATTACCAGAAATTTTAAAACCAGTAATAAACGTATGAATGATAAAATAACTATCGTTGCATAATATGAAATTTGTTTTTTTTAGAATTAAATTTAATAAATGCTTTTTTTTGCTTTTTTCGGCTACTTAAAATGCTTTTTTAAGGATTTATTTTGCTACAAAATCCGAGCCCTAGTTATTACGCTTATTGTTTATTCGGATAAAACTATAACATCTCGAGGTTTCCTCCAATCAAAATATGTTTTCGAATTCGTATTTTAATCAGCGATAATTTTACGCGACAAGGTTTGTGTTCGGGGTGATTTAGAACGTCGGATAAGATTCACAGTCACAGACGTGACGAGGATAAACGGTTTATTGTAGATCGGTCTATTTCCTGCGCGCCAGATTTTATAGCGTGCGCCGGCGATGCATTATTGTAACGTCGTTGATTTCCGGGTTCTAATTAAATCGTAGGATAATACCGACCGCGGAAAAAGCGATAAATGCGACGACGGGTTCTCGTCCGACGCGCGTGATTATTATTATTATTAATGACGAGCGTTTTGAACTTCTTTTCCGTCGCACAGAAAAAGCCATCAGCGAAGGCATGGACAAGACCCTGGCCGTGTGGCTGGTGTCTACGACCGGCATAACCAACACTTTCGGAAGAGTGATTTGCGGTTGGATATCCAGTTACGAGTCGGTCGATCCAATTCTGGTCAACAACATTTCGCTCACGTTCGGAGGGCTGTACACCATGGTGCTGCCGCTGATCCCTTATTCGGTGTGCTCTTACTATCTGTACGCCTCGCTGTTCGGATTCTCTATGGGTAAGCGCGATTTACACCGTGAAACGATCGCGATCAATATCCGAAGAAAAAATAAAAATCAAACTCACAGACTCTCGTCGCGCGCGTTCTCGTTTTTGTTTAGCTTGTTTCGCGTCTTTGAGGTCCACCATGATCGTCGAACTGACCGGGCTCGAACTGCTCACGAACGCGTTCGGCGTTTTGTTGATGTTCCAAGGGGTGGCGGCCGCCATCGGAGCTCCGTTACTGGGCAAGTATAATATTATGATCCGTGTATTGTTATGAAGAAAAAAAACCTCTAACGTCGTAATCGTATCGCGTCCTTCCGACGACGGCTATCCTGCGGCGCTCTTAATACCGACGTGTCACTCTAACCCTTCGAAATATTTTCAATAATTTTTATATACAATGGCAAAATGTTGAGATTCTTTTTACAAATTGTAATATTGAAAACCCGACGAAAAATTACGATTTCTGAAAGTTCTATAACAGCTCGAATGAAACAAAACGGTTTTTATATAATATAAGAATCTATTTCGAACGTAATTGTATTGAAATTAAAAAAAAAAAGAAAAATCTCACCGTTATCATTTTTCGACAAGTCTGCGGTTTCTATAAGATTTCGGCGTGAAAATTCAATAGCAACTTGAGTGTACAAACAATATAAAAAATGTAATAATATAAATTATGACACGTAATTGAATGAATGGAATAGGAGTAAAATTATTAATTAAAATGGGCGATTAAAGATAGTCGCCACTGGGGTACAGGGCGAATGTCAAGTTATTTCGTCGATTCTCCTCTGATCGAGATATAAATATAAACATTACGATCCTTACCTACGCAGGACAATTCAAAGACTTGACCGGCAACTACGATTTGTCGTTCTATTTATCCGGAGGAATATTGGTCGCGTCGGCTGTCATCTGTTACCCTCTGAGGAGAGTGAAAAAATGGGAAGACGAGAAAAAAACACAAAGACACAGCGTTTAATCAGAAATTCAGGAGAAAAATCAAAACTATTTTACCTGCCATAATTTTATTCGTTATAATCACGACAATAATTTTCCTTAAAAGTTTTCGTGTATGTACTTGTATAGTATTGTATACATCTATACTAAATGAAATGTGTATTTTGCGTCCTCGCATCGTGTTTTTTTTTAATTATCGTGATTATATTACCATTGTTATAATTGTGAAATCTTACTATTGTAATTATAACTTTAAAAATCACTATCGTTTGTTAAAATGTATATTTTTAATGTGACAAAGTCGAAAATTAAATACTATATTTCTTTTTAATAACCGATGTCGATTTATCGTGTTACGTTATGGTCGTGAATTATTTACGACAGATCGACGACACACGGCGCAAAACCGTCGCGAGTCCTTTCTCACTCGCCGTGATCCTTATCGTACGCTTCATCAGTGGCGCCCAAGTGTTGAAAATTTACTTTTGACATCCAACATCGAGGGGGACTCCCCCGACCACCTTCCAAAATGTTTTTTTCTCAACACAATATAATTGGATGCCCTCGTTCATAACATATAAATCCATTTGTTCCATTGTTTTGTAGCTAAACAAATAAATAGTTAAATGCGTTTTTTTTTTTAGTGTCGTGTAAATAGGTGTAAAATGTGCCTCCCGCCAACAAAATCTACTGTGACATCTGTGACAGATAAACTAGGCGCCACTGCGCGTCGTGCACGCGGATAAAGAAACGATAGAACTATATTATATATATACTCCAACTACTTTGTAGTTTGTGTGTATACACAAACGCCGTTGGCGACAATATCGATTTAATGCGCCCAACACGCCATGAGGCGAATTCGTGAATACATAGAAAAAAAAAAAAAACAGTCCGCAGTGCTATAATACGCTCTGGGGCGTGCGTTGTCTCGACCGGGTCTAGTCGCCGACACAATGGATAGGCTAAAAAAGTACTCGACGTGCGAAGCGAAAACGTTACAACACATCTACGAAGTACGTACATTATTATTATTATTATTTTCACGACGACGTTGATATTATTGTTATTGTAACACGGCCCTCCTTATACGGTTAAAAGTGATCGGCGCGGATCGTCAGAGCGCGGCGCACAATACAGGCGAAAAAATTATAAGTACATAAACATACTTACATAATATATCATACGGAGCGTCCCGCGGAGATTGCCCATCGCGATATCTCGTGCCTTCGATAATATCGTCAATATCTGTGTCGGTGGTAATATTATTGTGATTACGAAGTGTTTTTGTTTTCATAATCGATTTTTACTGCGTAATACGGGATTCGCGAGTAGACAACTCGTCAGCAAACGAAACGAGATGATTTCAAAACACTATACTGTGGTTTTAAATATTGTACACGCGCTTTTCTATAAACTACAAAAAAAAAAACAAAAAAAAAACACTATTAGTCGTATCGCGATGAAAATGAAATGTCGAAACGTCTGATTTTTTTTTTTTTAGAACTCTACGAAACGGTCGTCTTCGCGTTTTTCGAAAATTTAAGAATAGATATTATTGTACTAATGTAGTCCTCGTCTCCGCGAGTCGCGTAAAAGAAAAAAAAAAACCAGAATTTGATTATTTTCACGCGCCTTCGCGGGGAACACTCTGTTTATTGTTACAATAATCGACTGTACGAGTGGCGCGTTTGTTGTGATTCACCAGTTTTTACTGTCCAACGACATGACGAAGACGTCCGCTTGTTTCCTCGAGGAGTGTTGCAAGCTGAACATGCCGGTGCCGTCGAAAGCGACCGAGACCGGCAGCGTTCCGGTCGTACGCATAACCAAAGATCGCGCGGCGTCCATCATACAGTCTTTCGCGTCGGCGTCCAGGACTGCGTTCATGAAGGTATGCGCCGTGTAGTTGTTGTTAGATCTCGATGTAAATAAAATCAAATTGATCACTGTAACGAGATTATTATGATATTATGCGAATCGGGTAGTTTCGCGTCAGGACCGATTTTTGACGCGCACGCGCGGACAGTAAAAATCCGTACGATAATTTTAGACAATATGCAACAACAAACGTGTGTGTTCTCCGTACAGATATGGGACGATTTGCCGAACGAGATAAGACAGATCGAGGAGTACAGAAAACTGACGTTCTACATCCACGTTTACTACACCATAGTCGAGTGTAAGACGCGAGCCGACAAACCCGCGGGAATCTGTCACGGCGGCGACGGGAAATGCGACGGCGAAAACGGCCCGAGTTCGATGGACGCGTTCCGCACGTTTCTCGTCCAGCGCGGCGCCGAGTTCAGTACCAAGACCGAATTCCTGCCGTATTTCGCACTGCCCTACGTGTTCGACCCGATGCAACATCCTTCGTTCAAAAACCTATTCAAAGTACCGCGATTTAACGGGGCCGTATTTATGCGCGCGGCATATCTAGGCTGCTGCCCCGGTGAACCCGCACTACGAAAAAAAACACGACTTTCAATTGAAAAAATGATTAATCACAATAATATCGATCGGTAATTCGCGTCCAATATACTCTGACGATAATTTCGATTACTTTTGTTTCGAGAAAAACAATTCTCAAGCCCCCGGAGCCCCTTTTTTCGAAAGGTTCAACAAACCCTCTGGTAACATCCGCACCACCACAGCAGGTTCAGCTTAGAAACCTATATATATATATAATATATATAGATCATAAATACGGCCCTGACGAAATATTATTTCGTAATGTTTATAAGCACTGCGACGACTAAACGTTATCGTTTTGACAAGAGAGTTTAATGGTTTTAAGGGAAACCGATGGTGCGAGTCGCTGACCAAAAGGTTGGAGGACTTTGTTTTGGACGTCGCGGTCAATTCGTCGATCATATTGGTGCCCAGCAAAGACGCGAAAAAGCGGAAATTGACGAAAAGAAATTTCAAAACGTTGTACAAGGAATACAAACCACTGAACGGTTCGTATGAAATATAACGCGCTTCGTGTAGGTATTTTTATATACTGCGCGCGAGGCGCGCTGTTTGCGCGACCTAGACACGATAAAAACACCGACCCGCGCGATTAAAGTTTTAGCTGCGGAACTGTTGAACGCGTTGGAGAGTTCGATACGAGGCCAATCGATTAATTTGGAGATCATTTTGAAAAATTGTAACGCCGTAGTCGAGACGAACGAAGAAAACGAAGTCAGTCCTTATTGTCTTTAATAATAGTTTAGTTAATGAAATATAAATATTATATACGATAAAGAGCATAAGACTAAATGTTTTATGATCAATATTATTATCACCTCGTTTCATTGTCATAATATGTGTTGTGTTTTATACGCGTACGTACGACCACCACATTCCGTTTTAGCAAAATTTAGAGACGGAAGACGATCGATTCGATTTGGCCGTATTTAAAATCAAACACGAACTCAGAGACGGAAACAGTACAAAGAACAAATTGCTCATCTTACAAGCCTTGCGTTGGGTAAGTACCTATTACAATTGTTTATCGAATGATTGGCACATTATACGAGTATGGTTGACAACAGGACCTAACCAGGCACGTTGAGGGTGGGGGGGGACTATATAATATATTATGTACGATTATATAGTACGTGGAATAAAATAATACATAATGTTTATTAGATGAAATGATTATAGTGAAATATAGTATATATTATTGGGCGTTTATATTTTTGAATATTTTTATTTTTTACTTTTTCAATACTTAAAAAAAAAAAAATGTGTACGTACCCTTTTTTTAAGCGCCCCAAAGCGTTCTAAATCAGAATACGACTCCGGCGTTGACACACGTTATTGGTTTTTTTTTTCTCACAAAGAGGCTGACCAAATCGGAAAATAGGACCGACACGGTGATCATGATGAGGAAACACGATTTATTAGATCTGAGGAAATCGAAAGCCGACCAAGGTCTCATGAAGTGGTTGACGATGACGAACGGGCCACATCCGCTGCAGCAAATGATATCGAGACTGTTGAACGCGCTCGCATCGTTCCACAGGGGTCGCAAGTATTTGGCGGGTTCCGCGTTTCTGTTGCGCCTGATTGTCAACCAGACCATATCGTCTCAACACTTTTGGGACACGATCACGTGTAACATGTTGCTGGGAACGTTACAGAAGCTCAGCACGAGGTCGGTTGATAATCAAATCAATATTTAATTATTTAAATTTCATTCAAAAAGTTTAATAATAATATTCAAGCCCGCCGGACGTTAGTGAATTTCCTTTTTCGAAGTGTTTCGGAGATACATCCCGTTTTGAGATAATTAAATAATTTGGTTATCGTACGAAAATATATAATATTATTATACATAATTTGAAATATCCCGATTGAGGGAGGAATGAAAGTCGTATCCTGCGGGCTCGCGCAAGTGTAGCTATATTATTCGTACGCGGCCTCGAGTGCCGCCGGGCGATTGCGAAAAGGACACCTGAAACGCATTGACTCTGTCGCTTATAGATCGCGTGAACGGAAAACCATGATCGGGGCCGGCCTGACCGCCTGGCTGGCCGACCAGTTGGTCCGGAAAAGCGAATTCACCGGCGACCGGAACAAATACGAGATGTACGACCTGGAATACAGCCTGGCGCTCTTCATGAACCTGTGCCAGAGCCAATCGGCGGTCCGGGCCTGCGGTTCTCGCGCCCGAAACCTGTTCAAGAGCTTGAGCGTTTTCATTAAGGCGTTGGACGTGGACGTAAGTACGTGCACCTCGAGTGCCGAAGTTTAGTGCGAGTCGGTGGTGGTGCTCAGGACTTTCGGAACCGAAACCGATTTTCGTCGCGCACCGCCGCCGGCGTTTTGTTTTTTCTTTTCTTTCTAAAGTCTACGGAATAGAATATTACATCAAACGGCGAGAGATAAGAGCACCGTTCTAATTAAAAAGCCATCGAGTCCAAAGCGAACACATGTTTGTTCAAATAAAATATTAACAAAGCACACATGCGATTAGAAAATAAAATAATAAAACAGACTCGCGTAGCGAAACGGGCACGTCGATTTTTATCGCTCTGAACTTTGTTTAGAACACGTCACAGTTATAATAAATTGGGTACTTATAATTAACACTTTATCCGTAATTAAAAATACTTCCCAACAGAGGAATTCATATCTGTTATAAATATTATGATGTGTTGTTTATCGTTTAGAGATTAGCGAAATACAAACTACGTAATATTATAAATAATATTCAGACCGAAAGTTATCCAAATTCGACGGGAACATCATAATATTACACGTCATATTCGATTAATATTCGCACCACAGTCCGCGCGAGTTTTCATAGCCTTTCGCGAGTTTTTATTAGAAATGTTTATTTTCCTTATTTAATTCGCGCGTTTTACAGAAAAGGAATGTGCATGCGCGTTCGTATTTATGCTCGACAAAAAAAATCCGCTCTCTTTTGTGTCCGGTGAAAATGACTAGCGGTTTACGGGGAAAAAAATAAATATATCGTCGTTAGAAATTCAAAAGTATACTCGCGTGAGAGGAATCGGATCTCGTATTTTGAACTTTAAAATCGCACGACAAATCCGCGAATTTCTAGAATGTCGGTGTATACGCGTGACTTGTTGTCGGGTAGTTTGACCTGAAAAATAGAAGAAAATTATTATATTTTTCATGATGCGTTATCGTACCATCTAGTTAGCAACACACATTTCAAAATACCTGGGGAATTTACGAAGAGAATCCGCAGAGTCCAACTTCGTCCCGTTGAAAACCTTCTCATCTGTAGACGTTTCAAAGCCGTGTCAACGATATTCGAAAACTGTAAAATCACACTGTATTATCGTAACTATTACAACTGTAGTCGTACTACACCAAACGTGGTGTCGCGTACTTGCTTTCATTAAAAAAACCGTATTCGTATTTTTAAATATACTTACATTTTTGGATTTTTCCAATCATCGCGCGTGTTCGGCGCCACTGAAACGGAGACAGTTTTCGTTTTTCCACAGATCATGCCGTGTATAGCCGGGATATTGTACAATTTTTTCAAAAATCCGGACATGATGACCGTGGCCAAAGAAGAAGGCCTGACCGGCGTCATCGAGAAAACGATCGAAAACAACATCAACGCGTACCCGTCGGAGGTCGAACAGTTGGTCGACGTGAGGAACATATTGTTGCAAAATCGGCATCCGGCTTTCGACCTAATGTCGGACGACGACGACGACGAAGAAGAAGAAAACGACGACGACGACGACGACGATACCGACGCGGATAGCAACAATTCCGACGACAACGTAATATGTATTTTTATTTTTCATAAATATTGAGATGAATAATTAAATGTATAGGCTAGTTAATGTGTACGCATGTGTAAAATAATCGAGAATGTTTTGGAGACACTTTTGCACCAAGTAAAACGAGGGAAAAAAGAGTAATAAAAAGCTATAAACTATTATCCGTAGGTATACTCGATTTGTTTTTCATTTACTAGATATTGGTATTAATTTTTCGACGATTAAATTTTTTTGTTTTATACATTAATATTAATTCGTACTCACTCTGACGTTTTGGTTTTTTTTTTTTTTAGAAAATTTGAAATTCGCGTGTATACAACATTTCCACGCCAAGTCCGTTCGAACGTACAAAAACTCCCTGAAAATGCATAGTATTTTTTTAAAACCAAGTATTTCGAGAGCACTCGTTCTAAATATACGAGTACGTATGAGAAATTCGTTTACGTGAAATTAGGGTCAGCCTCCGGGACGGGTCAGTCCTCTTTTCTTCGATCCGGGCCAGCCGTACGACGACACGCAGATCGACGGTTGTCGGGGTTTGTGTGTTTGCACTCGCGGCTGTGAAAAATAATTCATTAGCTATGAAATAATAACGACGAAACCGTTCTTTCACCTTGTCCTGAATGTATGCGGCGCGTAGCCTCTTGGCTGTTATACTACGTTACGTAGCAATACCGTTTTGGATTGTGTCACTGTGGTCACCCGCAGACTGTCGTCCGAAGGTGACCATACTGTAAGAGATTTGACGACATTGAAAACAGTTTATTCCGTCGCTCAACGATCCGCGTCGTTGGTCCGACGACAGCATCGTATATCTCGTCCGACATCTGTCGGGGTTTTCGCGATTTCGTTCAAGCGCGTTCAAAGTATCGATGCGCATCTTTCAGCCCCGAATACAAAGTAAAGTCCGAAAAGTTGAGAAACGCCGATGAAAAATAACGTACGGTTTCGCGTCGACTTTTAAATGCAATCCGACCGTTAGACCCGGCGCAAATTGGACCCAGCCCATGTACACGCCACGCGCAGCACACGCGTGGACTATTTTGTAGAACGTTGATTGAGACGGAGTGGCGCATATTAAACCTATCCCACGGCCAGTACAGTTCCAGCCTGTGTTCGCATGGGTCAAGTTGTGCTTTCAACACAGTTTCGTGGATCGTGGGTTCCTATATTTGGATTATAAAATCATTAAAAACAAACGAATTATGCTACACACACACGCTACAAACACCAAATGAAAGTGGCTACACCGTACTATTCGAATAAAACGTAAAAATAATGATAACTGAACTTCACTACACTGTTTTCTGTTTAATCTAAACGACTCTTTGAACACACTATCTGGAACTTCACTGGATAACTTAAACTCTCCACGACTCTCTCTTTTTCGTAAATATTCATTCGTACTTTTTTTTCTTTTTTTGCCGAGTAGGTGTGAAACTATATACCTTTCATCGTCCTCAGATTCAGATTCTAAATCGAGAAGAAGTTGCTGCTGGCTTGTTGTCATCTTATGAGCTATACTGGGAGAAATGATGGAGATTTTGGTATATGTAGGGTAATGGGTATGGGTAAGGCATGGGCGTGGGCTGAGTTCAATATGCGTTACTATTAAAAAACGTGTACTTGGACTGGGTTTCGGTCACACGTGTGCTGCGCGTGGCGTGTACATGGGCTGGGTCCAATTTGCGCCGGGTCTTATTCCATCTACGTTATTCGCTCGACGTAACGTTTAAAAAAATACCATTATCGTGCGGCCGTTGTTTCACGTCGAATATCCGTTGGATTCTTCTAGGACGACGCGGAAAGTCTGGAGGCCGAGCTGGACGAAGACGACCCGCTCAAGATCCAACCGAACGGCGAAGATTTCCTCGCCAGCTATAAGACGACGGCGGCGGCGGCGGCGGACGTCGCGGCCAAGCCCGAGCGACACGGCAACATCAGCGACAACAACAATTATTATTATTACAACAACGCGTCGACGTATTGATCGGTCCGTACGCCCTGAATACACGACCCGGAGAGGCAACTCAACGTACACTCGCGTGTATGATAATTCCCGACGATGTTATTATTATTTTTTTCATAGCTACGACCAAAAAAATAATAATATTTTAACTGTACCGCTTTACATTCGTAACCGACGAACCGTGTCGGTATTGATTTACCAACGGGTGATAATTATTACCGCCGGGCTAATGGGGAAAAACGAAAACAGACGTTAGAAAAATCTTATTTTAAAACGGCAACGATTAAGTATATATTCGTTTATCCGTCTAGACTTTTCTAGACGAGTATAATAGCGTTCAACCGTCAATGTAGCAGTCTAAAACATATCAATGTGCGATGACGTTTGTTACTCGTATTATTATTGTGATAAAGATATAATAATGGTGCCTTTTTATAGTTAAAACTTGTTTAATAAAAGTAATATAAATAATACGTTAAAGAATTCTCACCTTTTTTTTTTTTCCGACGCATTCTATTTATAGTGCAAAACGTAGTGGTCGACGGAAAGAGCTCGCGTAATTCATTATAATACTTCCTATTTGTCGAATTGCATGGCAAACAACAAATACACGGCGACTTCGTTTTTGATTTTGCTCATTGACTCCACATGTTTTAAGCAGGTAGTTAGTATTCGTTTCGAACTACGCGTACACGCTGCTTAGTTTCGAATGCGCGTGGAAATTTATGTGGATTTTTATGTCATTATCATTCTCCCAGCGCTTGATAATGTGTGGGAAACGCAGCGCAAATATATGTTTTCGAATTGCACATTACACGTATGCATAAACGTGCACGTCCACTGTAAAAATATGTATTTTAATCTTTTTAAGTACTTAAAAATCCGTCCGTTACACTAACGAGAGAGAGGGAAGAGAGCGATTATAAGTTTCAGCGTTCGAATATATAACTATACTACCTATGTAACATGATCGTGTGACATACGGTTTGTCAAAAGCGAATACGTGAGGGGATTAGCGTGTCGCGTTAAATGTTTGTCGAGTGCGTTGACGCGGAAAAAAATTGGCACATTTTCAAAAACATTAAGAAAAACGAATATTCGGAAAACTGGCCGCTTATTTTATTCGACGAATAATTGTTGGTAATTTTATTATCCACTTATAAAGCACTTATATACAAAAATAATATATCAAGTAACCCCTGAAAGCCAAGGCCTAAAATTGTGTGTACGTATTACAAAACACTGTAAACAATGTACCAGTATTAGTATAATAAATGAAGTACTATACGAGATTTGAAAGTATAGAGTTAATAGTTTTCCATTTTTTTTTTTTTTATACTGTTTTTTAGCACGAGTTCCTTTTTCCCAAAAATTTTAAATCGAGAATTGGTTAAAAAAAATAAAAATATACATCATTTACCTATAATATATTTAAATTAGTTTTGAGAAAAGAATGAGGGCAGTATTAAACCGGGTACATCACTAGTTACTAACTCATTTAAAATATAATGTGCAGAATGAAAAATGTTAAGCCTTGGATCTACCCAACTAGCCAACGAAACGTGTTTCGCGACCAAGTGCTATTTACTTTTTTATTGAATATAGTAAAATCAATACTCACAACTCACTCGTGGTTGAATTATTCACTCGGCGTGATTTTTTCAAACCACTCTACGCGTCGTCGCATCAAAATTATTCTTATTGTGTTCATCTATTATGTGTGTTCGTTTTTCTATAATTTAACGAATCCAAGCCCACGCGATAACACCGTCTGTAGAACAATAAAAGCCGGTATTAGTCGGTGAAAAACAATAATTCGCGACAGAGAAATGGAAAAATCTTTCACGCGTCACGCGTTTCGCGAGTATACCGAACAGTAGGTATGTAATGATTCGCGTATCGTTAAAATACGTTCAAAATGATCAGCGATTAATAATTTATTAATAAACGTGTGTATATTTATTTATACGACGACGTTTAAAGACAATAAGAGATATAAATAATAAAAGAAATAATATACTACTAACCAGTTTAAATTTGGTCTTCGATCGATTGGGCCGACAAACTAACAAACTAATCCGCCAGTAGGTAAAGCTTAAGGTTTTCTCTCGAAAATATCAGCAAAATCTATGAAAAAAATTGCGCATACGGGGGACAAAAAATCGTTACAAGTAAATACGTGAGATTTTAAAAGTACGCATATTAAACGCGCCCGCGGTCATTAGAACACATAGTCGACGACTACGGTGGAACTAAACTGAATTGACGAATTAAATCTGAAAACAAAGTGTACGCGAGGAATTCAAACCGAGAAGTCGTTCGATTTTACTCGAAAATTGAATTTCAATTTTTATGATTTCAACGACCGCGAAACGATCGCAAAACTCATAAAGCGAAAAATCTATACCAAAGTAACATTGCTATGTAATAATTACATGACCCCCAGAAGTGGAATAACGTAAACTCAGCGCCTTGGAAATGCCGTTAACAGGTAAAGACCGTCATATGTCTAATAATAGTATGATATTCGTGGTACACATAAATCGTCAGGCTGCGCGTGTTTTTAAAAATCGATCTAGAGTTAAATTTATGCAAATCGACTTAGCGGACATTCGCGGAGAATGTACGAAAAAAAAACACATATTCACGCAGTAATTAATGATAATGACGGCGAATCGGTGCTCGCGGTATTCGTTATATACACGGTGTACCTCTTTTACACGTATACCTCCTCTGCCGCATCGAAACGCGACGGATATTCATCACTTATAACCGTCCCGTAAAAATAAAAGGCGCCGCTGTAGGAGATACGCGCGCGCTGCTTTCGAATCGAGTACAACTTTCTATTGGAAATAATAATAATAATATGATATTACATACGAAAATGTGTTATTTTTCAAATACACGCGATAACATAATATATATTTACCATAAAGGACTCCTACTGGGGCCCTGTTGTCACCGTCGCCGCCGCCGTATAGGTGCTCCGAGGTATATGTATATAATATACGCGAATAGGTAGTCGCCGCGTGAATGTATAATGAAGTCCGACCGGTTTTAGTAACGTTTCTTTTTTATTATTATTATTATTATTATTATGTTTTTCAATGCCGACAGAAAAGGATCATTGATCTTGGAGTCGAGATTTGAACCCGCGCCACCTACTTATATACGGCGCGCGTCTCAGGTCCGCGTCGCACAAGTAAGTACGCCGACAGACGATACGGAAATATAAAACGTCGCAAAGTACAGTCAAAATACACCTCTCTTCTGCGGACCGCCGTCGAATCCAATAAAAGCGCAGCAATCATGTTCGTCTTCCGCGTCTCGATGGCCGTCGTCGGTCTTTGCGGTCTGTTGGCGACCGCCGAGCCCGTACAACAACACGTGGCGAAATCTACGGAAATGCTGTCCAACGCCATGTCAAAGGTACATATAACGTGTATTATTGTTATCGTTAAGAGCTATCGCGCGAATATTATACCGTGAACCCACAGGGAGACGGGGTATACTAAATAACAACCTGCGATCTCGACGGGAGACGTAAAGGAGGACCGAGTGTACTCAAAACTGTTTTTCTAAAAAATCGCAGCGTATACTTACTCCTGCTAACGAGTGGAACGCGCAGGACGGCGGGGCGAGTCGTCGTTTTCAAATTTCCGTTTTCCAATCGATTATAAACAACAAAAGAGCACGCCTTCGATGCAATATTTACAGCTTTCCAGGCTTTCCTATATAGATTCAACACAGAGAGTACAAGTGCATTGTCATACGGCGAGTCTCTGGAAAATCTGAAATTAGATTCAAAATCAAACGCTCATAAGTTTTGGAATATAATCGATTTTTTGTTATTTAAAGTCATATTTAGGGGATGGGGCGTATTTCAATTTTTTTCGATAAATAAATGCCGAGTATACGTGACCTTTTTATAGATAATATGTAAACGCGCAACATCCACAACATTTATTAATTTTCCTATTCGGGAATATAATCAATCACTCCGGTTTCATCGGACCGGTTCGGGGGCGCCGCCGCCTGTCGATTTTATTTTATTTATTTGTACTCCAAACACACGTTTACTTACCCCGGCAAAAAAATTGTAATTTCTTATTTTATTTTCGATTTCGGAACGAACTTGTCGAACTTTCTTGCGACGCACAAATAAGAATCGATTGCACGCACACGCTTATAGCGTACGGTACAAAGTATAACTGCAGACTTATCTCCAATTCGATTGTTCTGAAAGAAAGTTCTTATCCACTGAAAACCACCGCATGCAACAAACAATAATGATGAAATAATTGACAAATTTACAAAAGAAGAAGCGAAAGCTGCCGTTTATCCTCCTCACAATCAAAACGAGTAATTTATTGTAGGCACACTATTGAGAGCAAATTACACGGAGATATTATTCGTAATGATATAATAAAAATACGCGCGTGGCTCATACGATATTTATTTAATGAAATGATTTCAAGAAAATCGTAGTCTACGCGGAAGTCTGTTTGACTTTGAAACACATTGTGGCGCCCCAAAATGTAAACTATTAGTGCGCGGCGGGAGGGGGATGTATACATTTACCATGCCTCGTACTAACATGAGTAATATAGTTAGTATAATTAGTATCGGTAAATATAATACTGACGATTTCGTGTCTGTCGCAGGCAACGGTGGAGGACGGTTTCAATTACGTGGCGTCGCCGTTCGCCGCTTCGGTGATTTTGGCGCTGGCGGCCGAAGGAGCAGGATCGGAAACCAAGAGCCAACTCGTGGCGGCCATGGGCGGAGAGCTTCCGGACAAGGACGATTTCAAAGAGATACTCACGTCTATAAAGGTATATTATATGAGCAGGCGCGTAATATAATATGTACGGACGACACGTTTGCGGTGACGTCATTTTAGCTATTCATAGACGGGGGCAAAGTCGTGATCGGCCCGAAAAGGGATTGCGGAATGTGTTTTTTTTTTTTATAATTAGAAACTAATAACGGTCGTAATTTGTATGCGTCGACGAACCAGTTGGGGGCGCCGTCGTGGTCCACGCGTAAACCCGTCGAAAATTTGACACCTAAACAATAACGCCCTCCCTCCTCCCCCCCCCCCCGCGTATGACGCCGCCGAGACACGCGTCTATTAGAAAAACGATACTGAATAGACGGAATAATAATACGTATGCTTAATCTACTTCGAGTAATTTTATTAACGACACAAAAAAGTCTATCGAAAATCGTACCATCTGCACTATAGAGAATGGCAATTCAAGCATGTCCGGTAAAAATTTCAATTCTCAAAGATTATTATTATTTGAATTACGATTTAAATAACATTCAATTTCGTCGAAAACCCCGTGGTAGTATTTTGTAAACGCTGCCGGTCTTGTGTTAAAATTTCTAGTCGTTTTTTTATCGATAACGAATTATAAAAATGTTTAAAATTGACCCCTGGCTCGCTCAAAAATCTAATAAAACGCTAACAATGATAATCAAACCCCCGCAGGGCTACGCGTTGGACGGCAACATGCAGAACAAGTTGGTGCTCAAGAACTTCCTGTACGTGTACAAAAACTACAGCGTGTTGGAATCGTTCGCCGAACTCGCCCGGGACTATTACTTGACGGACGTGAGGAGCGTCGACAGACCGGACTTGGAAGCCGTGCGAGCCGCCCACGACGGCCGTAACGCGCCCGAGGACGACACCACTGGTAATGGACATTTAAATTTCATAACGATATGTCACAATCGACCGCTGGTGGGGAGGGGGAGCGTGAGTGGGACGCCCTATTATGGATGGGTTTTTTACTACTTACCGATTTGTATCGACGGTAGATCGATTCGACCGATATTCCGCCACGACTGATGATGGTTTTGGAAAATTCTATAGATTCCGTCAATATTGATTGTGCTGTTCCTCAAAAGGCATTTCCTTTCACTATCTATACATAAGTTTAATATTAAAATATCATGTTAATTATTACAGGTGAAAATGTTTGGTAAAATTTAATAAGTAATAAAGTTTAATAGGCAGGTTGTTTTCAACCCGACGACGTGTACCCTAACAATCGATCTATCCTGAATAGTCGATCTACTCTGTACCCCGATCAAAAGAGATTTAGCAGAATCGATAAAATCCCGAAAAATCCACGTTATAATTATTATCAAGTGCGGCAATTACAGTATTTAATATATTATATTAAAATACGTCTACACAAACAACACTACGATGTCATTTATTATAATTGTATATTATATTATTATTATTATTATTCGATTGTGGTTTTCGCGCAGACTTAATTCCATCAGTTTTGTTTTTGTCAAACAAAACCGTAAAGTTTAATTAACGCTAAAAAAAAACGCAAATTTGTGCGGAAAAATGCACATAAAATTATTTTGATTAAAAAAAAAAAACTCTCGACCCTTCGACGCGAATAGTATTGAATCGCCGCCGTTTCCGTGACGCAACGTTGAAAAATTACACTCGGTCAATCGGTCGCCATGTCGTTAATTTTAATTGAATTATGGAAACTTTTTAAAAAATTGTTTTCATATTCGAATAGAAAGCGATTTTAATTTATATCCGTGCTAATTTTGAATCGGGTTCGGATTTCTCATACCGCGGTCGATTTTCTCAATTAAATATAAGGAAAAAAAAAAAAATTAATAAATCGTGTAGGGGATATCGATATTATAAATACCTTCAAACACAACAGACCCGCAACCGGTTTTCGTAGAGTTAAAACGAGCAAATCTGAGACTAGATTTGAATTTCGCACGAACCGATATAATTACTATGGAATAAATTATTGTAAGAGTCGGACGGAAGAAATGTTTTGGAGGGGTAAACGGGATAGCGATTTAATATCATCGTCGACACAAATAATGTACTTACCATTTTTTATGAACGTTTCCGTAGTCCTATACATTTCTAACGTTGTAATCCTTTCATTTTGGGTCCAAGAGAAAAACTGGAAAAAAAATGAGACTGTTTATCGATAAAACTGCACCAAAAAAAGTGTCCGGGATCGTTGACATATCAATAAACGATACATTTTCTTGTGATAATATTTACCAAATAATCTGAAAGGAAAATTAAAAATTAAAACTCTAGTACCCTCAGTGGTATATAAATAGTATTCCATTATTATAATATACATTAAGATTTGTCGAAAATGATTACCGTTTTGACGAAAAAAGACTTACTGAAATATAAACACAACGCTATGTCATAGTTTTTTTGTTTAAATGTCGCATTTAATATGCGAGTTGTCTTCTTTTTTTTTTCAAAACGTTAATTAGTATCTAAAAAGGAATTCATTAAACAGATTCGGCTAACATTTGACGCAGTGTAATTTTTACATTACGAATCCATCAGATTTGTGTATGGAAACGTATACACCGCATGTTCTGTTTCGCGTGCGAAAAACTAGGAAACAAATTAGTTCGATCGACTTTTGCTACGAGAATTTTAATTTCTCGCCGACAAGGAAACGTGATTGCGAGAGAATTTTTTTTTTTAATTATAGCGTTCAAAGAGCACGCCATGTTGATCTTCAACGGTTTCTCGTTGGACTTGAGCTGGCCGAGCAGCACTTGGCACAAGACGTCCATGTCGTGGAACGGAAACGTGGTCCGAGCGTTCGGCGCGGCCGGAAATTTCGCAATAGGACAAATACCGTCTCTCGATTGCACGGCGTTCAAACTCCCCTACAAGGTGCGTACCCGACACCGTGAAATACAAAATACGCGTACGCTTTTCATCGATCGGATATTTTTCCTTACCGAAAAAGCTACTACTTTTGTGCTTTTTAGATATTTTATTTAATCAAAAATATTTATTAATAAAAAACTATAAAATTTAGCACGTTTACTTAAATGTTTATTAATAAAATTATATAATTTACTATGTTTACAATCGTATTGGTGACGCGACGTCGTACGGGTGACTAATGGATCCGCGCTTCTTTTTCAGAACACCGACTACGCGCTGCTAGTGCTTTTGCCGAAAAAAAGTAACGGCCTGGACGACGTGTTGAAAAAACTGCCGGAAAACTCTTTGGAAGAACTGACCAAAGCAATGACCATGAAACCTGGATTCGTGACCATGCCGTGTTTCCAGAGCAGCAACATTACCCATCTGAAAACGGTCCTGCAAGAAGTACGTCAAATTAGAAAAAAAATAAAAAAAAAAATAGAATAAAACTATAAAAAATACAACGATGTAAAACAACCGTTTGACGAATCGTCACGTCGATCGCGTTTCGCAGTTGATAATAAATTAACGGTTGAGGCGAAGGATGCATTAGGAGGCGGATCGAACTGTAAGGATTTGGCAAGGAATAGAGATGGTATGAGAAACGGTTGCGATATAGGTCCTAGCGCGGCCGGATAGACCACAAAAAAAAAAAAAAAAAAATTAAAAAAAACGAGCCGTCGGTGAAATTAACAAAATAATGACGAAAACCATCGGACTCTCGTCACTTTTACAGAGTTTTTATTTTCATACCTTTTTTTCCAGCAAACCCAAGTGAACGCAGTGTTCACCGACTCGGCGGACTTGTCGAAAATCTCCGACGACAAGCTGTACCTGGACGACGTGGTCCAGCAGGCCGGCCTTCGGGTGTGCGTGGGAGGCTCGTCGTCGCACTCGCTGACCAGTAAGTGATGGATGATGGACCGCGCCGACGAGGATATAATATTATTGAAAATCCGTCGAATTTCCTTACAGGCTCCGCCTTCACGTCGCAGCGCGTCATCAAGGAGTCGGTGGTCGTCGACCGGCCGTTCGCGTACGCGCTGTACAACACGGCCAACGGGGTCGTGTACGTGGCCGGCAAAGTGGAACGGCCCGTCTGGGACGCGGAGGACGACGACGGCGGCGACGGCTCGGACATCGAGACGATCCAGATGTAGAGTCCAAGAGGTCCTGGGGCGACATGGGCGACCGCATGCGGAGAGACTGCGGACCGACGACTGTATTATAACCTAGTTAATTATACCGCCCCTGTAACTGAAAATATTGTGACGACGGCGTAGAGTCATAAATTTCAGGGGCCTTTGATGCCTTAAAAACAAAAACAACCAATTCCTCGAAAAAAATGCGTTCGCGTCCTTAAAACGGTAAAAACAAACAAAAAACCTTAGTCGAGGAATCGCGACGCGCATAACCTTAGTAAAACGTATAAACACCGCTGCTCTTGACATTTTTTAAATTATTTATTTATTTATTTATTTTTAATCGACAATTATTACATTTACGATTGTTAGTATATTATGATGTTAAACGAATACGAATGTAAAATTTTAATAGCCCAAAAACATTGCAAATATAAAAACAATCAATGAATAATTATGATTTATACCCCGATAAGTGGACATGTAGTTTTAATCAATTTAATTAGGAAAAAAACGTCGTTGAAATGTCAAGAAAATGCCCTTAAAAATAAGACATTTAGAGAATAGCTGTATTGCCTATTAAAACACTGCCCTCGTTAAAAAAAACATATCGTCTAAGACGTTCTGAATAGATATTATTGCGCAAGTCATCAAAGTCTAGGTCCCGATTTTACTATATACTCGTATGATTATGCGCGCGTTATACATTAGATCGAAATTTTTTATTGACATGCGTGATAAACGAACGTCTTGTTCCGCCTTTAAAGACGGTCGACACATTTTTATTTCTTCGTTTATTTTATAATTTAATATTTATATGATTTGTGGCGTGTAAACGCAATAATTATTGAAAAAATCGATGAAGCGTGTTATATATATATATATATATATTTATCAAATTAATAATCATAACGAATGTGTATACTGTATTTATTTTTCTAAATATATAACGATATTTATTTAAATCCGAATTATAGTGCGACGAGTGTGTGTTATTATTCGAGCTAGTTTTTATTTTTACCAGGTTTTAAAATCCAACAACCCGGGTAGGAAACGCGTGAAATTTAATTTATATAGCGCGCTCATAATGCAGGTTTTAGACACGCGACGATGTACTTAATATACGTAATATGATTCGTCCTGCGGATCATAAACTGTGACGAAAAGGCGAGAGAAAACTATGAGCGGCCCTGAGAAAATTTAAAAGGGCCGATGCCCTGTTGATTTTTTGTAAATTGAAAATAAATTAATAATCATAACGAATGTGTATACTGTATTTATTTTTCTAAATATATAACGATATTTATTTAAATCCGAATTATAGTGCGACGATTGTGTGTTATTATTTATTATTATTTGAGCTGGTTTTTATTTTTACCAGGGTTTAAATTCCAACAACCCGGGTAGGAAACGCGTGAAATTTAATTAATATATAGCGCGCTCATAATGCAGGTTTTAGACACGCGACGATGTACTTAATATACGTAATATGATTCGTCCTGCGGATCATAAACTGTGACGAAAAGGCGAGAGAAAACTATGAGCTGAGAAAATTTAAAAGGGCCGATGCCCCGTTGATTTTTTGTTAATTGAAAATAAATTAATATCGTCGAAAAAACAATAAATAATCAGTGGAGTGATTCGATTATATTGAGAAAAATATAATGTATAATAATCTAGGGAGCGGATTTTAATATATTTAAAAAAAAAGAAAAGATATCCTGTATGGTCTAAAAAAATTTTTTTTTTACACATTTATGATGCACGGAAACAAATTTTATGGTTTGACAGAATTTTTTTTTATTTTTGCCTTTAACAAAGAAATTCGATTTAGATTTAAAAATTCGCTCGAAAATTAATGACACAAAAAAATCGAATACACGCACAACGTTTCACGTTTATAATTTAGCGGCCAATTTGAAAATTTAAATATTAAAACACAATTAATCAGTGGAGTGATTCGATTATATTGGGAAAAATATAATGTAATATCTAGGGAGCGGATTTTAATATACAATTTAAAAAAAAAGAAAAGATTTCCTGTATGGTCTAAAAAAATTGAAAATTTTTTTTTTACACATTTATGATGCACGGAAACGAATTTTATGCTTGGACAGAATTTTTTTTTATTTTTAACAAAGAAATTCGATTTAGATTTAAATTCGCTCGAAAATTAATGACACGAAAAAATCGAATACACGCACAACGTTTCACGTTTATAATTTAGCGGCCAATTTGAAAATTTAAACATTAAAACACAATTCTGTGTGGTCTTAAATTACACGAATATTACAAAATCCGAAATCGCAGTGGTCATACGTGATCAGAGATTATTCGCAGCGGTCGCTAACCCTATCGGCGCCAAATGACACACCCTACCCATAGATTAAATATACTAAAATGTATACTTAATCTATGCCCTACCTATCTATAGACTGTAAATAAATAATATAATCGGTTCACTACTTACTCGGCCTGTCGGTGTATGTTGCTGTCGAGTTTCGTCGTTCGTGTGTTGGCTCGTGGAATAAAGTGAAAAACGGACACTGTAAAAGTCACTCGGTAAAAAAAAAAAATTAAAAATCGAAAGAAAATACGTATTATCGAAGTCACTAAAGAAATAATAATAACGACGATCGACAAACGTTTGTCGACACTGTTGCGGAGAAAAATTAAAACCGCAATGTTAAAAAAAAAACCGGGACGAACACTTCCCCGACCGCTGTCGACACTAGACTGATCGTCTGCACGGTGCGTCGGCGACCAGCTGAACGTTCGCGCGTCCCGCGATCGGTCGGGCGCCCACGCAGCTCGGCTGCCATTGGTCGGGTGGCGCGCGAGCGGCTCGGCTCTCATTGGCCCGTGTCACGTGAATCGACGTGAACAACTTTCTATTATTCCGATTTCACGTAAACACACTTATTATATAATAATTATCATAGTGTTATTACTATTGTTGTTACATAATTACGTATTCGTTACGAAATATCTTATGTAATCATAATAACCGATCTGTTCGATCGGTTTCCGGTGCGAAAATCGCAATTTTTTCGGGGGGGTGGCAAAATTACGATTCTGCTACCTTATGGAAAAAGGTGGGGTAGGTTAGGGACGCTGCTACCCTTCGCTACCCCCGGCAGGCCCCTATATCCGGCGCCGGTAAGGTTAGGTAACTGCAAGAGATATAAATTAATATTTTTAAACATCGGGTGGGATGGTAGTAGGGTAGTCGAATATTATGATTTGTGCTAGATTTATTTTTATACTCCGGCGCCTGTGGTTAAACCACGACATCGATTAAACATGATAAGTATTTTGTGGTCGTGTAAGCAATGTTTTGGACGTGCTTCGCCGCGCATTCGTTTCGTACGTTTCTCTCCCCATTTGCCAACTTTTTCCAACGCCAATATATTCTGCGCTCAATCCCTGCCACCACTCCCGGAATTCGATAAAATGATCGCGCTATCTTATCTATATATTATATAAAAATGGAGACAAAAAAATTGTAAATTGAATCAGTTGAGAACGGCTGGGCCGATTTGGCTCAAATTTTTTTTAAATGATAGAGAATGTCGGGGAGCGGGTTTATAGCATAAATTATGGAGAAAATTAACCCTAAGGGGGTTAAAAGGGGTAAAAATGGAAAAAATCCTGAGTCAATGGAGCTTTGTGGTATTAAATTTTGTCAATAGTTTCATTTAATATAGCAGAGGCCCCATGGGAAAGGATTTTTCGAAATTCGACCCCTAAGGGGGTTAAAAGGGGTAAAAAGGGTGAAACTAGAAAAATTCGCCTGGCTGGAACTGCTGGAGCTTTGAGTATGAAATTTGGGCAGCAGTTTCGTTTTATATAGTGGAGACCCCATTGAAAAGGATTTTTCGAAATTCGACACCTACCGGAGTTAAAAGGGGTAAAAGGGGTAAAAATGAAAAAAAAAACTGATAAAATAAAAAGTTATACTGCACACGGGCGAAGCCGGGTTATTCAGCTAGTACTTACATAATATATTAAGTATAGCTGACCCGGAAATGCTTCGCTATTGCAAGATTTGTAATAAATTATGATAGTATTTTGAATTTCTTTGTAAACGACGCGACGTTGTCAAAATGTATAGAAATTAAATTTGGATAGTAAAAAGATATTAATCCGAATATTTGGTATACATGTTGTAAACTTCTCGGAACAATATTCATATCTACACACGCCGATATATATATAACACAATATAATAATTTGACAAACAAAAAGGTCAGAGGTTGCAGGTGAAATTACAGGAAACAGTGGAAACCCACGGGCCGCACAATATATGTATAGGTATATACAATTTACACGTTTATTTTAAATTAATAATAACTAATTATTTATTAACTTTATCGGACTGAATTTATGCCTAAAACCTTCTCCGTGATGTCCTCTTTGATTTAAAAAAAACTGCAAGACGATCCGATGAGTAGTTTCGGAGTTTACCCCGAACATACAAACAAACGCCATCATTTTATAATTATTAGTAGGGCCAACACTTGTATGCATTTGCATATTTTTATTGGTTGGTCAAAAAAATAGCTAGTTAATACCAAAATTTGTTTTATAACCTAACGATGCTGTATACAAAATTTTATTTCGCATATTTTTGCATATTATGGTATTTTTGCATTTTTAGGGCATATTTTAGCATTTAGTATATTTTTGGAGCATATTTTTGGAGTATATTTTTGGATTTAAGATCTTAAAAACTCGGGAATTACAAAATATTAATTTAATCTGATTAATGTTTTTGTTTTTTAATTTTAAATATTTTTTAATATCACACATTTTTGTAAATCATTATTCATTGGCAATAAATAATAATATTGTATTATTATAGTATAAATTGTATAATACATAAAAAAAATTAATCATTTAATCATTTTTTTACAATAACATTTTTTTTAGAGCATATTTTAAGGGCATATTTTGGTAATTTTTAGGGCATAACTGCATACATATTTTATAGATTTTTAGGGCATATAATTGTTGGCCCTAATTATTAGTATAGATTGTAAGGGTACGCCGCCGCCGTCGACAACAGCATTGGTAATAAACTATAATAACTTATTACTAATAAATGTTAAAAATAATTAGATCGGTGCTACAGCACTGTTCGCTGCGGCCAAAGGTCAATGTAATAAAAAAGCCGGACGAGTGTCTCGTTTACGCGCGCGATAATCAAATAAACTAAAAAAGATAATCGAAGACGTTTTCGCATAGTTACGGTGACGTTATCGTCGTAACGTCCGATAACCCTTTTAACTCGCACGTGGGTGTCGACAGGCCCGGATTAACACTATCGTAGGCCCTAGGCACAGTGCCTATTTATTTCCCATTGTGCTACGGTCCTGGTGTACGGTATTAAAATGATAAAAAAAAAACCTTACGTTTGGGAGAGGTTCAGAGGTAGTGTTGAATCTCAGTGTTAAAAGCCTTTAAATCAAAAATATTTACAACATAAAAATCTTAACTTTTACATGATAACTTTTTATTATTTATTTTATATTCGATAACAATTTTAACACAATATCCTTAAGACATTTAATTTTACTCTGAATATACAGGGTGGGGCAGTGAATCGGGCGGTTTTAAAATAACTATAAAAACAAGTATTTTTTGTTAACAAATATATTTATATAACCTGAAAGTATATAAAATAGCATTAAAGAAGTGTTGATTTGTTATTTAATTTTTATAAACGATATCTGCAAGATGGGGCTACGAGTCATACAGCTAGAGTGAATATTCTAAAAGATTTGCATTCCGAACCGCATAATTTCTCGAAATGGGAACATTCCATGGCCTCCGCGTTCGCCTGATTTAACGGCCTGTGATTTTTTTCCGCGGGGGTATATCAAAAGTAGAGTATACCAAACACCACTAAGGACACTTGATGATCTTAAACAAAGAATACGAGAACAGGTGACACAAATCTCACCGGAAATTCTGCGAAACGCAGTTTTCAAAGACGCCTTCACGAATGCCTTCGAAATGGACGCCATCTTGCAGATATCATTTATGAAAATTAAATAACAAATTAACACTTCTTTAACGCTATTTTATAATATACTTTCAGGTTATATAAATATATTTGTTAATAAAATACTTGTTAGTTGTTGGGTTTTTATAGTTATTTTAAAATCGCCCGATTCACTGCCCCACCCTGTATTTAATAATTATTATTATTATTTAAAATATTTAATTTTAGCAACTTTTTTGTATACAATTTTCAATTTTGCATTATTCTTACCCGTATTTAAGTATAAGCAAAAGATAATTGTAACAAAAAAAAATGTGTATTTTTGAACGATTGTTTTGTAAAATCAAAACAGTTGTTTTATACAGGCGAGTGCCCCCCCCCCCCCCCCAAGTCGTTGAGAAAAGTCTAACGACCGCACACAACTATAGGATGTTTTATAAAAATGACATACCCGAAAGAGGTTTTCGAAATATAGAATCATTGAAATCGATATTTCTCATTTGCCGGTTTTAATTTATTCGGAAGATTTCGATTTGCTCAAACTGTCAACAGCGGTAAAACATCCACATCATTAACCCGTCCGATATATACATATCTATTGTTTCTTTATTGAAATCGAATCGTGTACTTCTACTTCGACACACACGTGGAAGACGCGTGACATTTCAAAATAAACACACGTGTCTAGGATGTAAACAAATTTTTTTCAATTTCACACTTTGTTTTGTCCATTTTGTTGTGTGTGTGCGCGCGCATAGGCACAACCTGGGGAGAGACAAGGCGATCAATTAATATTTTTCTCCGAGTACGCAAACATTGGATTCATAATTATTGTTTAGATTTAATCACGTACAATGATTTAAAATAGGACGGCCATAGTAAAAATCTGAAGGTGCCGGTCGACCCGTTGCTAAACGTTTTCAGTCTGATTTTATCCCCAATGAACAGTCTTGAATAGGTAGTCGATCATATAATTTCGGCGCCTAGAAGCGCGCTTAATTGGAGGCCCCGCTCGCAAAAGAGAAGTACAAATAATTTTCAATTAGATTTCACACGAAACATGTTACGTGCACACTGTGGCTCATATTTTTTACTGTCATCGTCGCCTCGTTTTATACAAAAAGAGAGGACGATTTAGGTCGCCATATACGATACGGCTAGCACGTGCATTTATATATTATATATTTTCAAGTATTTATTTAATTACATTATGTACAATCGTTAAATTATTAATATTTTAATTGGTATCACTACAGATTTGGAAATTGATCTGATAAATCAGCAGTCATTTGATTTCGTTTTGGATTTGTTGCCATTTCTGTACTAGCGATGAGACATATTTTTGTTTTAATCCGAGGCCCACGTCCAATTTTCCCACCTGTAAGTATAAACACGAATTAAACATCGATTGTATTAATAAGATTGACATATTGTGTATTAATAAATATCGACTACCTTCACAAACATTGGGCAATAATTCTATTCAGTATCTCATTTTATCGAGTACACTACATTGATCGAGTGGAGTTTATCTAATACTCTTACGAGTAGATTGTGTAATATTTCTAAAGGCTAAATCTACTTCAAGTTACGACTGGTGAAATAACATAAAAACATTTGATTACTGAAGAACAAAATTACAAGAGCTCAATATTAACAAAATAATGACAATACAAATATCCAGAATTCCAATATTATTATAACTAATACCAATCATTATAGATCAAAACTAATAGAATCCAATAGGTTGAGATCTACTAAATGTTACAAATACCTTGTAATAATAGCTAGCTTATTTAAAAATATTTAGTTGGATTTTGAAAAAAAACAAAAAAACATTCAAACAATAAACAAGAATTACATATTTACAATTATTGCTACTATGGCAACACGTCGATTAAAATTGTTAACAAAATCCCATTTTAAGTTTTGACTATTGCATCTTCTTAAAAGCATAATTCTCATTAATTTCATAACAACATCTATCAAATTTAAAGACAGAATATTGTTTCAAGTATTGAGATTTTTAATAAATGTGTACACACAGACATCTTGTACTTCAACAATGTTATTAATCACGTTTTATATTACCTTTTTCTTTTTTTTTGGTTTGATAATTTCTTTTTCTTCTTCTAAAGTATTTTTGGTTGCGTCGCTAACATGATTTAACCTCGGCGCCGTTTCAATTTCGGACGTCGGAACTGCTATCATTGTTTCGATTTGACTAGACGGTTTTGATTCAAACTGAGCAAGGTCAGCATAAAATGAATTCAATTCATATGACAATTCGTCTCCAGGAACGGGTGGCTAAAAATAAAAAAACTAGATTAAAAAAAATATGAACAAATCAATCGAATCACTGGGGTCAATCTTACAACAATGATTTCTGTGTCTTCTTTATGGTTATCTTCTTCGATATCCATGTCCACTGGTTCAGGGTGACTACTTGTCTGCTCAGAAACATTGAGGGGAGGAGGAGGAGTGTTTGCTTTACATATCACAGGTGGTGAAGGAGCAGATTCAGATTCTTCAGTTGGATATTGCCATTGTGTACGACCGTCGGCAACATTTTGATAGTAATACCGCGTGTTTATTCTAAAATAATATCCATAGCAAAACATGAAACCAACAACAACATCATCGATTTTCAAGAGACACATTAAAAATTTAAAAAGAGAAAAATTATGCTTAGAACATAACTAACATATATTTTTTTTCTTATTATTATTATTATTTAACATTAACGGTATAGAATATATAAAAAAAAAAAAAACTTTATTTAATAATAATACTTATGTTTGACTCAAATAACCATATTAATAATGAAAAAAATTGGTTGTAGAGCCTGTTGGAGACAAACCTGTCTTGTAGATATTAATTCCGCCAAATAATTCCACCTGCGCTTAACACGGCTCAAATGCAAACCATACAATTGAATACTATTAAATATAAAGTAGTAAAAATATAATATTATTACAGTAATAATTAATTATGTTGCACATTCATGTTAATTTTTTCTTTGTGTTTTGTCCTCGTTTCAATCTGCATTGGAGTTGATCGCTTGTCTAGATGTCTCGACATACATACCTACTTGTTTTCAGAAGAATGGGATAACACACACCGCATAAGCCTTTATACAAAATTCTGGTGCTACTGAATGTCAATAGTGCTCTGCACTCTTCTAATATTTGTTTAAAAACCCTCAGTAATAATAAAACCCCTCCTAAATGAATTATTAAATTAAACAAAACATGGTTTTTGATTCGTTTGTAATGAAACATTTTGTTAGTCCATATTCTTAACAAATTATATGTCACATACTTGTCCCATTGACATGTCCAGCCATCTGGTGCAACTGATTCTTCTAAGGTACTTAACTCGATGGCCATTTCATCCAGCCACTTTGAAAAATATTTGTCATTCAAACAATTATCTTTCCATGCTTCCATTAAAGTCTGAAAAAAATACACGATAACTCTATTAACTTGAAAAAAAAAAAACAGGAAACAAATTAATTATGTTTATTAAAACTTACGTAAATATATAAAGTAAAATATTTAAAACTATGTGAAATGATATTAATAATTAATAGTAAGGAAGGACAACGAAGACTTTTACAATAGTTAATCCTAGAAATGTTCATTACAAGTGTTGGAAATTAAAAATCAATAACATAAAAACTAAACCTATCGTGTTAATTAACTAGAAATCTATAAAAATTTAAAGAAATCAAAAAAATAAGTTAGGGACAAAAACCAAATCATTTTTACAATATCTGAACATACTGTCCATACTTAGTAACAAATTTCTAATTTTTATAAAATTTATGGCCAATAATATATAAGTTTCGAAGAAAAAAAATGAATATTGATGGTAATAAAATCAACGAAACATATTTATAAATGTTGCTGTTTTCTACAAGTTATTGGGTAAGTCAAACAAAGACTTTATAATTTTGACACTAGTAAATTTATGAATGATTTTGTTACCCACAGAAACAAGAGTAAACAATAAACATGGTAAACAAAAACTTACATCAATTTTAATTGTCATAACTTGAACTGAAGACAATTTTTCATTTTTTTCACAATCTGACAAAAAATGTAACTTTGATGAGATTAGTAGAGACAAATCTTCAATATGATTCTTGGCTAAAAAATGTCAACAATATTAATTTAAATCAAAACAAATAGTAAAAAAAGAGAAAAACATTGCTTCACCTTTTTTCATATCACAATTATTTGTAATAGGTTCTTTTTGTTGTTTTGATATAACATTATTTTTATCAGAACTCTGATTATTTTGTAAATTTATTGTTTCTCCTTTAATAAAATTTATAGAACCACCGTTTTTATGTTTGGATGACAGAGAATAACCAAATCCTGTTTTAACATTAGCACACGGATCTTGGACGTATGAAAATGTTTTTTCGCCCAATTGATTTTTTTGATCATCTATAACAAATAAAATTAATTCTAGTATGCAAATAAAAGTGCTACGTTTTAAATTAACTTATTAAAAATTGTACAAATTTAAAAAGATGAAAAACTAATTTAATAAAATCGTTAATTTTACCAGAATCTTCTTGGTCTTCTTCGCCATAGTTGGCAATTAAAGTGAAAGAATTTTCTTTAGGAGAATCCACAGTGGTATTCTTTGTTCTTTCATCAGTATTTGAATAGTACTTAATTTTAGGATCGTTTTCAACAACTGTTGTTTGAACCTTAGAATCCAATTGTGCAGTAGATTTATTTTCATTCTCAGTATTGTTATTCGTAGTGTCATTCACATAATCAGGTGGCACTTCGCTATTTAAAATATCAAAAATATCACTAGAAGTTTTCTTTTCTGAAGATTTCGATACATAATCTGGAGGTACTTCTTCACCAATAATATCTAAAATATCTGGCTGACCATTTGTTTCACTTGAAGTAAGCGATTTAACTTTAGATGATTTATCTAATTCTTTTTGCTTGAACAGTTCAGCTCTTTGTTGCAATCTTTGAAGAATAGTAGACTTTTGATCCTCTTCGTCTTCGTTTTCATCTTCACTAGTATCACTGCCATAAGCAGCCAATGCACTGATGGCTTTAGATTCTAATTTTGATTTTTTGGAACCATTACACGAACTTGGATCAAGAGTAGGTAACGAATCACTTGATGATCGTTTTCTAGAATTTTTAGTCTTATTTAAGGCATCTAAAACATAATTTCAATTATAAATAATAACATTTATACTATATTTACAGCCATAATTCAACATACCTTGATTTTCTATACTTTGGGCAGCTTCATAATGTTCTGGTTTTTCCCAAGTAACTTTATTTGTTTGTACATTCCAATAATAAATGAATCCTGATACATCATCATAGCATTCTTGCCAAACTAAAAAAAAAAAAAAATTTTACAAAATTTACTCAAATGTGTAATTTTATATAGAAAATATTTGGGAACATTAAACATGATAAATGTTTATTGCTATTGTATAATACTGTAGAATTTAAAAAATTTAGTAAAATATGTTGAGTTGTCGAAGATTTAAGTAATCACAACTTAATTGTAATGTTTAATATAGATTTAATTCCATAAATAAAAATATTAGAATATACAGATTCTACATTTAAACTATAAAATCATCCCCCTCGGATAAACAATGAATTATATTAATTATAAGATAAAAATTCAAGATTAAATAGGTATTTAAAATATTGTTAAAAACAATCAATACTAACCATAATCGGAATTATTATGTTGAGTTGTATTCATAATTTGTTCTTTTACGTTATTAACGTAATTTTCAATTTCTTTAGATTCTGTAAAAAAAATAACCATTTTTATTATTTTATCATTGTAAAATAATAAGTCCTCAATATAATATAAATATAGTATAAAAATTATTTAGAATATTTTTAACATCAATATTTTAAAATATAAATAAAGTTTTTAATTTCTCTTTAGCCAAAAGTAGTAAAAATTATTAGCTGTATATTTTAATAAAAGTGTTAGATACCTATATAATATGCATTTTATTACAAAATTTGATATTATTTACCAGAAAACACAATTATTGGTTTATTAGAGAATTACTATCATCTAGATCTTTATACAAAGCTCACAAAAATTTGACCTCAAATTTTATATCACTGATTCTGATACTTGTTAAATATTCATAAGTTTGATTATACAATAAGAAAATCATTATCGTAACACTTCTTTACAATTGAATTAAAAAATGTGGTCAATTTCTCTTTTTAGTACCTAAATGTTTAAAAATATTGCAATACTGACCTTACAAAGTTTGTCAAATAGGTATTGAATTATTGCTTATGGGGCAGTATTATTGAGATTATAAGGACAGCTGGTATTTTCAAGAAGCTGATCGACTTTATGTTCATCAAGTAAATTAATAATAAGTACAATTTCAAACACATTGTGAACATAGTAAAACAGACATGGATAGGAATGTAGGTATTTATGAGAATTTTGTGAGACGTAAAAAACACAAACTGAAGAAATAACTGAGCAATAAAGCATAAGAAGAAAACTATTTCTGTAACCTAGTTAATATCGAACGCCGCACCAATAACGTTGAGATAATCAATGACAGAGTAAAATAAAAGTATGAGTCACGTACGATGTTTCGAGAAGTATTGATGTTTGATCAGATGAAACAACATATTGCTTTATGTAAAGAGAAAAAGCGTCAGTCGTCGAACGCACGGCGACGGGTAAAGAAGTAAAACGCACATCAGTTGGATAACCAATACGGTAAGCGGTTTTCCGAAACTCAAATCGCGCTCATGCCAGGGGATTGGGTGAAGAAAACCGGAAACGATGAGAAACAGTGTTCCTCTATCACTCGGAGGACCATAGAGGCGCCAATAACGTGTAATAATGACGATGACTTGGACGAAAGGCGAACGCGCGCGCGCGCTGCTGGCACAAGTGACTTACCGCCGTCCGGAGCCGAGTGGGTCATGTCCAATTTCAGTTTTCTCCTGTTCATCGCGGACACGACGGCGACGCGTTGCGAGACGAATCCTTCAGTTGCCGAACGGAAAACGCCGGGCGCGCGCAAAACCATAAGATTGGCGACTGGACGAGCGTTCGCGCGACGCGACGAGCAAACGGTAAACGACGAATGAAGAACGCGGGCGGCAATGCGCGGACCGCGGACGTCCGGTAACGATTACAATATAGTAACAAATATATTTTAATAATACTTTTAACAGCAATAATAATAATAATAATACGGTTTCTCGGGAGCGCGGAGTGCGTGTGTGTGTTTTATTTTTTTTTTTCCTCGTTTCCACACCGTTATCAAAAGAGCCGAGAGATATCGCGATAACGACCGCTGGCGTAGGATCAGCTGCTGCTAAACGCTATAATCGCGACGACGGTCTCCCCGATCAACTAAATAACGCGTTGGTCTCGACCGCTGGCCGTTGCTACGCGCGCGCGCGCGCGCGCCAAGGCCGAGCGAATCGTTCTTTCTTTTTCACCGAAGAACGAAAAAATTATATTTTTCTTATCGACAATCGTCGAACCGCGTTCGAGTATTACGAGTATATTGGGTCGGCAGCAATCGATTCTTCGATTAGAACGGACGACGACGTCTGTCGAAACAGTGCTGTATATTATAATATACATAATAATAAACATTCAGATTATTGTAATCGTTTTACGATAGGGTGACCATAAAAATAAAATAAAAATACGGGACATTTCAAAAAACAAAATAATCTGATGAATAATTTTTTCAATACATAGTTGATACATGAAAACAATTTTATTTTATATTAATGGTGAACTAGTTAAGAATTATTATTATACATGTATTATATAAGTTGCCTAACTAAAATATAATAATATAAAAAAAAGCAAATTTAAATTTAATGTGTACTGTATCATGTTTTTGATATATAAATAAATTACTTGATGCAATTAATTCAGCACAAAAGTATAAAAAAATATTTATTTTAATGACGACGGTTGGTCTTCTGCTATTTTTGTATACTTTTGTGCTGAAATAATTGCATCAAGTAATTGATATGGAAAAAAACGGGATTAATACGGGACGGACTTGGAAAAAAGGGACCAAATGCGTCCCGTATTACTTTTATCGGGACAACAGGACACAAAGTTGAATTACGGGACAATCCCGTATAATACGGGACGTATGGTCACCCTATTTTACGAACGTAATATTTTCCAGCGCGTCGTCGACGCGAACGCGCGATGATTAAATTCATTGTAACGCGGACGTTAGTAATAAAATAAAAAATAAAAACCATCGTTTAGAACAGTGATTACGGTAATAGAAACGTTTTATGGATACCATTAATGTGTTTATAACTATAGTGGTATTACCAAAGTGTGAACCCCCGGGTCTGGGATGCTCTCTCTCTCTCGTCTTAAATGTTCTTACAACACTTGGTCACAGAAACGCATCTTTATCCTTTTAATAAGGGTAGGTGTAGGAATCATATACTGCGCTAAATAAGTTAAGCTCACAAACATATTGCAGATAAATTTCACATTAATGGTCGCGCTGAATATCGTTATTTACCTGCAGCAGGGGGTGGATTATTTCTTTCGGTCCACTTCTATAGTTGGTATCCGTTCACTCTGGGTATACGCTTCTAATTCAAAATGTTCGAGTTGTCGTGAACTCATAAAATAAAACAAACAACAGTAAATAAAAATGCATGCGAAAACGTAACGAAGTAAAAACAGGAAACTGCCGACAAGCAATGAACAACCCCGACGACTTGTCCGTCGAACAGTTCAAACTATAGTTAATATTGTACGATGAAAATAATTTTTTCCACATAATATGTGCGTGGGCAGTGGCGTCGAAGTGTTTTTATCATTTATATCTATGACATCGAACATCGAGGGGTCCCCACCATCCTCCAAAAATGTTTTTCAACATAATAATTGGATGCAAATCAAAATCAAAGCATCCGTAAAATGGAATACGGTTCGCATAATCCGTTTATCTTGTAGCCGAACGAAATATGTGTGAATGCATTTTCGCCGAGTTCCGGTTGCAAATAGATAAGCTGTGACTGACCCTTTTTTATAAACAATATTATCAAGCAATAATTATTATTTAATTATTCACATAATACAAAATAGTAAAACATAATAACTACCGAAATAATAACTACGCGGATAAATAATATTAATAATGATTTTCAAATAGATACGGTGTAATGAACAATTTTATTACTCGCCTATACTATGACTTTAGTAGGTACGATTAAACTTTATTGGTTTCTCCTTTTACACTGTTTTTTTTTTTTTTTTTTTGGATTCTTGAACATGTTTTACCTACTGCGCGACCAGGCACTCGGAAAATAATGTTAGTACATAATAAGTCGAGAGTTATACTGTCCACGAGAATTATTTAAAAGTATTGCAAAATATAACAAACAAGATTTGAGTTTGAATTGAAAAAAATTAATAAAAAAAAAAACGGTTATTAAATTAAATAATCCATTGTTTTTTTTTTTTTTTTTCATATACCTACTATTTAGTTACTATATCGGTACTTGGAACTATAGATAATCGGATCTATTATAAATAACTACCAATCAATGATACCATATATTAGCGAGTATAATATGAACTGTCCGCCACCTATCTATAAAACAAAATAATACGCAGCAGAATACCTCGGGCTGTACAATTATTACTACAATATTAGACACGTAATATAATCAATAATCATATATTTTTTTATCGAGTAATTTTTACGGCCCGTGCGCAGGATTTCATAATGGGGGGGAGGTGTTGAAAAAAAATTTATATAAAATAGATACGTCAATAATATTAGCAAATATTATATAAAATTATATATTTATATAACATATTATAAATGTATATTATATTGAAGATAACACAATAATAGTGGTGTGCTATTATGTTATGCATATTATTATTTTTTTACAAATGAGATTATAAAATATTTAATATAATCGATCGAAAATAACTAAAAAAAACAACAAAAAAACACGATTTATATTTTTTCGGGAGGGGTTTGAACCCCCAAAACCCCGCTTTACCCCTGGGCATACCGAGTCGGAAATTTTCAAACGCCGAATCCACGGACGGCGGACACTACGAAAATCCACCGTCTGACATCTGTCGTATACAAGGCCGTATCTGAGGGGGGTCCAAGGGGTCCGGACCCCCCCCCCGAAATTTCTATATTATTTTACAAATGTTTAAAATAACTATTTTATTTTTAATACAAACATATATATTTTCAGTTCTAAAAGATACAGATCGTCCAAATACAGCTATAGAATCATTAAATTATTGTAACCCTGAACTTTTTCGACATTAAAACGTGTCAAGACATTTTTACGAAACTCTACGGGACAAGAAAGACTATAACTGGCCTTGCTCTATTAAGTGCCCATAGAGACGTTACAGTTAATCCCGAAGAAGTGTTAAACCAGTTTGCTCTTCAAAAAGATAGAAGCATTTTATTATATTTAAATTATATTGAATTCGTGTATGTTATCAATTCTTTATGTTTTTATGTTTTGCGTATAGTGTAAGGTGGGGCAAGATGTCAAAGTAATTTTGTTTATTTAATTATATATTTTAAGAAGATTAAAACTTTTTCGGTCTTAATTTTTAATCAAATTTTAAAACCTTAAATACGGTAAAATTACAATAAACATATTTTGGACCCGTTTAATACACATCAGCTATTACATTTCATATTATTAATATCCAATCATAGATCTAGTATTCACATACGATAGTTATTAGAACAAAAATAATCAAAGTAAAACATAATAAATAAACTCGTCGGAAATCCGGAAAACCTACCGATTATCTTCACTGCTTAAACGTGAAATCGGTTGCCTTTCGTTACCAACATGCGCCCATTATAATTTGCTATTTGGATTAAAATATGGAATTCTGTACTCCATACCGCGGACATGATAAATGTGTGATTAAAAAAATGTAGACACTTGCCTAATGAGTAGTTCGTGTAATACCTGATGATATTCAGTCGGATTTACTGCAGATGTTCGTATTTCTTTTCTCCTTATAGGATTATACCAGTGTTTCCCAACCGGTGGTCCGTGGGCCAGTCATAGGTGGTCCGCGGTACCTTCTTCGTTTCCTATTAAAAATTATTTTTTTTTTAAACAGCGAAAAATTGCCTTACGTTATTCAGTAGTATTTTCAACTGCGTATTTGTGTGAACAAGGATTTTCCAGTCTACTTGTGATCAAAAATAAACAGAGAAATCGCTTGGACGTGAGTGACGACATGCGTTTAGCCATTAGCAACATTCATCCGACGATTGAAAAACTGGTCAAAGAAATGCAGACACAAAAATCACACCAAGTAAATTATTAGTAAAGTTTAATAATTATATATAATAGTACAGTAAAATAATAAAAATTAACATTTTTCAATAAATTTTGTGTATTCTTGTTAATGAGCAAAAAAAAATAAATAGATCTTCCTAGTTTGCGTAAAATTGAGGTGGTCCGTGGTGGTAAAAAGGTTGGGAAACACTGGATTATACGAAACCCCCCCCGAAAAATATTTCTGGATACGGCCTTGGTCGTATATAAACTAGGCCAGTGTTTCTTAACCTGTGTTCCGCGGAACCCTAGGGTTCCGTGGAGATCACTGAAGGGTTCCGCGAAAGCGATTTTATCAAAATATTTAAAAATTGCATTGAAAAAATCTAACTACTGATCAGAGGTGGCTAATCTAAGGTGGGTTCCGCATTACAAAAAAATTATTGTTTGGTGTTCCGTGATATCCAAAAGGTTAAGAAACACTGAACTAGGCGATCGGCGGGGTCGTCGTCGCGTACGATATTTTATTTTTAAAACGTTACGAAAATACCAAACCGTCGGGGGGCCGGTAGGCGTAGAGGCCGCCGGTCGGTAATTCGGTTTCTCGCGTTGGCGTTCCTGTGTTGACGGTATCTTTTCGCTCTTATCAAAGGATCTCGTCTCGGTTTCTCGCGCATCGGACACACCTCATCGGACCGCGCGCGCAGGAAAAACAACAACACTGTTATCAGAGGTGCGTGATACGAACGCTGGGTCACTTCTCGCGCGACGGCGGCAGTGTGTTATCCGTCCGCCGCCGTGTGCCGATTGTCGTCGATGAATACCGTCTGCCTCGGACGTCGTGTGTCGAACGAGCGCGCCCGGACGTCGTCGTGGTCGTCGTCGTCGTCGTCGTGTGTGTGTGTGCCGCCGCGCAAAAGTGTCCAGTGATCGTTTTTTATTGCCTCCGTGTTTGCACAACGCCGGCGTGAACGGACACATTCGGACGCGAAAAAAAAATTCAAATCCAAACGGCCGCACGTGCCATCTCGGCGCCGCCGTGTACATATTATAATAAATATACATTGTACATAAATTTTTTTTTAATTTTTTTTTTTTCTAATTTTTTTTTTGTTAAATTACGGATTTACGTGTAACGTAAAAATTGTATCGCGCACACGCACGGTGCGTGTGGCTAACGGTAGCGAAATGGTAAATTAGATTTTTCGAATTAATTACCTTTGCGCGGGTGTCGGTGGTGTCTCTGTTTCTATAGATTCTACCACCTCCCTTCGGTGTTTTTTTTTTTTTTGTTGTTGTTGTCGCTTTTACACACTTTATATTCGGCCAAACAGTGCTTTTCGTCGTACTCCACTAGAGACTCGACTGTAGATTAATTATGCATGCGCCGAGGAGTACTTGTCGGCAGTTGTCTAGCGTTCCCAATGCTTATGTAAATCGTGTCGTACGCACCGAGTAGAGCGATGAATTATTAACCCGTTTATTTTTTGTGTTTTATTTTGCCATTCACATTGCAATCGCCCAGTTCTGAACTCTTTTTGACCTTATTTGCGTTGACATTGAATAACGACATCCATTCCTAAACCAGTAGTAGTTTAACACGTCTATTTCATTGTATTTGGTATTCCATCAGCCTCACTGGTTCCCGTGTGTCTGTACAGACATACCAAATATCTTTTACTTTTTATTTGTGAGTAATTTTATCTATTTTTCACCCATAATACTTGCATGTGTATTTTAGAGTATTCTGGTTATTTGTGTTAAGTATCTACTATCCAATTACAAATGTATGTTTGAAATATATTCATCAACATTTGACAAATTAACTTAAAAATTTGCCATCTTTACATTTCATAAATCTGAAGCTATGTAAAAATATGAATCGCAAATATTTAAAATACATACTATGCAATCATTTTTAAAATCCTATACAGAAAGTAGAATTTATTGTATAATTCAGATTTCTTACTTATTTATTGTTGTAAACAGCTTTTTAGTTCGGACAAAAACATTGTTGAACAGTTGTTATTCGTTTTAAACACTTCCAAGTTTACAAATTGTATTATATATTTCATATTCTTTCGTTCGCCTACACGTATAAATGTTACCTATGATAAAATAAAATTATTACAGTTTTCATTAAATGATAATACATATTGGCTCCAGTCAAGCCACTCTGGCTGGTTATTTTTTCTTCAATGGATACCAACCAATTTAGCACACTATTTTACATGCCAAAAGTATGTACGATTCTATCTTTAATTGTTGAGATGTATTGGCTTTGTTCTGAAATCTCTTAACCTTAAAAAGTAATAATTATTATTATTGTATTATAGACTTATAGCTGTACATACAAATGTATATAAAGTGCGAATTAATTTTTATAAGTTGTGCTGTATGATTTTTCTTTTAAATAAAAGCACTTACCAAGAGAAATAAATAAATCAATAACCTAAAAAATTCAATCGGGCTTACTGCATTATCTGAATTATTATAAGATTGTTACAGCAATCTTTTCTTTTGACTAACGTCATACTGTTACAATTAAATTAATTATGATTAAGTACCTACCTATTTACTATTTACAACGCTTTATAAAGATGACCTCGTGATTGCAAGCACGATTATTTACATATCACAAACTAAGAATTACACACATACTAAAAATTATTTATGATCTCTACATCCGTCACGAGTGCAATCCCCCTCGTGCAGCAATGTAGAAATCTGCTGGAAATAATTTAATACTCAAAACAAATATTATTATGTTCCAGAGCTCCTGATTATGTTATGACCTAGACCTCATAACAATGCTCCTGATAAATGACTATAAGTTTGAATTAACCAGCACACTCGTAATCATGTTTATCATTATCATGTACACATCTAGTCATGCTTTTCGTTACTGCGCCAAATTTACCATATTTTCAGTATTGTCATTTCTTTCTGCAACTGTATTCATACCATTAATGTTGTGGAGACCGAGGGACTACAGAAATGGATTGTAATTAGACATATACATATATAATTTATAATACACAATGTACATGTTTTCATTGACTATTAAGTTGGATATTATTATTTTAATTAGGTTGCCTGCTTGGGGTGGACGTCAGATATCAAAATTATTAGGTTTAAAATGGGAAATGAGAGGTCAAGAAAATATTGTACAACAATCGGGTTGTGTTGTTTTAATCAATCATCAAAGCTGCTTGGATTTATTAGGTAAGTTGACTATTTCAATGGGAAATTGTAAATGACAACTATATTATAACATTTCTAATTTGCTGTTGTGTGATTTCAGTGTTATCAGAAATATGGCCAGTAATGGAAAGATGCACCGTTATATCCAAGAAACAAATATTTTATATTTGGCCCTTTGGTCTGGCTTCGTGGCTGTGGGGTACAATATTCATTGACCGTCTAAACGGAGAACGTGCTCAAAGAACAATTAACGAAACAGGAGAGACTATTCGGGCTAAAAAAGTAATTACCAACTTAGGTTCTTGAGTTCTCCATGCCTTTATCGTACTTGACATTATATTTTTAATTAAAATTAAAATCAGGCCATTCAAATAAATTAATTACATTTTGGTTATAATCTATCTGCAAATGTTTATTGATTTCCAGTGAACATTTAATGAATTGAATATCTGTTGTCGGATAAAATTCATAATTATTTAATTGTGATCTTTGTTTTGAATAGGCAAAGCTGTGTTTATTTCCCGAAGGAACGAGAAATGGTGGACCACAACTACTGAACTTTAAGAAAGGTGCATTTCACGTTGCTATTTCGTCTCAGTGTCCAATACAGCCAGTGGTCGTGTCAAACTATTACTTCTTGAACCATAAACTACGTACTTTTGACACCGGTAAATTATAATCTGTATTTCTACTCTAAAATTTAATGAAACAAATAAGTCAAATTTATTTTCATGTTTAATTGTTGTTCTAGGACACGTAGTCATAACAATATTGCCTCCTATATCTACAGACGGAATGACCAAAGACAACTTGAACGAGTTAATCGAAAAATCAAGAAGTGCCATGCAAGAAGTTTATACAAAATCTTCAGAAGAAATGAAAACAAGAGATTAAAGTGTCGCCTAAAATATAGTATATTTTATTATTTTTTTCATGTTAATATTTGACCATTGATATTTTTGTGTATAAATGTGATAAGAAACCAATGGAACTATTGGCATCGAACTCATGGAGTACAATTAACGTGTACTTTTACAGTATTTACTATTATTATTTTTTTCTTTTGACAAAAAATAAATTAATATTTGTACACAATTAATACCACCGTACACTTAATTCAATTAATACATTTTGAACAAGGGTCCTTTTTTTTATATATTTTTAATAAAGTTGCTCGCGTTTCAAATAAAAATATATATGTTATATGAAAATTTACTGGATTAAAAAAATTGGCATAGAATGCTAATAATAATTATTTTTATAAAAATTAAATTTCACGAGCACATGCAATTTGTTTACTAGCGAAATAAAAGAAATAAATCGGTATTTACTTCTAGAATTTCCACGATTCTATTAAACATGTATTAAGTTGTGTGTGCACAAATCAAACTACTATTTTAAAGAAATAGATTTTAAATTTTATATCTGTTTAAATTTAGTATGATGATAATGTACTTATATATTACCTATTGTTTGTATTTTTGAAATTAAACTATTTTGTTCTAAATGAATGTGTTTGAATTAGATAACAATAATATAATAAACTACACTGGTGTGTTAGTGTGTAATGGATTAGCGGATTGCAGCGTTTACTCACTCTATTGTACGCAATGTTATTATGGTTGTCCGCGGTTGAGGATATTGGTGTTGATTTTGCCGGATAAATTTGTGGGACCAAAGATTCTATAAATATTAATGTTTAATATTATATTTTTTTGTCGGATAATTAAGTGTGAAAAAAATAGATACATATAATTACTATTGTTATGTTCAACGTTTCTCATTAATTAGTCATATTTTTTACATAATTATCTCTAGAAAATGTTCACTTTTAAATCAAATACGAAATGAGAAGAGTGTTCTACATAGCTATTCATTTGCTTTATTGAACAACGAACGAAATATACTTATGAAAATAGTCAATGAAGATTGACATGCGCATACATCAGATTATGATGACTGAGAAGTTATAAGTGCAAGTGGCAACAATGTACGTGCGCTGTGATATGTATGAAATTAATGTGAATAAATTCAAATTCTCAAAAAATGGATTTATATTGATAACATAAACGCCATTATCGGTTTCAAATACCTAATATGATTCATAATTTGTTTCGATATGCAAATTTTCATGAAATAATTTGACTGTAATTAAAAATCATTTTAATAACCGCACTGACAATGAATACATTTGCCTTGGCAAATATCTATTGACTCTAATAACAATTGCAATTGTATAAAGGGTTTACCTGCTATAGTTAATACTTCCACACGGTTATGACTAACTGCAGTTTTCTAATCTTATCTTGTAAAATGGGTACACATAAACTGTACTTATGTGGCAATGTATAGATGGTTGTTCACAATTATCGTTTTTCCTTCAGATTTTTTATTTCTCAATAGCTCCAATTTTTCCACAAAAAAAAATAAATAGATATAATATATTAGCGATTTGTATTTTTAATTAGTATTTTTCTCAGGTTTTAAATTTTAATGTATAAATTGTTCAAAACAGTCTAAAATTCAATAGTTTACTTACGTTTTGAAATTAAATCATAAGTTATGATGAGTTTTTAATTGTTTCTGTATTTGTGAAAAAAAAAATGTAAAACCATAATCTCATTATCATCAACTCAGACCAACAGTTCCCAACCCGTGCACCGCGAGCGCATTTCAAATGCACCACAGCTCTTACTAGAATAGAAAAAAGTTATTCACAATTTATTGTAGTTAGAAAGACAAACAGTTTTCACAAATCGAATCAGACATTACCAAAGTTTGCAAAAATAAGCAGCCACGAAAATCTCATTATTAGTTATTAGTTGTTCAGATTTTCACTTTTTAAGAGGTTTTCTTGTCTTGTAATATTCATTATTTTGTAATTTGTTCATAATATGTTTAATAAAATCATTTAAACCGGTTGTCAAAGAAAACTAGTGTTCGTTTTTACCGAGTTCCTCGTGGTATTCACAGAAGGTCGCCATGGCCAAATGAGGTCTAACAGAGTCTAAGTTTTTTTCACTAAGAAAACGATTCGACGAACACAGTATAAGGGTGTAATTTTATTAGGGTTAGGAGGGACACAACAAAGCACCTTTAAACTCGTTATCCAGTACTCTGCGAAATAAAAAAAAATTAAAAAAAATTATTCGCACCAGACTCCTCGGAACGTTGCGGCTGCACACAGACCAGTGATGACGAGTGATGGGCTAGTACGTTTCACTGACCGTTTTTGGTCGTTCGGTGAAAAATGATACTTTTACAAACGGGGACCCGTTTCACAACGAGAACCGGACATAAAAATAAGTCGCAGAGCTTCGTTTTCACACGAGTAATCAACGTGGGCAATTGTCCATGTCACGATAATAGTACAAGTCTTCTAGAGACGGGGCAAAACACGTTAGTTTCGCGTAGTTTCTCGTAGCAATGTCTTACGTGTTACACACACATTTATATAGTATATATTTAAAAAAACGATGAGATACAGGTGACGGGCGATTGATATTGTTGAATTGTTTTTGTAAATAATTATTGAAATCGACGTGGTTTTGATTTCGAATAACTATTCCGAGTGAAAGAGGGCAGGCGGATAATAAATAACGTGATTTCTTCGAACTCGAATAACAACAAATCGACTATATAATACCCACTTTTTGTCAAATCGAAATTCGTCGATATTAAAAATTTCCAAACGTCTGTAGAAAAATGTATCGACGTTCCGGTAAATTTGTCCGCTGAAAAAATAAATTTTTCGTTTATTTTAAAAAGTGATAATTGCATAGCTGCAGTCGATCGCACTGGCCACGCACAAACTTGAATATACAGTTTTTAATACAAAAGTCAGATAAATAATTATACTGACTCGGTAGCAGCCGTTCGTTTGGGAAATTAGAAAACGTGGAGACACGGTGGGCAAATGAAAAACGTTAGGAATGGCGACGATAGACGAGTGGAAAACGGTTTGCATATATCCTCGTGTGCGGAGGCAAAAGCGATTTCGAGTAAAGAATGGCGATGGGAAGCGAGAAACTGTATGTCAAACTGAACAAGCTGGGCACCAGAGGAGAGAACGAGGTTAGTTGATTGACAAAATCGAGAGAAAGGAAAACACCACAGAGATTCGACTCGCGCGAGATTAACGTTCTACTGTTCTAGGACCTATATAAATCATAATTTATGCATTGTCACACACGTCGATTCGGTTGCCTATATACGTATCCAGTTCCTCCCGGGTCGTTAGCGTCACGTGTAAATTCGTCTCGCGTTAATACGCGTCCGGACGGACACGCGTAGACGTTTTCGCTTTATTGTATAAAAACACCATTTCGGTCGGAAAAAAATGAAGACGTCTGGTCTTCTCTGGACATCTCGATTGGTCTGGTCCTTCGTTTTCAAATGTTGTATTGTGCAAGTCATTAGTCATTACTCATTAGTCATTACTAATGAGTCGTTAGATAGTCTGATACGTACGACCAACGAAAATACCGAAGATAATTAATGCAATAGATACATAACAATTGCGTATTGCATTTGCACGCGAGCTCTGTATGGAGAAAAATGACTGTCGATGCGAATGACGTCCGTTTCCAGTGACTTTCGGCTAGAATAATTATTGCAACATATAAAAAGTAAAAATATGAAATATGTTTTGACCGGTCCGAGAGACGATTCGTTTCTGTCACTGATTGAACCCATGTCGAAACGGCATTTGAAACAATACAACTGTGGTGTCTGTCTTGACTAGATTTCAAACGACGATTGAATTTAGACGTGTTAAACGAACGAAATCAATCGGTCGATGAATGACAAGAAAAATGTCTGGCGCACTCGTGCGACGGCGAAAAAATGATATTCCGAACGACGACGTTACTCGACGACGCGTCGAACAAGACTGACTCGAGAATGACTGGTCGACGATTTCACTTCATTATCTCTGTTTGACTATTACCCGAATGCAGTCCTCACTAAGTCGTAGGCGGTGTGACGATAACATCCGGATTCATTGTGTTTGCTCGTTTGAACTTTGGACACGACCCCTATGGAAACCATTGTCTTGCCATGTAGTGGGCGGTGTGATAATAAAACCGGATTCGTTTTGTTTGTTTTTTTTTCCCACTTCGAACACGGCGGCTTTCTAGATCAATTAATTTTTTCCATCACGACGGACTTGTATATTATGATTACGAATAAAGAGAAAAATCCTTTGGAAATTTGGACTATCGATAAGAAGAACGCCTTCTATTTTATTTATTCACTCCGAAAATTCAGACGAAACACCGCCTAAGAACCTCACCCTCCAAGTCACTAAAGATCATAATGAGTTGGTTAAATGTAATTTGTAGTGTAATCAAAGTTTGTTCCCAACAAAAAAAAAGAAAGAAAAATTCAAGTTACGCCCACGATAGTTCTATAATCAACGATTATTATAATACGTCGAATATAATAATAATATGTTCATGATATTATAACTTCGAACAAATCGGCTCGTACATTTCGAAAGTGAGCGCACGATAGGAAATCACTAGAAAAACGATTTGGCGAAATTAAATCCGAATCGAATTACAAAAAAAATACTAGACAGCTGTAGTAGGTGCTCATAGTGCGTGTCGGATAGACGAGCGATTAAATCGGATCGCACGGGCGTACTTGTATGGTTATCGTCCTTTTACTTCGCGTACGAATTATTTCGCACTCGCGTCGCTCGACTCTACTCCGTTGCTGGCATTTTTTGCGGCCGCGCTTTACCGATTTCGACCACCTGCGATCGAGCCTATTTTTAAACTCAATGAAATCGCCTACGGGCCTGATGTAGGCCGGTCGGCATCAACTGTGGCGACGTTTTTTCAAGGATGTTACAAATGCTTCGATTGTGACACTCTGTCCAATAAAACAATAGGGAATTTTTTCAGTCTTGATTTTTCTTTTTCGCGCGTGTTACTCGGCCTCGGAAATCTGCTAGGATCCTAAAACTAGTAGAGTGAGAAAACATTTTATTTCACGAGGTACACAGCTTTTGACATGATCTCATAGTTACCGGAATCGTCGGCGAATGCGGTATAAAACACGTTAAATGATTATTACAAGGTAGGACAATAGGTAGGCCTAATGCCAGTAATACCCGTGACTAGAGCGGAACCCGCGAAATAAAAAAAATTAGTCATCGACCGACGGGTTGTAAATCTATTTGTATAATATGCAATTTTAAATATTAAAGGCACGCGCGGACTTTGGATCGCGGAAATGTCGGGGAAGTGCTTTGATCGCGCTACCGGGCGATATTATTTCTGTTGTAAAAAGTTTGTTTAAATAGGTCAGGGCTGCGATTCGAGTGAAAAACACACGAAAATCCATATGAGCATATCGAAATTTGTTGCTGCCCCTGTAGGGCTGTTTCTAACAAGTGCCGTTGCCGGAATGCCCCCGTGATAAATGTCTACGGAAAACGTTCGAAAGAACGAATCACACGTTACAAAACGGTCGTTGTCATTACCAACGAGTCCTTGGACGCTCTTTAACAACGGCGGACAATAAAAAATCTTTGATCGCGGGCGGCTGTGGTGACGTCATTATTAAGAGGTTCCGCGTTCTTAAATTATGTACTAAATAGAAATACCGGCCGTATAGATTCCCCCCCCCCTCACCCATCTGACTCATGTGGAGTTCCCATCAACCGACTATACTATAGGACGGGCTTGATAAAAAATCAGTTGCATTTACGCGCGATTTTCATGAGAAATAAATGATGTCATTGATTTTAAGAAAAATAATAAGAAAGTTGAAAACATACAGGTTGACTAACCAATCAGTCATCGATGGGATCTACATTTTGATAGCGGTTCAAATTTTGGCCATTGCGGGCATTGCTTGTGGTCCATAGACGAAACCTTGTTTTTCGGGCCGACCAGATTGACTACTTTTCCATGTGTAAGATTCATACGTGTTTCACAAAACGCTATTGTCAGTAAAACAGAGAAATGGTTTTTTTTTTTTTTAAAAAAGCATATAATTTCAAAAATATATAATCAAATTTAATACACGTGTAACAAGAAAGAAAAACATTTTTACGATAATTTATATAAATCTTAATTAAATAAAATAAAAATATGATTTAACTAGTTTATTTGCTACAATATTATTATTATATAATATAATAATAAAACTATTGGTCTTAGCTAACACCGTATACATTATTTAGGCAAAATACACTTTGCATAATAATGGCTGTTAGATTAGTAAAAAATAGTAGTTTACATTGCATAAGTATTTATTAATGACTGAACAAAATTGACGATTCCTTCTTGTTTTAAGTATATAGTAAATATCACATGATTGCTGATATTGTAATAAATTAAATGCTGTGAAAAAGCCACTTTTTCATCACACCATATTATATAATATATTATATATAATAAATATATTAAACATTAACAAAAATTACTTCTATTCATATATGTACGTAGGTCGGTAGACAAATTTTAATTAAATAAATAACACTTACATACAAGCAATAAGACTTACTTAAAATGTGCAGTATAAATTCATTCGGTTATTTCAACTCAGAAACACATATACACACAAATTATGTGATATGTATATAAATGCGTTGCACAATGTACATATCCACTGAATGCAATTTTTTTTTTAGTGACTCTGTGTATAATATGTGTCAAAATTTTATTCAAACTAATTATCCCGTTTAGAGGGGGGAATTAAGTGTTTAGGTATTTTAGGTGGCAAGTCGTGTCCTTCTAGTTTCACTTGTATTAAATGCATGGCCAATGCAAATTCATCCATGTCCAAGAAACCGTCTTTGTCAATGTCTGACAAATTCCATATTTTCCCGAGCACGGAGTTGGGTAATTTCGATTTGACCATTTCGGCTTTGGCAACTATATAAAACAAATAATGAAAATCGTTGAAATTTGACATATTATTTACCACATTGTTAAGTGACAACGTACTTGCTCCTGATAGTTTGCCATCAGACTTCTCAAGCGTATTATAAATTGCATCGTACTTTTTACGTTCCCTTTCTACTACCCAACCGGTTTCACCTTTTCCAGCATCAATACCTTCTCCGCTCTTGTAGCCAAACGGACTGTCTGTGTCTTGAACACTAACAAATGCACCGCCTATAAAAATTAACATTAGACATTAAAAATTTCACATGACAATGGTTCTATGTTCTCAAGATAATATTGTTTATTATGAGACTCGACAAACCTTTAATAACCTCCTGTTGTTCACTGTCTCCATTGTTCATCTTACGGTTATTCTCATCTTGCAAAGGAATCATAGCCATCAATTTGGCAATATCATTAGCCAACATTTTATCTACTTCTTCTAATAGATGCGGCTTAAGACTTTGGAATTTACTGAAATCTAAGTTTACCAGTACCTCCTAAAAAATAATAACGATCAATTGGTTATTAATTATTAGAGTCTGAATTTTTATAATTTTACATATTTGTTTCATGTCTATACGGTTAAACGTGGAGTGAGAAATCTTTACGATTTATCAAACACAAAATACATAGAAAAAAAATGTATTTTGCATAAAAAGCATATTTTAGGCTTATTAGAATATTTGAGAATATAATACAATATTAAAGTGTTCATGAATATGTTTTAGAGACATATTTTATTTTAAACATTATTTTTATGCACGACTATTGTGCAGGTTCATTGGAATGTTGATAATTTATCATAAAATAAAACAGTTATATTTATACCCTTCAGGGTTTATGATAAATACAAAAATTAGTCATTAGATTCTCCTTTGGTGGTGATAGCGCGTGCAGCATTATAACGATAATCGTTATCTTAAACATTAACTAAATTATTTAAATTATTTAAATTCATCATAAAATCATTTTAAAAGAATAAATTGCCTATTTTAAATGACATAAAAACATAATATTTTAACGAAACGATTTTAAGAGAATATAAATCTGACCTCTAGTTATTATCACAAACTTAAGCAGGGAATTGAATATCTAAAATTTATAAAGTAGTAAATAATGACTTTGAAAAAACTATAATGTATTCTATAGTATTTACCTGCATTTTTTTGAGTTCTGGAAAATCACCAGGAGAAATTTTTTGTTCCCTTTGGATGGTTTGATAAATGGTGCCTAGGTTTTTAATCAATTCCTTCTTCTTGCCATCCTTTCTAAACAGCGATGGCATTTCTTTGTGTAATGCACTGATTATGTACGCGTGGACCTGTAAATATCACAATATTTAAGACACGTTTTGATAAAATGAACAAACGAGCTTTGCGAAAAATCACAATATGTATTTAATAATTACTTTGGCCAATCTCGCTCGTTTGATCAAGTCGTTCAATTTTCTTAACGCAGCATTTCCAGGCAATGACTGCAAGTCTTTGAATAAATCTTGTTGTTCGTCTTCGAATAATCTACAACACAAATTGGAAATTAAGTACGCATAATATTATGATGACACTGTTGTAGTTTTATTTTATCGATTCATACTAGTATAACTGTATAAGGTATAATTTGTTATGAATAATAATCGACTGTTAAAAATTTTCAAGTATCAGAGTAAACGGATGAACAGTGTACTAATAAAATATACATACATATGGCTCACGAGATAAAACATTTAACGTTAGACAATAGCCTATATAGATACGCCGAAGACGTGTATTAGAAAGTGCCCAACGTCAAATAAATCGTGCGGGATACATTGTTCTGCGCGAATGTTTTGAAAAATAATAAAAAGTATCTTATGCGAATTGATATCGATTGAAATGCCTACTATTTGGGAGAAAAATCGCAGTTATAGATTATAGCAGTGTACAGTATGAAAATGATATAACTGTATGATTATACAGTTGAAATTAAATCATTTAATGTACCTACTAGTTGCGAAATTAAAGTATAAAAAAAAAAATGTAGAAACTAAATTTATTCGATATTTTCGACGAATTCTGAATGCGATAAAAACCGCAATCGTTTCCTAGAAACTATGAAACTTCTTCTCAGTACTCGTGTTAAATAGGTTATAATATTCAAATCTATCAAGAAACAGAAATAGCAATCAACTACGATTATTAAATTCGAACTTAATTCGCATAGCTACAACGACGATATATTGTATTGAAAAAATGTTTGGCAAGTCGATGGACACGAATTCCAAACAAAGAGGAACACTTGGGTGAGAAAAGAAAAAGGTTGAATATCTCGAGACCTATACGCAAATACAGAAACGACGATACCAGGTCGATATCAAATAGATCCACGAATGGTCAGAACTTTCAAACGTGGGAAAACGTAGGAAAACCGTTGTATTCTGCCAACAGTAAAAAAATAAAATAAATAATAGACGAGGACGTTTAAGACGACTGACGAGGACGATAGAATTGTGTCGACTGATATAATTTATTGTCGAAGTAATCCAATACACATTTCATATCCACGTGCATTTATGCGAGTACGCGGTGGTACCATTAACGTTGGTTTTTTTTCAAGTGTGCCACCGTGTAACCACGTTATTCGGGGCAAAACACACCGCACTAACTATGGACAAAATAATCCACTTAATAGACTCCTAACATTAGGAAATACATCAAATTTCGATTTCTTTTTTAATAATCTGTCAAATCTAAAACGTCATTATTTAAATCATTAAATTCAGTCCAAAATGTTAATAATTATATTCACTTATTTATGTTTTTCTTTTTCTTTTTCTTTTTGATCCTATGTACCACATTATAATATGTTCTTATCACACAAATCGTTTTTGTAATTCAAAATTCTGTAAACTTTATTATTAATCTGTACTTGAGCCTACAAGGCGTCTATTCAAATAAATAAATAAATAAATAAATGGTTGAAACAATGACGTTAGTATTTTCATCCGAGAATAAATACCGAAACGCTAGTATATTTTGACTATCGAACGATTGTTTTCGCCCGATCAACTAGCAGCCACCCCCGCGCTTCTCTAATCCCAAAGGCGACGAAAGTAATAAGTGTGGCGTGTACACCACTGTATTTGTACGTCTACAATATTACCTGCTATAACGATCGCAATAATTGTACATAATTACACGTATACATTGTCATGGATTATCAAGGTCGAATTCGAAATTGTCACGGGCGCTTAATCATAATATGGGTAATGTCAATTATTAGGTAAATATTATAACACTGCGTTAAATCAATAAATTGCCGCACAACAAGAGTTGACAATTTTTGATTTACGCGTCGAATACAACGTTAGCAGTGTGACGGTACAACGCGAGGCGAAAATTATGTTTAAACGTACGTACGTAATTTGAACGCAATTATTAAAACCAAGAAGCTCTTTGAGGCATTTACATAATTTAAACAATCCAATTCAAAACAGTATAGTATTATTATACTACCAGTATATAATATACATACGGCAACGAATTGTAATTTTATCGACTCGAATTTTAATTGTATATTATATAGAGCGACGATTTCGCAATATTTGAAATTATTTACATATATTATATAGTACATAATATAGACGTAAATTAATTAAAAACACATTAAATATTATGCATGCAATTAATTTTTTTATGGCGGGTGAATTTGTAAATACCATAAAGAAATACCTGTAATTCGTTAAATAGCTACGAAGATAAGAAACGTTTATAAAAAACTAAAACAAGTAATAGTAAAACACCGGCGACCGACTTATCTATTAACTTAATTATATTTACTTTAAATATGATTAAAAAAAAAAACAAAAAAAATATGGTTTGACGACTGTTTAAATATTATATTAACACCTAGCAGTTGTCGCCCCGCCTAAAAAATACAATACCTACTAAAGAAGTAATAGACTTTTATGACGAACAGACAACTATTGTATTAAACGGTGTTTTATCGTTTTAACGATACAATTTTATTCGTCGAGATCGATATTAAAATAAGCTGTACATATTTTCAACAATAGATAAAACGAAAAAGACCTAGTGCCAATTTTAATTATTTCGAAACGAATAATAATATTATGTTCATTACATTCGCGAGTTTCGACCACATAGCGTTGTATCGTTGAATTTCACTTTTAACAATCGTCAACATTATTTATATTTAGAATAGGACATTTATACGCGGAAACGAAATTATTGTTGCCAGACCAAATAGTTAAATAGAAAAGAAACAAACATAGAGTACCGCGCAAATCAAATCGATTCTCGAGAACTTGTTGCTTTTATTTTTATTTTAGTTCATAAATACACGGTTTTGACGCGACGGCGGCGTACGTGAGAAAATGAGTTTGTATTTATGAATCGAAATTGTATTCTAGTTTAAGACACCATTGACCATACTCGTAGCTAACAAGAAAAAAGAAATATTCTCGGATGGGAAACGTGCAGTTTACACTGTACATTGTACATACAGTCACATTGCTTTCTTTTTAATTATTTCAGATGGTAATTTATACGAAGCAATGTCGAAGTCTGAAAGTCGAACATTTCATTAAAAAAATACATTAGATTATAATACTGTCGTAAAATAATTTTTAATAATCTGTTTTTGTTTATATTAACGTAAACAGTACGATTAACGCGTACCTGGTGTACATGTTTAAACTCGAGTTTCTGTTTGAAATGTTTAAAAAAAACACACACACACACGCGCGCCTAGCCGTGTTCAAATATTTATATAATAAATACATCGCAAATAATATATATTTACCACTATTATTTTGTCATTTGAAAATATATAGGAACTTAAACAGTTTTCTATTCCTGAAATTAAAAGTATTCAAATACAACAATTAGGAAAATTACAAACTGTTCATGCGTTGTGCTTAAATTATGTTTTGAAATAACTTTTATGGGCGTGAACGGTAATTTATCTATCTATTCATCCTCATACACTTGAAAACATAATGTGACTGTTTGAAACAATTTTTTTTTTTATAACAAGGAATAAACGAACGTAAAATAAAAATATGTGAATATTTTTGTCTTTTGGATTAATTATTGGCTAAGATAATGTATGGTCCAATTTAAATGACATGTTATCATTGTTGTTATCTACTCATATAAATGGTTTCCAATAAATTATAACTAATAGTCTATAATCTATATATCTTTTACAGACATTATTAAGGAAAAAAATTTTTAATTTATTAATAAATTACGTAACAAAGCAATTATCATAAATATATATTAACAGTGAACCACGCATTTAGTAAAAATTTAAATTTAAATGTTTAATAAACAATTAAAAAATCAAATGAGGCACTGAGGTCAAGTGTTGTCGAGTCTTTTTTAAAGCTTTACTACTCGAACAGAATACTGATGTCACTTAAGGTGATATACAGTCTTCAAACAAACTAAAAATTAAATTTATCATCGAAGTTGAAATAAGGTTTAGAGTGAAGTTCAAAAAACCCTAGGTAATATTGCATTTTTTAATCATAAAACTAAGAGTATTTCACGTGTTTAAGTCAATTGAAGTGTGAAATATATAAACGTAAGTGTTTATTATTAGTAATAATGAGCAACAACATTTCAAACATTGATAGGTTAAATGAAGAAGTTAGGATGGGTATACTTATAGTTCAAGTTTTAGCAAAATTGTAAATTACATCCTATTGAATAATAATAATTATAAATAGTTCAATTTTATAGTAACATCAAATAAGTGCTACTTATTCATCAGTATCGTTGCTCATCAACAGTGCCCAGATGCAAATTTGCAATCTAATAAGAGACATTATGAAACTTCTGGAGCAGTGAAACTACACATAAAGTTGAAGAAAAAATGTGCAACCATAAAATCATCATAGTAAAATACTTTTCTTGGACCATTTAAAATCTTAAAAAAATACTAGCAACGATACATTTAAAATTGTTACTAAAGATTAATGAATTGTATGTAGGAAAATATACATTATTGTATGTACCTGCACTACGAAAAAAACATTTGTTATGGTGAGGAGATTGGTCATGAAAGTATTGACCTACTGACCTTGTTTACCTATCTGGGTAAAAAGAAAATATACCTAAAATAAATATAAAATGGATTTCCAATCATTATAAACTAGAACAATTTAAAGTCAATTGTCATGATGTAGAATTAATTGGTTAGTCGACTCAGTCGGCTGTCTTAAAACTTAATACCCAATCTAGTTTTATTGGTCTAATTACCATCAGTCACGCTAAACCCACAAGAAAAAAATAATTGATCTGTTTGAAGAATTTAATTTAAAAAGACTAAAGAGTATATTTTATTTTGTAAACAATATGATTAATTTAAAATACATCTAAAAATAGAGCTCAATAATTATTGTTTTAATTACTAAAAAAAATAAACAAGACAAACTTTAAATGCATCAAACATTTTGTATTTTTATTCCTGCCCGAAAAATAAACTAACTAAAAATATAACTTTACTAGGTATGAGTTTATTTATAGATGGATAAAATTATAATATTAAATTACCTAGGTAATATGCAAATAAATCCTGAGATATAAAATATTAGTATACTCCAATTATTATCTATTGTTTATTATTTAAACATGCATATTTTTAAATATTGTTTTAATAGGTATATTTTTATTATGTTCTGTTAAAATATTAAACAAGCATGTTTATATTATGGACACTAAAATGCAGTTGCAAAATTATTAATTTAATAATAATAATATTATTATCATTTAGATATTGGGTTTTAAATTACAAATGTTAGGTATAATTATATAAATGAACATTAGTCCCATAATTTATATTTATTTTGTATTCCAAAAGTAAAGCTTAAATAGATAATATCACTGAAAACCAATTTCTAGTTTGAAATCTGTACTTAACTAAGCTACATAATTATAATTATAATTCTTTCATAGTGTATTTTGTCAATTAGTTAAATTATCATTAATCTTGTTAATGAATAATCATGTAGGTAGGTAATAGGAAGAAATTCGAAGCCCTATTTTATTACTTTCAAAACTAATGCTTAGATTTAAATAAAAAATGTAAAAATTACCAAATGGCAATTGAATGGATTTATAGAGAAATATTAACAAGCGCTATTAAAATATTGTCAAAACATTTGTACAAATACAAATATTATTTATAAACATCCAAGTATCTACTTAATTAATTTAAAAAATGCATTATTTACCTTCTGTTGACATCATACTGCAAAGGTTTGTCCCAAAACGATCCAATATAAACTCTGGCGACTTCAGGAGTTTGTAGAACTTTTCCTAAAGACCACATTAATGCTCCGTAAACCCGCATTAATTGTTGGTGATCTATCATATCAGCTTTATTTAAAATAATTCGTATCTTATCATCGTGTCCTCGTAAAGCTTCAATTGATCGACGGAATTCATCAGAAATGTCCAATTTGTTGGCGTCGAACAGCAAAATAATTCTGTCAACGTGTTCGGCAAACCATTCTAATACTCCGGTGAAGTCATAACCCCTGTCCACTCTTTGTTTTTCCCCCGACAATATACCGGGGGTATCGACTATAGAAATACCCTTAAGTACAGGTGAATTGACTAACGAACACTGAAACCGGTTGAGGAATGCATTGCCGTACTTTGATAATGGTCTGAACTGCCTTTTTGGATCCACAACTAATGCATTACCCGGGATAATCGACTCCTTGTCGTCATACATAACGGCGATGAAACGGTCGGTGGTGGGTTCGGGTCCAATACGGATACCCGGAAAATCGGATTCTAGAAGATGCTTGATGAATGTAGTTTTACCCGTTGAATACTGACCGACTAGCAGTATCATGGGTTTGGCGTCAAAGTCCGGATCATCCAGCTTGGGCGAGTGGAAGTCGTGGAACTGGTACGCCAGCTCTAGGGGCAAAAGTTTGGTCTTGTATTTTTCCCGCAGCCCGTCCAACACGGACTCGTAGGTCTCGATTTTTTTATCATCGTCTCTTTTGAGCCAGCCCAACATGATTGCTAGATTTGTATAAAAAATTAAAAATTAAAAGGAACACAGCACCTCACGGGACGAACATCGTACGCGCACAAATTTACAATAAAAATAAACGACAAACGAGCTGTACGGCGGACTAGCCAGATTGTATTGTATCGCACGAACAGCGACGGATAATAACAGCAGTGCTACTATTATTAAAGTAACAATAACGATGATAAAAAAAGAAATCGTAACAAGTACCACCGAGTTGGACGTTTCATTATCAACGGTCGTGACGCATTTTATCAGACAGGTGTACCAATCCACGAGACGCGCGACGCGAAACTATTGCGATAATTCGATTGCGTTTGAATTTTACATAAATATTATGACATAATATTAAATAATAAAAAAATTAATAATAAATTCGTAATAATTCCTGAACAAATAAAACTCACAACTTTTCCGCGCCATGACGATTGCCGCATATACGATTATCGCTGGTCAAATTGCCCAAAATCGCAAACAATAACAGTCTCAGAAGTCTTACTTAGTATTTCGTATTTGAACACTGCGGTCAACTACTTCATACATAATATAATGTAGTCGTTCGTAAAATCATAAACTGCAACACAAGAGCATTAAAATAAATTATAATCATTGACGTAGTAAACTGCGGTGGGCTAGAGAGAGCGCCGCCCAAAAAAAAAGTGTAAGAAAACTATGCCCCTCTACATATTACCATTGATTATAAATACTAGTATTTATAATCAATGATATTACATAATATATTGATTTTTTTATAACTAACTAATAAATCTATCCAATTTATTAATGTATTTTAATTAATCTGTTGATTCTGTAAATAAAGCATGTACCTATGACCTACTTTCTATACCATATGACTACCTATAACTACCCTATTAACTACCCATCTATTAACAATACACATTTCCTAAGGTATAATTATATTGAACACACTTAACGTACATTGTACAAAATCTTTATTAAAAAGACTTTATTATTGGAAAAATATTAATTAAAATTTAAAATATTAGCGGCAATATACAAAGAGTAAAGTACACCTACCTACCTACATCATTTGGAGAATTCTAAACAGTTACCTTTTGATTTATAACCCTTTCCGATTAAAATTAGGCATTAAATTGAATTATTGGTATTGAAATTAAGTTGTAAATTATTGAAGTATACCTAAGTATAAAGACAAACGTGACTAGTATCGTTCCACTTTGGTTTGGTACTTACTATAAGAACTATTAATGTAAAGTATAAACACATAATAAGCAAAAGATACTCGTTAAAATCAAATTATATTTATGTGATAAAATAATGAAATTAGTTTTACTCACCTTAATGTTTTTTCTAAAAGTCTTCAACTAATGTTATTCGTCATGGAATCATATTATCACAAAAAAAATTCTCATCCATATTCGACGTGCTTTTTTGTCTATAAATCTATAAATATATAAACCTGTAGTATACGAGATAAAATAACGAATATAATGCAAAAATTGTTTACGCTCATTAAAAGTCATAATATGCATATTGCGCTAAACTATAACTGTCTTATTTCAGCAAATGAACTTTGACGACATACTAATTATTTATCATATATCATAATAGGATATTGAATTTGAATGAGTAATCAGATGTAATAAATTATAATAATTAAAATTATTTCAATAAACTTTTGAAACGGTAGAGATTGAACGAAAAATCGTACGCAATGAATAAATAAATTTAAATTAGAACGCATATAGATATAGATGTGTGTCACTGTATTGTTCTGCAGAGTGCAAAATACCATACTTCGTGGGAATCACATAAATTAAAATGTAATAAACGGATATATTATTTAAAAAGCTTGGATGATTTATAACGAAATCAATGATATGCGAATTAATTTCCTAATTAAACTATTGAGTAGATGATACGTGATTCTATGTAATAAAGTATAAATTACTCACGTGGGTGTGACGGCGCCAGGGTGGGCCGCGGCCCACCCTAAAATCTACACCGACTCGGGTTGTCCCACACTCCGTATGATTTCATAGTATTTTCATTTTGTATTCATATTTCATAAGACGTATGACAAACGTTGATTTCTACAAAAATGAGAAAACAGCCCAAATAAAAATTACGAATCGAAAACTATAATATCAGAACTATAAAATAATGTACCTCGAATGTACGAAACAAAGGCGGCACGGCGCACCGCAATTAAAGTGGGTAAAATGTATTGTATTTTTTCAATTTTTAGACATCTTTTCGAATGTTTCATAATCTGTACAATATATTATAATATGGAGATTACGGATTCGGCTAAATTCAATTATATGATTGTCGAATGTGGCAGTGTGATTTCAGCACTCTATCATGAGTATCCGCGTTATTTGCGAATATTATCATTTATCATTGATTGTAGATTATACTATAAAAAAAGTAGTATTTATAGTAATAATTATCCTAATTTTTTTTATTCGTGTAATATTCATGAAATTTGACTAATCTGTCTTCTTGCTTCTGTAACGTTATTTTTACATTATGACGTTCGGGGTTTTTTTAATCATTTTTATTTCGACCGATAACAATTGACAGTCGTACGGCGAGGCGTTGTTCTTTGTATATTATATATTTATTTTAATATATTTAATCGACCTAATTAATAACATGGAACAATGTAGAGAAACTAAAAAAGGCAACAACAAGCGGAACTTATTTATTTATCGTAGAACAATTTAATAAATATCATTATTATTATTATTATTATTGTATATTATTTAATAAAACATATATATTTTTATCATTTTGAAATTTGTAACTGTACTCGTTTCCTATGTTAATTAATAAAATACTCAATGTCACCAGAATTAAAACAATACTTTACAAGGCTATTCTCGTTATGTCACGGGTCTCCCTATTAATCAATAGCCCTAGTTTGGCCCAACCGGGAAAACAGTCCTGGTACCTACATTAAAATATTTGAGCTCTTTTTGTTTTTATTAATATCATAATTGATTATTTGTAAAAAAAAAAAAAATGTGTAGATATAGAAAAATACACATGAATTAGTTTAATGTTTTTACTTTTTACAATATATAATGAACTTTATACAGAAAAAAAAAAAATGTTTAGTCTTAAAATTATTGTAATATATGATTTATACAACATTTTTTGGGTCGTTTAATTTTGTTTTTTTACACGATTTTCTCTACGCTTTTCAAATTCATTAGATTATAGATCATTATTTTATAATTATATACTCATTTTATTGGTACTTTATATAGGTAGATGGGTACATCAATTAAATTAATTTACCTACTCATATCTCAAACATAATTGTTCAAAATAACTTAAATGAAATAAAAATTTACATGCGTACGCCGATTTAATATTTGACATATTATTACAAAACAAAACAATAATAATATCCACTATAAACTATGGCTGATTTTTTTTTTTTTTTTTGCATACCTACATAAAATGCTTTCATAAGCACAATACTGAATATGCAATGTGCAAACGGATACAATTAACAACATTTTGTTGCGAGTCAAATAACTATATCCTTATACATAAAGACAATCGTAACTCTAGTAATGGTTTTAGCATGGTGGGTATTTGTTAGGGAACCGGTACGCAAAAATGGTCTTTCGCATTACCGCGACATTAACAATAATAAATTGCAATTTACCACGTGACTGGTCATCAATTTACGGATATCCATTATGCTTATAGAGCAAGGCCTAATATTAAATAACTTTTTCTTACCACACACTTGATTGAAAAGTTTGTAGCCACTAGCCAGAGATGTATTTAGTTATCAGATAGTGTTCATTCGACATCTCCTCTAAAAAGTAATTTAAACATAGTGTTATAGAAATTTTATGAATTTATTTTTATTTAAACCGATTCAACATTTTTCTTTTATAGATTTATTAGAAAATATATTGATAATTCATTGGAAAAAAAAAAATTCTATCTTACTCAATGATTGCGGATTACAAATGAATATTACAATGAATATTATTAATCATTTTACAACACGGGCAATAGTAATAATTATAATAATTCACCTATACGTTTTCGGGTTTTATAAAAAGGTGGGTGCATGGTTTTATCGATCACGGGAAATGTGCGCAGTTCAAATAGTTCAATAATTTATTATTGAAGAGCAATAGCTCATGGCCATCATATTGTTATAACTTATTACTCATTAACCATTTTAATCGTTGAGCTAATAAACTTATAAATGACAATATACGTACATAAATCACCGTGATTATTGTGACAGACGTGTGTCATTAGTTGAATAGTTGAACATTGAGTGATGTTTGATGATGTCATTGGTGTTCGAAAAGATTTTGGATTTGTAAATTTACGTCATATTTTCAAAGAGCTTCCAGGAACTCTGCAAAATACTCTTTATAATATAACAAAAGGTCAGAATCGTTCTGTTTTTTGATAAAAAAAAAAAAATGCAGGTGTTTTGTTTTTGATAATTATAAAAAATAAATTTTGAATGATGTACTAATATGCTATTGCTTTGGAAAAACGATTCCGACCGAAATTATTTTATCGACATTTTACTGGAAAACACTAAGAAAACTCAGAAATTTCAAATCTATAAATGGTACAAAAAAGTCAAAATCTTTAGAAAACTTTTTAAAATTTATTTTAAATCATTAATTTGTGAAAAATTACACACCGTCTCAAATCAAAACAAAATTTTGTTTACACTGTTGAGTTTCATATGCGTGTGAACAGAAGAGTTCAGTATAATATAAGGAAAAAAGAAAAAAAAACCGGCCCTTATTTTATTTTGAAATCCGAGAATATTAGAAATATTGAATTATTTTCTCACTTATAAGTGATGTACCGTGAATTTATAATTCCGAGGTCGAGATTTTTAACGTTATTATAGCGGATTTTCGAAGTTCGTTGACGAATTAGACATTGTTAGAATTATGTTTTTTTTATAACATCAATGATGTTTGCTAATACCTACGAATCGCATTTAATCTTGAAATGTTTGATCGAAAAGATCAAATTCTCTTGGCAGTCGAGCCAAATTGAATGAGATTCTTGCATTGCTTACCGGCTTAGTCAGCTAAAGTATTTGACATTCAGAATAATAAATCGGTTAGTAATATTTCGATTTCGAGTGCTCTGCAGGTACGAAGACGGTTGGTATTACCTCCTGTTGACTCGCCGCCGCGCCGTTCTGTTATCACATTCGATTATGTTTGATAAGAATTTTTGAATTTTTCCATATTGAAACTGAAAAATAACTTTTTTTTTATATATTATAATAATATACACATTTGTTTTGTACGTTACATTTGTATTTGTTTTTTCTCCAAATTATTGTGGTACACTTTTTCAACGTTATTTTCTTAAAAATGTCTATTCGCGAGAATTATTCGAGTTTCGTTTTGCTAAATCTATTTATTTATCAAAGAACTATAATTTATTTACTATAATTAAGTCTACCCAGAGTTACCCAGTGGATATTTAAAACAATTGAAAATGTCAGAGAGAATAGCAAGAGACAAGACTCATAGAAAAGCAAATCCTTTATTTGAACAATGGCTCACCGAATGGTTAAAAGAAGCTACTGAAAACAATGTAGAAGTCCGTCACGGTTATCGACGTGTAAGTTAAAATTTGGTTTTTCAAACTAGAATACAATTACAGTCTAAATGTTGACAGTTTTTTTTAAAGTTTTTTGCATTGACGTTAGTTTTAGTTAAAAATAATATATATATTTAAAATATATTTTTTGATCTATGAAATAAACAATACAGTTTTAGTATAAAGTAATTAGTCATACAAATCATAATTGTCTACTTAAGATATGTATTTATTTGTGCCTACATTTTTTTCTATTTAAAATCTTTATAGTTTATGTGTTTGTCATATAACTAATGTGAATATAATTAAACTGTGATTATTAAAGGCATTAAATTCTTTGCAAAAGTATCCATTGCCATTAAAGAGTGGAAAAGAATGTTCGATACTAAAATTTTTCGGTCCAAAATTATGTTCTAAATTAGACAAGAAACTCGAAGAACATAATAAACGTAGCTCCTCTAGTGTTGGTAATGATTAATATTTTAAATATCTGCTTTTCAGTATTCCTGGTTTTAATCTAAATGTTTAATTACAGATGAAGGCATTGTTATTGATACTTCTAATCATAAGAAAACTATTAATGATTTGCAACCTTCAACAAGTAAACAAATACAGAACATTCAAAAAGAGAATTCAGTTAATTTGCTGACTCATGAAGACTTGCCTGTAAGTAAAAATTATTTAGTGCAACTAAAATATTATTTAAGAAAATATTGGCTTTAATTTTTCATTCATTTATTTATTATCCGGAATTACTATATATTGCTATTATTTCCATTATTAAATTACATTTATTATATTGATGTGCAAATTAATGACCTACCATTTTAGAAAATAAAAATGAAAACTTATAGTATAAAACCAAGAATAATATTTTAAATGTTGAAAGCTCATTTATTTTTAAGATTTTAAGTTTCCTACTATTTGGTTTGACAAAAATAGTAAATTTGTATTAGTATGGAAAATTCATATAATTTAATTGAATGATTTTTAAATAGATGAACAATCCTGTTATAACCGAAAAAGAGAAAATTGTTTTATGGCCAAATGAATTCACTATTATGTTGCTCATCGACACCGGCGAATCAAGTAGTTTACGGTATGTGTGACGTGTACGTTAAATTTGACAGACGAAGGTTTATTTATTATTTATTATTAATTTGGTCTTAATTGTTTTCTTATTTTTCTTTTTTTTTTCTTTAACAGGAAAACAGATATGAACAAAGTCACTTTGGAATTGTCATCTTTTAATGTAGCTTATGAAATGAGGCGCCTGAGTGTTGGAGATTTCGCTTGGATTTGTCGTGATAGAAATGGGAGAGAACTTATGTTACCTTATATACTAGAGCGAAAACGATTAGATGATTTATCCGGTAGTATTCAAGATGGTCGTTTTCATGAACAGAAAGCAAGTACATTTTATAAATCAAATATGAAATAAATAAGTAAATTTCAATTCGTACAGTTTAGATTAAAACAATGTGGACTCGAAAATAAAATATACTTAATCGAACATGAAAAAAAGTATCACGGACTACCAATATCTCATCTAGAACAAGCAATAGCAAATACTGAGGTCATCGATGGCTTTACAATTGTTCGGACAGAAAATCATTTAGAGTCTATGAGATATATTGCAAACTTTTCTAATCTACTGACCAATATGTACAAAGTAAAACCAATATATATTTACTATTTAATATTGAATTATAGGTATTACCTTATATTTTTTTTGAAGTTGACTAAAAATTCTTTATTTTTTTTAGGACAAAACCCTTACAACTCACATTGATGATGTAGATTCTGGTTATGGCAATTCTTCAGACTTTGTGAAATTAACATCTTTCAAAACATTTTCAGCGGGTTCTGCAAAAAACAAGGCATGACTACTATAATTTACACAAATTATTAAAATCAATATTTATATAAAATTTATCGGTTTTGTAGAACATGACTGTACGAGATATGCTGATACGACAATTGCTACAGGTCCGGGGATTGTCTGTTCACAAAGCATTTGCAATCGTTGAACATTACCCTAGTCCAAGATTACTTATGAATGCATTTAAGAAATCCGGTAATCCACTCTTACTGGCCAATATATCTTACGGTATACCGATCAAATCCGTCGGGCCGGCTGTAAGCAAAGCTGTATATCAAATATATTCGAATAATAATCATGTATAAAATTATATTATTATTGTACAGTTTAATTATGAAATTATTGAAACTTATTGAAAATCATTGTGAAATTTATATATGTTTTGTATGAATTTGAAATATAATCATTTTAGATGATGATTTTTAATTGGTGTTTTCTTTGGTTTCATTGAGACGTGTACATGCAATATTTATCTTTATATATATAACACATGCTAAGTAGTAAGTGTTTGATATGGAATGTCGCCAAACTGTGTGAAATATCTTCCCACACCATAATAATAAATTCTATTTTTAAGCCATCCAGTTCACTACTGCCAGTCCATTCTGTTTTTCTTCATTTTTAACGAATTTCCTTCCAGTCTTGTAAAGTGTAATAAAACAGTTCATAATTATCATTTTTTTTCGCCTCATAAAGTGTGATTATTACTATTAATATAGTGTTTGTCGCTAGTTGAACGTTTTAAATGTCCGGCAATTCGTTTCGTCCCCCTTGGGTGAAAGATGGACCAAATCCGGTGCCGAAAGCTACTGTGCCGTGGAGGACTAAAGATAAGACTGCTACGATTTCTGCTGCTCCCAACCAACCGGACGCGGTATTTTTATTTTTGCGATGCATTTTAAATAAATGCATTTAAATTTGTGTCGTCATTAATTCCAAGAATAATAAATATTTCATGTTGCATTTTTTTTTTCTTTTTTTCTGTTTGGTCTCATTTCGTTTTTACAACAGACCGATGAAGTGAAACATTTTAAATTGCGAAAAGTCGGACCAAACGATGGAAGAAAAGTCACTGAAATAAAAATCGTACCAAAGGTAAGAATTTAATAATTAAATATACTTGTAATGGACCTGACCTATTGTCGTATAGATAATTTAGTGACGAATTTGTATATGATAGAAATATTTATATTTATCGTGTAAATCGGAAATTCGATATCGTGGTACCGTTTGAATTTAAACATTATGAACTCTTATATGTATTTATAACTGTTCGCGCATCGGCATAGAACTCTATCACGCGGGTAATTAATTTAAAAAAAAAAAAAAAACACAAATCCACAAATCGCATACGATTGAACGAGTGATTATTGAAACTAATAAATTATTATTATAATGTAAAAATCAAACGTACAGAAAACAATAATAATTTTGAAGAGAGCGCGTGTCGGAACCTTTTTAGGTTGCCCTTTTGGACATGCTTAACGTGGCTGATTTATTAGCGGAGTTAATTAAAAAATAAACCGAAAAAGTGTGACGGAAAATCAACGAGATTAAATTCAAGTCTGAAAATATACGCATCAACATTGACGTTACATGTTTATACTAAAAAATACATTTGCCGACAGCCGTGGTGTATAAAATAAACATATTGTAGTTTTGTTCTTAATTAAGTCAAACGTTCACGATTTCAAACGATTTACCGTTACGGAAAGGCTGTCCTTTAAATCGTTAAAATAACTCATACTCGTTAAATTACTCATACGCTGTCCGTTGTCACAAATGTTAAAAAGAGAAAACCTTTATACACGCGTACTTATGCGCAGGTTCGTTCATACAGAGGAGGGGGGGGATACAGAGATAGATATTAGATCCCCTCCTCAGCTTTTAATTCTTTTAAATCGAGTTCAATGCAACGAAATTTAGTAATGATTGTCGTTAATTACTATACGTATATTATTAAGTTGTTAATTATTACAACTCTGAAGGAGTCTTAAAAAAAAATAAAATAAAATATAAGAGTTTAAATTTACAAGTTCGTAAAATTTACAAGTTCGTATTCAGTGTTTTATTCGAATAAAAAACCGTCGAAAAGGATAAAGTCCAAGTGATTATTTGACTTCTTACTCGAGTATACCGGATCGTAATATAATATTTCAAAGGTAAAATCAGAATATTTTTATCGTTTTTATTAATAGTTATTGATTATTTTTTTCACTCGTACGGTTTTATTTGATCGATTACGATTTTCTCCTATTCGGAATGAGCCCGATCCGGTAGTCATTTATACGTTTTAAACAATTTTTATTTAATAGACACACTCGGTCGTTTGTGAATTTTTATCGTCTGCTGCATAAACGTGCGTTGGATACGACAACGACGACGACGACGTCGCCGCGATGTTTAAGAAATCGGTTAAATTGAACCTCATCGTCGTCGTCGTCGTCGTCGTTATTATTAACCGTGGACGCGGGGGCCGCCGCAGAAGTAATAGTGGCGTATAAATTATGATTTATGATCGCGCGAAGATACCGCCGCCGCAGTTACCGGGGGATCAAGTAGACGATTTATTAGCGCGGCGATGATACTCGCGTTATTATTGTATTATACTCGTACGGTTTATGTCTATATTATTGTTATTATTGCGCGTCTTGCCCGGATATAATAATAATAATAATATTACTATTACGAATGCGATGTAAGTAATGCGCGCGCGCGTTTATTGTTTTCGTCTGTTTAGATTGATTCTCAAGGTCCGTTGCAAATCAACAGCAAACCCGTCGCGCACGCGGCCGCCAAAGCCCCGGAAAAAGCGAAGAAGACCACGTCCGCCACAATGTCCCTGTCGAAACCGCCGCCGGTCAAGGAGGCGCAGCGACCCGCCGCACACGTTGCTCCTGCTCCCAGTCCTCCTCCGCCGCCGCCACCGCCGCCGCCGGTAGTCAAGTCCGTCCCGCCGCCACCGCCGCCCCCGCCGAGTGGGCCGCCGCCTCCGCCGCCGCCTCCGCCACCGTCCGGCGTGGCGAATTCAACCGGCGGCTCGCGCATAAGTAAGGAATGCCAGAAAGCGTGACGAACGTACCGTTTCCCCAGTGCCGGGTAGGTATATTAGGCGCACTCGTAATCGTGAAAGGATAAAAGACGAAAACGACCGTCGATTTGTTGTGCGGCGGGGACTCGACGGGCACGTGGCCGCCAGGTTTCCGTCGTACCGGGAAGGGTTTGAAACAGAGAAAGAAAAAAAAAACGCCTTAATATGAATAAATAAAAGAAACCTTTCATACGTATAGTACGATTTTTATCGGCACAATTTTCACGAGACATAAAAGCCTTTCGCTTTTTAAATCATACGACCCTAATCGATGACGTAAACAATTTAAATTTAATAAAATATATTCGGTTGTAATGTATTTTATTGCGGAGTATTTATTTTTATTTTTTTTTAATTTCTATTTCATCAAAGATAATGGTTCTATGGATGGGTACATTAAAATTTAAAAGGGGGTCTAGACCTCACGGAAACTCTCCCCCTTCTGGCTACGTGCCTGGCGACAAGAGTCTCTGCAGGGAGAGAGCGGGAGAGATACTTTTCTGTGGAGGCTTTAATCCTTCAGAACTTAAAATAAATTGGCACGTCTCTAAAAACACATCATATAGGTAGTACGTATCCACATCAAGTGATGTGTATATACAGTGGTGGATTTCCGGGAGGGGGTCAGGGGGGATCAAGTCCACTGAGTAGTGATAAAAACCCCCCGAGAACTATAGATTTTACTTGGTACACTGAGCATTTTGCAAATTATTTTTAAAATATTGTTTTTAAAATTATTGTACTTACCCAAGATCGAATGCCACAATATTCAAAAAAAGTTATGAAAATATTTTGCTTCTTGCAGAATATTAATTTCTAAAAATGTATCTAGATGTTCCCAAAATCCAGCACCAAACTCACTGCAATAAAATAATGTCACGTTTAGATTACACCAAAATTACCATTAGATATAATTAAAATTCTTAAATACCTATATCAATTTTAATATAACACAAAAACGTAATGTTTAAATTATCCCAAATTTCATCAGTATTTAACTAAGACACAGAGACTTCGAATTAAAACAATTGGTAACTACTGATAAATTAAATATATGTGTGTTTGTTGTCGTTAAACTACATTTGTATAGTTAAATGTAGTCATGTACAGTTCATGTAGAGTTTTCACACGTTTGTAATGTCTGTAACGAACAAGTACAGCTAGCCGTATTTGTCCACCGCTATGATTTATTTATTTCTTAGTTCGCGTCTATGTAGACGTTTATTTATATAAACTTAATCCATTCTGCAGTGTTGTTAACGACTAGAACAAATTTAAAAAAAAGTTTTAACACACAAAATACTAAATAGCGATAAATATAACAATTATGTTTCTTTTTAATTTGGAATAATGTGAATAATAATAAAAAAAAAATTCCGTAAAAACTCTACAAATGTCTAAATGTTTTGGTACTTAACTGTGATCTAAGAAATCCCCCGAATCTTAAATTCGACCTTATTACTGTGATTCTGTTTTTAAATTAACGGCGTAGAACGAACATTTAAATTTGAAGGATTCAGAATTATTCCACGTGACCGATATTTGCGACATGATATTGGCGATATTTTCCTTTTTCTTTATCTACAGGCCAACAATAATTTGGCTTTCAAACATTTTGACGTTCAGAATAACTGTGGAAAAATCCTTAAGAAAAAAAAAACAAGTGGAAACCCAAAATTAGAATTAGGTCAGTTCAAGTTAAGTTACAAACAGTAATGATATCGCTATTATTTTTATTTAGCATGAGAAATATCTACAAGCTTATGAATATGATGTGTCCATTTCCCTTCAAAACATATTTAATTGATGTTATATTTATATAACATTAACTGTGGATATGAAAATAGAACCATAAAAAATATATTTTATTTCATCTACGAAATTTCGAACTTAATGTGTCAACTAAATAAAAACATCTGTTTACTTATTAGTTATTAGTTTATTGCATATTATACTGATTGTTTATTCAATTTTTATATATTTTCATAAGTGATTTATAAAAAGTTGTAGGTATTTGCAAATGATAACTATTTATTATTTTTATTTGCCTTTATAAATGTAATAGACAAGTACAGTTGTATTAGCACTCGCCGTAAGATAAATAAAAAAATCTTTATATTTATTACTCGCATTATATTTATACTATTTTAGTTGTGAAAAATATGAACAAATTAATGAATGAAAATTAGTGTGGCAATCGTATAATTCTTTTAATGGGTACACCCACAACTTTTTATTTTTGTTTACACATTATATTTAAATAGAAAATGTTTTTTTTTTTTTATATCTTTCATCGGTCACGATCTCTGCTTTAAATTCACACGATTTAGTATTATTTAATTCAATATATATTTAAATTATTACTAAAACATAATCAATTATTTTTGATGCTGTGTGATAACAAAGTAAACTCAAAATATATAGGTACTTCTAAATTTTTCTATTCGCATTCTCGTTCTAATTATTTGTTGATATATATTAGTATATTAGTAAATTAAAAATTATTTTGATTATTATATTATTTGATTCTAAGGAATCATAATAAAAGTAATTTGAATATGTCTTAACACGAGAATGATATTATAACAAAATAAGATCTAGGTCGAGCACATAAAGGCATATAAACATCTCTAAATAATAATTGGCTATAATCCAAACAAGCCCTAAAAATTTAAATCATGTGAAGTTATATTAAAGGAATTATATTTTGAAACTGAATTCTCAAACAATTTTTTTTTTAAATTCAACTTAGATTATTTTATGGTTTTAATGCTATTTAATCTTAGTTTACCTATATACCTATATTGTTGGATTTTTTATGTATTAATTTGAAAACTTATAAAGTTATAACTATATGAGTTATTTTAAATAACTTGTAAATTTATAAAGTAAATACATTTTCATTGATTTAAAAGGGAAAAGTGCAATATTGTAGATATTTATTATTATAAATTGAAGGTCAAAAAATGTCAATACATACGATATAGTATGTACTACTACAATGGACGTAAATATAGTGTTGGAAATGTTCCAATTGAAAAGTTTAATTAGACTTGTTAATAAGTCCGATAAGAATGAATAATCCGTTACTTTGATATAATTGCTATTGTCTTGGTTTCTATGTGATGCGTGCTTTTTAAATTAAACGATGGCAGATATCAAAACATGTTGAAATTTTATTCATTAGTCGAAAAGCCACCAACGCCGGAAAAAATGAAGAAGTTGGAATCCTTACGAAGTCGACCAAGAAGGCGTCCTGACTGGTCAGACATGATGAAGGAAGTCGAAGATGGCAAAAAACTTAAACATGTTGAGTGCAACGATCGCAGTGCTCCGATCATATCTAGTACCAAGTCAAAAGGACAAGTAAACATTAATTATTATATTAAAATTTTTTTTTTAAAACAAATTGTTAGATAATTATCTTTGAAGTATAAAGTATAATATCTAATCTAACATATATATTCTAAATATTATTTCGAAAATGTGTTTACAGTTTTTGTACGAGTCCGAAACGAAAGCAGAAGAAACCGATCATCATCAGCTACTGAAAGACATTCAACATGGTGTTAAGCTTCGTAAAGTTAAAACAAATGACAAGAGCAAACCTTATATAGAAGGTACAACATTTTTAAATAATTTTAGTATGGCATTTAGAAATTATTAATAACACTTTTAATAAGTAGTAATGATTCTATTATAACTCTGATTTTAACATACTAATGGTATTAAAAAAAAAACTAATCTGTTCAATATTTTTACTGTAAAATTTAAATTTGATCCAACTGTATGGACAGGGGAAAACTTTTGAAAACGATTAAGTTCTTAATATAATTAATGTGATTAATAAAAATAACTAAATTGAATTATTGAAGTTTCAAAAAAATGTTTTAATTTTTAGTTAATGTGAAATGCAATTTATTTTTAGCCGGTTATACGAACATAGTAAAAAAAAGTTATTCAGATTGATATATTCTATCTGATATCTATGACATCAAAAGTAATTTTAGAAAAACTTATTAATAATAATATATTTAACATTTTTTAAATAGGTCTTAGGAAATTTAGAAGACAGGAAACGATTGAAGAAAAAATACAAAAGTCTGTGTCGATGGCCGATGTTGTGGCTGCTGCTGCCGAACCCGACGAACTTGATGACATCGATAAAGTTCGTACATCTATGAAATTGAATTTTTTTTTTTTAGAGTTCAATTTATTTTACTACTGAACCAGTTATTTTATAGGTAAGAGATGATTTGCAATCTGCCAAACAAATGCTCGCCTTAGAGTTACGGAGCAAAGAAGCTTTGGAACGGGAAAACAAAAGGCTTTTGGCCAGAGTTTCAAATCTACAAGAAGAACTCAAAGATAAGTCAAGTTCTTCGGGATCGAAGAGATCGGATACAGACCAACAGGTAACCATGTATTTCTGTGACACTGACCGAAAAATAGCACTAAACATTTAAATTATTTTTCGGTTATATTTTTTTCTTCAGTTTTTCATTAAAATAATAAATTAACTAAGAAAAAAATCAGAAAAAAATTTATTATATTATTTATTCATAAATTAAATTTATATTTGATATACGAATTTCATTTAATTATTCGGGGGTTATGGTAATTTAAATTACGAATATAAATAGTTCCGAACCTCTATAATAATTATAATGATAATAAAATACGTTTTTAGTTCATAAGTAATGTTTAATAAAAATAATTTTCGAATATATTTTTACAGCTTATTAATAAATTAAAAGAAGAAGCGTTAGAAGCTGACAAAATTGTTAAAGATATGGAACAAAAATACCACGTGACTGCCGAAGAATTGGACAGTACCAGGCGAAAATTGGAGTGTGCTTGGCTCAGAAATCAAAAACTAGAATTGGAATTAAAAGCGGCTCTGTCCAGTAAGGCGGTCTCTCAACAACCAATCCCCCGAACAATGTCTATGAAAAAGTTATCTGTAATGCCATCTGTTGAACATCTGTCCGAGGAAGAAGAGATAGAAGAGGAGGAGGAAGAGGAAGACGACAGTTCCGATGAAAGTTCTAGCGATGCGTCTCAAGAAATTGATGAAGCCAGAAGGTCAGCCAGAGAGTTGAAACTTTTAGAAATAAAATTAAAAGCAGTTAGAGATAAGCAGACGTCCGCACTTAAAGAACGTAGAATGCTCAAGCAAACATTGTCTAAGAAACAAAATGAGCTCAAAGTTGAAAAGAAAAAATATAAAATGCTGCAAAAAGAAGTGGACAAAATGGCGAAACTCATGAGAGACACTGACGACGAAGAAGAGGAAGACGAAGAAGAAGAAGAGGAAGAAGAATCCGAAGAAGCAAGTGTACCCTATTGTGGCATGTCAACGGGGGAGACAATTAATAATATGGTGTTCATGATTTTAGGAAAGTGAATCGTCGGAGAGCGAAGAGAGCGATGATGATCCGCAGAGCGAAGGAGAGGCTCCCGCGTCAGCTACGCCCGAAGAAAAAATGGGAAATATAAGTCGTCGGTCCAAATACTACGAAGGGCGGCTAACATCACTGAAAAAAGGAAATTACCTACTTAAAGCTAATGTAGAAAGACTCACCGACGATGTTAATAAACAAAAAGAAATGTCTCTAGTACTACAGGAAGATTTAAATTCTGTATTAGCCGAACTTGGATAAAAATGTAATGTTTTAAATGTTGAGACTTTTACATATTTTCGTACGTAACACGTGTTGTTAGAATTACATAACAAACGAAAAGTATGAAAAAACAACACATTATTACGAAGTGGCTTACACAATTCGTTGAATTATACGATCTTTTGACGAAATAAATATTATTTATTACTATTATTTGAGACTTTTCAGCGGAGCACCTGCAATTTTTTTTCGTGAGTCGAGATTTTCTAAAAAAAATTCTAATTTATTGCTATATTGAGAGTCAAGTAAAATTTCATTTGTTTCTTATTCTTATTTTTTTGAAACTACGTATTTTACTGTGTGTACTGACTACTGAGATATATTTTACGGGACGCCCGCAGTAATTGTTACGGATATACGCGCGTTAAGTGGTCGCCTAGCAGTGTTGTCGTTGTCGTGGTTATACGGATCATTGTCCCTAATGCGCTAATGCTAGGTGTTATTAGACGTTTTCTGTAAACCCAAATATCCGCTAATTGAATTTTCGCGAACCGTCCGGAAATACTATAATTATAGTAATAATACAAATTGCTGTTGTGTTTCATTTCAGCATGTGTATGCTCACTTTTATAAAATTACTTTTATTCTATTTCGATTTTTCAATTTTTTGCTAAGCAATTTGTACTGTTTTTGATCAAAAAATTGGTCTATTTATAGAGCGAACAAACTTTAATTCAATATTTCTATAAAACGAAAAGAAAAAGTTTATTTACTTATTTTATATGGTGGAAATTGTTTTTTATATTTAAACGTGACAGAATTTCTATCTTCCAAGTTCATTTTTTAAGTGTTTAAACATTGCTTTGATTATATTCTGAAATAATAAAATCTAAATTTTGCTCCTGCGTTAACTGAGTAACAAGTCTGAGTTGACTTTATATATTATTATGCAAGTAATATCAACGTTATTGCGTAATATGAAATACATTGAAAATAAAATAATTAACGCGTTTATCATCACGTTTTGTTAAAATATTCCATATTTTGTATTATATGGGTTTGGTATTATTTTAATGATGGAGAAATTAAATTACGAGATCGGAGAAAACCTGGTTAAGATTTGGAAGAGGTAAACAAAAAACTATAAAAAGAAATGCGAATGTAGGGGCTGGTTTGATGTTGGAAAGTAAATAGTTTTTCTCCTGTGTAAGACTACTATATACCCGTGTATAACATGTCTAGAGGGTTGAACGTTAGATAGAGAGTGTAAGAGAGAGAGAGAGAGAGAGAGAGAGTATATAATAACTGTTTATAAACTCGGCCCAATTTCTTGGTTTCGTACGCCCCTTCGTATAGATTGCACTTACCTTTTATTGTGTACCAAACACAGTAAAATGTCCGACTGGATCTAACTAACGAATTAGGAGAGCATATAAATACTTTATTATCGATTTGCAATGTGTATAGGCCTATAATCAGCGTGTTTCGGCAACAAAATCGAACGATTTGACGATAATAGAAAAACTATATAAATATTGTTTTTATGATGGTACAGTTAAAATTATTGATATAATCTTAATTTAGAGAAAATATCGAATTGCAAAATATAAAATAATGAAATCGCTTCGCCAAAATGAAAACACCAAATATGCACATGCGTTCGGTTCGCTACAGAGGAAGCACAACGAAAATTAACGGATCCGAGCCCCCTCCCCCCCAGCTACTTGATCTACTCCCACATCCCCCATCAAATACGGTGCCCCGCGTTACTTATAAGTCACGAGAACGAAATTTCCAAAACGGAATGGCATCGATTTCGCGACACACGACCCCGCGCAGCACGCGATGTTTTCCCTCCTGCGGTTTTCGAATTTCAATAGCGAAATCGACGGAACTTTGTATTGCAGCGTCGCCTTGTGGGAAATTCGGGGTCACGTGACTTTGCGAGGACACGCGCGTTATTACAATGCAATTATATCGTTTTCAAAGGCACACGTCGTCGTAATATTTACACGCCACCAGAAAGTGCAATAATAATAATAATAATTTAATAGTAATGATTTTTTACGACGCGTTGTTATAGCGAACAATGATTCGGCGGCGGCGGCGATAAACGTTTTATGTGCAAGTGATCGACCGCCGACCGTGCGAACCGTTCTCGGGAAATTCCACTGTCCTCTGGGGATAGACAGCAGTCGCGCGCGTCCCGATTATATATTGTGGCTCTCGCTATTCTCCCTCGGCCCTCGCCATCTCGGAGGGACGAATACAAAAACCCTACCTACGCGAATGGACTATTTGTTCCCAATGAATTCGACATTTTATTTATTTAAAATAATTGTAAAATATACTAACAACAACAACAACAACAACAACTTAGTTGACGACCAACTATCGCGTGCAATCGGCGAAATCGAAATTCTCGCGTGCTTTTACTTTACGTTATCGTAAACGATAACGTAAAGATTACGTGACGAAAAAAATAAAAAAAACAAACAAAAAGAGCACCCGCCGAGGTGCTGAAAAAATCGCCCGGTAAGCCTCCCCAGCGCCGCGGCACGCACTGCCGCGGCCGCCGGTGCAGGTGCGGCGGACGAGGGTGTCAGAATACTCCGACGTCAAGTGTTGCGTGCCGCCGCCGTCGCCGCGTCACCGTACGCGCAACGACAACAACGAAAACAACAACAACAACATCGACGACTACGACCGCGGCGCGATATATCTGCCGCGCGACGCGTCGCTCGACCGTCGCCGCCGCCGCCGAGAGAAACGAACGATGGTCGGCAACAGCAGCGGCGGCGGCGTGTTTTTATTGCTGGGAGCACTTGACTAACCACTTTCCCACAGTGTAAACAAAAAACCGACGGGAGTGGGTAGCGCGCTTGTGCGGGTGGCGGCCCCGTCGTCGATCCCTCGGGACCGCGGCGCGCTGCACGTTCCACGGCGGCGGCGGCGCGCGTTGCCCGAATTCGGCGCCAGATGCTGCGAGACGCGGCGCACGGCCGACGACGCCGGGGAAAACCGCGGGACCTGATGTCCCCCGACGGACGTGTATTATTATCGCTAATATTATAGTGTGAGAACGACGACGACGACGACTTGATTGTCGTCAAAACAAAAACATTGTACGACGACGCGACGCGCACGTTTTTAACAATATCGTAAACCGTTGTCGTTGTGTCGGCGAGCGCGCGCGCGATGTGCGACGCGGAGAGACGATCATTATATTTACGGCACCAAGACAACATCGTTTAGATAATATCACGTATGACCGATTCGCCGCAGTCGTCGTCGTCGTTCACCGATATCGGAAACCTACGCGCAGGACCGACCGACGTGGCGATCGCCATTGCGGTACGAAACTACCAAGTACTATTATGAACTACTACTAATATATATAATATGATATAATGTGTAAGTAAGACAAAGAGATACACTTACGGAATTTCCGCCATGTTTTTCACGCTGGTCCGATTTTCTCCGCCGCCGCCGCCGCCGTTAGGTATTCACTCGCATTTTGATTTCCATCGCGTCGTGTACGCTGTTTAGTTCGAACCGGTTGCGGCGCAGAAACGATCGATTGAAAACATTCGCACTGGGAATTTTGAAACGGTTGACTCGAAAAAGACGGCGTGTATTGTTCACCGACCGCGACGGCTGACGAGAAACTACTGACTCGTACGGCTGCGGCCGACATCGAGCAACGCGATGCAATGGAAGAGAATATTATGAGACGCCTACCATTCCTGACGACCGCGGTTACTAGTCGTCCCGGGCGGTATCGTCTTAGACCAGGTTAACGCACGTTTCGTCGAATACCAGTCCCTATACCATGGTACCTATACAACGTCCAACGACGACTAGTTACAATAATGCGCGCGCATTCGACCGCACTCGGTTAGCCGCAAGACCGTTACCACAGTACTGATCTGTCGACGAACATTTTTCCAAGCGCGCGTTCGGGTTTTCTAAAGATTTTTTCGACGGAATTTTCTTCCATGACGTCAACGCTTTTTTCGCCCTCTGTATATTATCGCTCGTCCGATATCATCTTCATCATTTTTCACCCACCTTGATTTTTTTTTTACGAGACCACCGTAACGGGCGCGCGGGTCTGTGGTTATTTTACTTGAGGATGTTACGATCATTACTGACGATCGTCATAGTCGATGGCTGCTTTTTTTTATCGCACGCCCTTTTGTATACGAAATTCATCTCTTGCGGCGGCAGGGTGTAAGGGATAAGGTAAAGAATTAAGTCCAATGTTCCACACCCGTATCATGAGATTATAATAATATCGTCATTGTGAACACGCGGAAAGAGTCGGCGATAAAAATATAAACACTGTCGAGTCGGCGGCAGCAGGTTAATATTTTTTAATATTTATCATTATGTGAGAACCGTGCGGAAATTGCCGACTTAAAAGTTTTAATTAACGCGTCGGGTGGCGGTGGACACGGACAACGCGCCGGAAACGTAGTCGCGAAAACTGGCGTCGGCGTCGTCGTCGTAATAATTTATGGACGGCAAAGATTGAACGGAATATCCGGTGGCGCTCGTTTTATATATTATAACAACAGTAGTTGTACCGCGTACTATATTGCGCGCGTATACGCTAAAACACGACAAAACAAAACCGGGAAACGAATTAAAACCGCCGCCCACCACCTCCGCGCCGGAACGAGCGCTTCCGCTCTTTACTCTCAGTCATTGCCGCCGCCGCCGCGCCGTCGAGTTATGTTATTACTATTCTTCTTCTTCTTCTTCTTCTTCTTCTTTGTCTTTTTCCGCTCGCCCCGTCAACGTTCTCTCTCTTTATATATACATATGTATATAGATATTATATAATATACACTTGTGTGTGTATACAATACGCGTTTACACGCCGTTTTCGTATATACATACATATATATATATTTATGTATACACCGCGAGAGACAAAGATAAACCGACGACGACCCCCCGGAGTTGTTGTGTGTATATATAATATGTACACAAGTAATTATTATCAAAAACGACTGGCAAAAGCCGAGGCGAGAAGTTTTCGGCGTTTTCGCCGCCTTTCCGGCGTGCACAGTGCACAGCACCACGCACACACAAACCCGACGACCGTTCCGCACGCAGATTCTTTTATCCGAATCCAAACGCCTACCTACGATTACGAATTTCTTTTCATCTCGTAGTAATAATGATAATATGCACTCGTTTGTGATTCAAAACGATCGTTTTTAGATTCAACGACCGGTGTGGAGGTGGACGGAGCTTTTAACGAGGATTGTCAAACGGATTGGAAACTGTAATTTTCCATCTCCATCTATATACGAGGATACTTTATACATTACACGTATGCAAGCCAAAGCAAATCGAGCGCTTATTTCTATTGTTTCAACGACGTACCGAACGATCCGGCGATAAGCATTTTGTGGATTTGAGGACGACTTTCCCATTTTTAATATTTTTACCGTTATTTTCATCCCCGCTTAGGTTCTTAAAGAGTTTAACATGCCAATTTTGTTTTTTCAATTGATTTTTGTAAAATTTACTGAATTAAGTTATGTAGACTTAACAATAAATAAATATCTGTTTTCAAAATGTTGATCATATCACTATAGAGTGTAGACTGTAGAGTATAAAATTGATAAATTCGTTGGAAATATGGAACGTCTGAATTCATATTCATGCACCTATTGTGATAGACAGTAGTATTTATTAACAGTAATGATTAAGTTATAGGCTTATGGCGAACATGAAAAACGCATTTTTTATTACATAATTAATCAACGTTGTATACTTATTTAAGTAGTATTGGCCGAGTTGCACGGTGACGCTCGCCATTTCGTTCTCATCGCAATATTATTTATTCGCTCGTTGTTATTATACATAATATGACATAACTATAATATGGTATACGTATAAAGTTATATATAGACACCGAACTGCCGAAGAGCATATACATTTTTATATGATTCGATTCGACGAGATCATGTTTACTTTTAAATCGTCTTCTCGAATAATATCGAAAAATCACGTTGCGCATACCTAATTAGGAATGAAGGGTTCGATTGTTTTCCAAAAACTTTTCTGAAAGCATAAATACAGCTTTCAAGACACGTCGCTCGTGCTCGAAAATCGATATTTACGTAACGCACCTACATGGAATATTCTCGAAAACTTAGTTTATTTGATTAACATTTGGTCCTAAAAAAATATTGTTCCGAGTGAACATTTCAATTGGAAAGTAACGGTTAACTAAAACGTAAACTTCGTATAATTCTCATTAATTCGAATGTTTTCGAGTGTGTGAAAAATAATAAATAAGCACTTATACAGTCATATATGTAAGTAGTTTTTGAAAATGCTTAGAGCTTTATTGCTTTATTTTAAACTAGCTGTCCCCGCACAGCTTTGCCCGTGCACATGTATTAAACGGAAATATTTTTAGGATTTAAAGCGAAATGCGAAATCTATTGGTTATATTATGATCTATGCTTTTTTAATTTTTTTTTTAAATTTTGCTCGATTTTAAACTACGTTTTTCAATTTATAATTTCAATTTGCATTCAATATTTTTGGATTCACATACACCGCGTTAAGTGTTCCACCTTCTAGAGCCAGCACAAATAGGACGGTTAGGTCTAAACCTGCAAGTTTAATGTTAGACCCTGTGTAGATTGGAAGACAAAAAATGTGTTATAAATGTATAAAGCATTCGCTATAATACAGTTTAGTATATTAATAAAGTTTTTAAAAATTGACATCTGATATTACTAGTATACTTGTTCATAATTTCTCTCGTAAATACTTCTTTTTCTCGGGTTTTCTTGAATTTTCTATAGTCTCGTGGCGCTGCTGCGTACACACATGTCCGATCGCACTTCCAACACGAATAAATTTAAAACCATCTGGGCGCGCACTATAAAAACCGGTGACGTTATTCTAATGACGACTCGTAAAGTCATAATCGAGAAAGAAAAACGAATAAGGGATAATCAACTCGTACTACATACCTCACGATAATAGCCCCGGGATCGATTCGCGCCTGGGGTCGGTGTACAGGTGAACGGGTCCAGGGTTTAAGTCGACTCGCCCTTTGGCAAGTGCAGTCCTGGGAAAAAGAAAAACAATAATAATGTCATCAGAAGAAGGAAAAAATATAGAACCGCGAGTGTCGTCCACCGAGTGCGAGCTCGTGATAACGTACCAACATATAACATTGTATTACGCGAGTCGTCGCGCGGCTTCAGCCGTCAAGTGCTTTCGCGCCCCCGGACGGGTGGGCGGCGGTCGAGTGTGTGCGGGATTATTACACGCGGCGTATGCGACATTACGTTTCGCGGTCCGTTTGAAACGATTACGTCCGGGGATTGTTGTCGGCGCGAACGGTCTCGAGTACCATGTGGCGTGTCGGGCGGCACGTGCGGACGGGCCCGCCGCGGCGTCTCCGGAGCGCGCCGCACGTGCGCGCCGCGATGATTGATGTCGCGGCGACGGACCGCCGAGGCCGAACGTCGTCCCCCGGCCGTAACGTCGCGCGTAGCGAGTCCGTCGACGACGACGACCTACGGACGTAATAATCGCACACGCGCGGGTATGTTTTCGGGAGAGGAGAGGTCGAACGAATTTCGAGGAAAATTTTTGGGACGCGCCGGCGGCGGCGGCGGGGGCAATGCCGCGGAACACGCGGGTAGAAAACGCGATCGGCAAACGTCGGTCGTCGGCTACGATTTAGCTTTGTTTTCATATTCTCGGACGTTTTCATCCGTTTGTGCGGTTCGTCGTATCGACGACGTCGCAGTCGATTCGTCACCGTAGCAACAATAATAATACTCAGGCCGCCGACTCCGGGAAATGTGACGAAAAATCCGACATGAAAAAAATAAATACCTTAAATTATCGTAGTCGACGTCATGACAACTCTCCTAAAGCTTCTCCGAATACATCACCGAATAAACTTGTATGAGTTTTCTAAAATAAATTACACAATAATCAGTACATTATTTTCAATAATAATATTTCATTGGTGTGAATTTAAAATTAGAATATTTTTCGAAATACTCTCATTACAAAATTCTCCGTCAACTAAACTTCTATAAGTCGGATAGTTTAAAAGTATGAAAATATACTAAATGGAAAAAAATAAAAATATATCTTCAAACCGTTCAACTACTTCTATCCGCGAGTTGTTTTAAAAAACTATTTTTTATTTACTTTCCAATGTACAAAAGAAAAAAAAAAACCTGTATTCGATAAATTACGCTAATGTTTTCTAAAGTATTTCGTTGAAATTGTTTTTAAAGTTTTCGCAAAGTCAATTTATGCGTCCATGTGAAATAACTGAAAATTTACATTGACTTACCAAACGATCTATTTAAAAAGAAAAAAAAAAAATTAACAAAAGCTCGACTATAGGTCGAAAGACAATGCTAGTTCGGCGCGCACATTATAATAATTGTCATCGATTACTCGCGAATATGAGTAGCCAGTGTTTAAGTTATCGCTTTTGTGTCGTTTTAAATTACAGTAATGCTAAATCGACTTCAAACAACACGTCGTTTATGTATATACATATATATGTATTTACAGAACGTTCGTTCATTAAATTATATTTTCGCAAACGATCCCTTTTATTGACAATATGATTTTACCGTCGACCGTATGCCGTCGTATATACGTACAATTACACGCACACGCCGAACCGGCGGCATATAGTGGCGGCGTACGTGAAAAGGGTGAGTTGTATTATTATTATTTTAAACGGAATTCGAATTCAGACCGAATTAAATCAATCGAAATACGTCGTAATGGGCATTTACAAATATTGTATAATATATTATATACGACATACGTCATAATAAGAATAAGTGATGATACGTACTATTCGTATAATACGGATATTGAAAATAAACAATATTTTACGACGCGAAAATATAAAACATTGCGAAATACTAGTGTATTTTATCAGGATCGATTTAATGGTAACGTTTAGGCTAATTTATAATCTATTTGCAACGGTTATAAACTTTAATTATTTATATAGATACAGGTAAAATGCGCGTGGATGAGTTAGGTACGAGGAAAAGTACACCAATTTTGTATTTGAATATAGACGAAGAGCTTCTTTGAGATCTTGATGAAGGTGATTTCATTTCTAAATTATTATATCATTGTGTTTTCGTGTAAGTTATATCATTGCGATTTATTACAACGCGGTTGTTGTGCTAGCTTTATCCGCGCAGTCTTCGTGACAAATGGTATTTAATTTGTCTTGTGCCAGCGCACATGGTGATTTAATAACATATATATACCTGCGCTGCAGTTTTCTTTGTGACGCGACGGTAACCATTAAATCGTTGCGAGTATAATTTATTACCGCAATTAACCCGATTAATAAACGTATACTTGAAAAAAAAAATAAAATTTTGAAATACGACGTTCTAATTCCCAGTGCGGGCAGAAGTAATTTGATTTCTTCACGAATGATTTTCAGTACGATTGAAACGTCGTCGACGGATTTGAAATTTCAACGTATAGATTCTGCGAAAAATATAATATACCGTATTGCATTCATGGATTGAAAACGTTTTAGAAATAATAATAGAACGTGTTTGCGATCTCTTTCGCGGATTCAAATATTGTGCTTTTTCGTTCGATTTTTAATTTATATAATGTCCGTGTCGGTTGGGGTGCCGCGAACGATTGAGCGCGCTCAGACGCGCCGAAGAAAATAATATAATCGCCGAAATTTACATTGTTGCGAATATTATGCAGTAAACCGTCCGTCTGCAACGTTGTCATGTTTATCCGGGTTCGGAATGTTTTCCCTATCAATTCCTAAAGTAAATATTATACGTGAAAATCAATCATTACAACATTGTTTAGGCACATTAAACATTATTTTGATAAACAGTTTTTAATAAATTCGTAGCACTGAAATATTATTGAAAATTAATACCATAATATACGATGGAATATTTAAAATCATTAAATCTATACCAATCGATTGTTTTACGAGTAAACCGAATGTAATAATATGTGTTTGTTTGAAACACTCTCTACCGATATTTTATGACGAAAATAATGTCGAGTGATTCGCTGAAAAGTCGCGATTTTATTTTGCACACATTGTTCCGGTATTTTTTTATGGTTTATTTAGGTTATCGATGAGATTCGACGTTATTAGGTTATCTCCGGTGAGAAGACAACTCCACTGGAATTGGCGCGAAAAAAATTACCCCATCATTTCACAGTATCGATGCCTGCAGTTCCGAAGGACGAATTATTTAGATTCGAACGATCGACAAGGAGACGTGTCCTCGGGACATGGCAGCAGAAACTGCTACTGATGTTTATACGCACACACATATGTATAATGTATATTGTATATATATATATGAATTGCGGTGGCGGTGTATTGTTAGTGGTGACAGTGTGGTGGTTAACAAACACAAATACACACGCTCACACCGAATCGCGCTAAATTGCAGGAAAAACAAGGCGACGAATACTCGTCGTATATAGCTAGACGAAATTCATTTTCTGCCCGCGGCGGCTACACAAACACGTAGTGCGTATATGTACATATGCACGAATTTTGGGGGAGAGATTGTTACACACACACACACACAATATATTGACTGAGCTCGCATCTGTCACGAACGAAACATAATATATATATATGTACGAAAAAGTATAATAATAATAATAATAACGTAATGCGTACCGCAGTGATCTTATTAATTTCCACGGGAAACGCCACAGAGTACGTGAATACGACATTCCAATCTTTGTTTGATATTATCGATGACGTAATGGGTCAGTTTAATACTAAAATACAAAAACAAAATAAATTAAAAAACAATATAAAAATACCAAAGTTTCGCGACATTGTCGAGACGAAAAAATTTAATAATAATAATTAGAGCGTGGACACACACTGTATCGCATTAAAAAGAGATTCTAATCCTTTGCAAATAGTCGCATAAAAGTTTGTCTTACGAATTGCATATAATTGATATAATTTAAAAAATGTCTACTTGGTACTTAGTTTTATTAAAATTATTATGTAAGATAAGAAGATACACACTAGTATTCAAATATTTTATTCTACCGATAAATATTAATATTATCAACCGTAAATGTTGTGTTCCTAATAATATTTTACCCATAATTCGTCACGCATGAGTTTACATTACATTATAATGAATAAAAAATAGTAGTGAAAATCCAAAATTGCAAACAATTGCATTAAAGATAATATAATCATTACTTTAAACGTTTAATTCCACGAAATTAATTTTTAAGCTATAAAATAATACTATAAATACCGACAATACTAAACAAAAAGTTACGACAGAATTCGAACCTCAATAACGATAATAGTAATTTGAATAATGCCGCTAGTTTTTGGTTTACCAACCTCTTTTGGCTCGGGAGATATTTTTTATACCAGAAACGGGCAATAAATAATACGATGATATGTATATACTCTATAGATATACGTTTATACGCATCTATAGCTATCACACTGTACGTATATTATATACTTACACGTTTGATGAAGAAAATTCTCTACCGATACATTTTAGCATTTATTTTTCTTTTGCGATTCTGAGAGCGCGAGACTACCAGCTCGCGAACGCGTTTCTAAATTTCAATAAGTGTTTACACAATTTATGGCATTTGCATTTGCGTTCGACAGTTGCGCTTTTCCTATGGAACACTGTGCACATAATAATATACGTATACACGTTTCCCCGAAAAACTAGTACACTACAATGATAAATACGTCTGTCTGTATTTTATATATCTCACAAAGCTTCCGTGACGGTTCTTTTTATGACGAACGAATGTGTTTACTCACAGCTGATTAGCGTTTCAAAGACAAAATAGTAGTTTTTAAGAAAACACATTCGATATTACCGAGAAATTAGTTTTAAATGCGTTTAACTTAATATACGATGAAACGTTTATACACGTACTTTGATATATGACGAATTGTTTTACAAATAAACGAATTAATTTACTAAAAGCACGCGCACACACACATATACTCGTATATATGTAAATAAAAAAAGCTTAAAGCTATTTGTCGTTGAAAAAATTTAAGAAGTATGCAAAGGCAATTTTTATCATCCATGAGTATGAATACTCATTTATTATTTGTACTTTGTTCAACAACTTTATTCACAACGAATATCATGCGATTTCAGTAGACATTGTTGTTTTAATTTTATGAAAAGAATAATATTTATAATCTTATAAAACAAACTATAAATGATTTGATTGACACGGATGATAAGTCTACGTAAGGCTCGTCTGAGAAATATTACCGCCGTACCTACTTTCGGAAACACAGCACATAAAATGTGCGTATCGTGGCATTAAAAATTATTTAAAAAAATAAATAAATCGTGAATTACTATATTACATGGAAAAGTAAAAATTACCATCGCATTATTATAATTATTTTAAATCAGACTTTCCTAAAATGTTCAATTAGACTGTATGAAAACAAAGGGTTTATATTGTTCGCGATTGAAATGTATTCTCGTCCGTGAGAACAGTTTATCGCGTTGTTATAATAATTGGTATCCACGTCGAAATGGTAAAATTTAAACACGATATTTTATTACAATTAAATAAACCACGAGTCGTTAAAAATGAATAATACTTTAGAATAAATTATTAATAATAACGACAATTTAAAACTGCATTCAGTTATTATACTGTGCAGAGTTAAACACCGTTTCATTCTTACCGCAGATCCCGAACAAAGCGCATTTTCTCAAGTCATTCAGATTTGTGTGGTTTATTTTTTTCAAATTCGCGTTATCGTTTGTGTAAAATTCGATTTCCGATCCGAATTAGTTTTTCCGCTCGGTTTTTTTCCACACCTACAATAATAATTTCAAACTCAATCGGTGGAGAACATTCAAATTTGCTCGGGGGGGTTAAAAATTAATACATAAACTACCTATTTATAACCGCCTCTTTTCTCGTAATCTCGCAATCTTGTTTTGTTTTTCGTCGGTCTTTACTATATATTATTATTTGTGCGCGGAGCTTCGTGGTGCTACAAGCAAACGCATACAATGTAAATATTTATTATTCGAGGGAATTTGGTCAGACGAAATCGGCGAGTGTTATAAAACGAGGCATAAGTCTTTACTATAATAACTGCAGTATCGACTTACCAAAAGTAAGCGCGCGTGTAACACTATAGTGATTATACTAACCGCAGCGCCGCCGCGGGAAAATAACGTAACACAACATAACGTTATCATTGTGTAAAGTCGACGTTAAAATAGGCCGACGACAGACGCGTCCGAGGAGAGCCGGGCTCGGTTTTCTTACGAAAAAAATTCGCTCAAAGACCGCATTAAAATATTATTATTATTATACTATCGTACAGTGTCGTAGTGTGTCC